>JANRMT010062852.1:23814541-23830957 GCA_026402145.1 Polypterus bichir lapradei | reverse complement strand
GCCTGTGCTAGCATTTCTCCTGCGGTGTTGCTATCAGTGTGTGAAGAATGGGACAAGAGGGTTGCATTGACAATCCAACACAATGGGCAGCACATTGAACACATTTTATAAGTGGTCAGAAACTTGTAAATAACTCATGAAAGAATAAAGTTACGTTAAAACCAAGCACACCATTGTTTTTCTTGTGAAATTCCTAATAAGTCTGATGTGTCACATGACCCTCTTCCTATTGAAAAAACAAAAGTTGGATCCAAAATGGCCGTCTTCAAAATGGCCACCATGGTCACCACCCATCTTGAAAAGTTTCCCCCCTCACATATACTAATGTGCCACAAACAGGAAGTTAATATCACCAACCACTCCCATTTTATTAAGGTGTATCCATATAAATGGCCCACCCTGTAGTTTTTAACATCACCATACAAGTCATCATTTATCCTACGTCTTTGTTCAAAAATAGATTTCATTAAATATAGCTGAATCTATTTGACATAAAGACAATCACAATAAGAATATCACATTGCTATTGTGAGCAAGTCCTCCTACCATCTCTAAATATAATTGTAATCATCGTTAAAGAGCAGTGGTCTGATATCAAAAGTTGTACCCTAGTCTGGATTTTACTTCATTTGGAGCCTTGGATCCTTGCTGCCCTTTCTCATCTGTAACAGGGCGGCTGTGGCAGTCAGGGTCGGATTAAGACCTTTAGAGACCCTAAGCACTTAAAAGATTTTGGTACCCCTCAAACCTCTATTATTACTATTTTTATATACGTATATGTAATTTTGTGCCCCTTTTTGTGTTCCAGCTGCTCCATTTCTAATTTTGCACCAAATGGTCCGTGGTAAATCCGGCAATTGAAATTTCTGTGGTGCCCCCCCCCCCCCCCCCCCCCCCCCCCCTTCCCTAGAAGCCCTAAGCATTGTGCTTATTTTGCTGAATGGTTAATCCAGCCCCAGTTCACACAGGCTGAAATAGCAAGACCCACACAACTCTTTGGGCAAACCTGGTCGAACATATTATCTGTGGACACGGTACGTCCATTAAAGATAAGAGTCCCATTTGGAGATTGGACAGTTTAGGGTGAGCTTGTAAAAAGTTAACAGTAGTTAGTCCATGCAGTTAAATGAACATCAGTTGACACTGGTCACCCTAACTATAACACAGATTTGAGGCCTTCTCCCTTCTTTAACGGGGTGGCTGTGGCAGTTTGGAGTGATAAAAATGAAGTCAACATGTCAAAGTTTAACAGACCGGCATTTTCAAGAACTTTTAGTCTTTTCCCTTACAGCAAATTAAAATTACACCCTGATTTTACATCATTGACAGAAACAAATTTCATGGTAGCAGTCAACATGTTAAGCACTACTCTGGTTTAAACACAACAAAACAACACTATAAATACAAAATACAAAAATACAAAGAGGAGACAAAACTAAAAAAAAAAAAAGTAATAATATAATATGCAAAAACGGTTATAAACACAAAAGAGACTACATAAGCAAAAAAAAAAAGTCGGAGCAACAACCCTGGCTATGACGTAACAATTAATAGCACAGCTGTGGTGACGTCACACGGTGTGCTTACATGTCTCCAATAAAACAATACAAAAAATCATTAAAAGAAAATTAAAAATGAATAACATATCCGAAATGAAAAGACAATGCAGTTCTGAGTCTATACAGGCAGAAGGCCATGCTGGCTGTGCGAAATCGTTAAATGAAGTAAGCCCTTGCAGACTACGACATTGGGAACTTGCCAGCTTCCTCTGTGTTTGATTTAATGCCACAAAACTTGCTACGTTTTATATCCTTAGCATGTTTAACACATAAAGCAATGTCAGCAACGCAATTTACGCGTTATTATTCTGTGACAGCGGAATTCTAACCAGAGCAGTCAGCAAGGGCGTCAGCATTGAAACCCGAAGGGGATATTTCACTGTGTAGGGTGGCGACTCACTCCAAAGTCAGGCGAGAGGCAAACCACATGCAGATCACGCATGGATCAGGCTAAAAACACACGACTTACCACCTGGCTAAAAGAGCATTTTTATTACTGCTTACTAAAAATGTGTGGTGTGGTGCAGGACTACATGTGTTCAAAGCAGCACAGGCTTGTTGAAAAATGATTGCTGTCATATTCGTTTTAAAGAATACAGTGCAGATACTTTGTGAAGTCACCTCATACCTTCCTCATTGCCAGTGGGGCATAAACCGACGCCTTTAGACGTTTACAGCATTGCATCTATCACGAAGTAAATATCTTAAAAGAAGTTGAAACAATTAATGATTTCAACGAGTCACTACAAAGTATAGTGCAAGTCCTAAAAACAAAACTAGAATCATTTTTGGAAGTGATTCAAAACTGACCCACCAGTTATTTTTTTTTTCTTTTTTCAAAACCCAGTGTAAGTACGAACGCCAGAGATCATGGCCCCTAAGATTTTTCTCCATCTGGTTTTTAATGCATCTACGGCTTTGTGCTTTATCAATCATCACTTAATCAGCCACCTAATCTGAGTCACAGAGGTCAAGAAATGCTCCAAACTTGTAAAATGTCATTTTTGAAGGAGTCTTAATTAAGGCTGCATTCCCGCCTCTCACAATAAACTCTGTAGGATATTTTGTGACGGAGTGCCCCCTGGTGGTCCGCAAATGAGTTTCACTAAATGATGTAAGTAGCAGTTTCAAGATTGCTAAATCGTTGTCATGAATGGCAGCCTCCATGCGTAAATGTGTGTGTCAGCCGTGCCAAAACTAAAATTTTCTATCCGAAACATTACCTGAATGTCTCGAACAGTAGACTTTCCCAGTTTTCATTTGAGAGGACTTGTAATGTGTCTCTTTTGTTCTGTCTTGTCTGTCAGTCTCTTCCGTAATAACATCTTATAACCTTCTGACTGTGTCTGTGTTACCGTACAGGCTGGTATCGAGCGGCTCAGGTTTTTAAGTTAAAGTTTTCTACAGTGGCAAGAGGGATGATCCATTAACCTTAGTGAATGCAGACATTCAGATTCTGTAAGGCAGGGGTGTCGAACTCCAGTCCTGGTGGGCCGCAGTGGCTGCAGATTTTCATTCTAACCCTTTTTCTAATCACTGACCAGTTTTCACTACTAATTAACTCCTTTTCCCTTCATTTTATTAGCTCTGTTTTTAAGGATTCAGTCCTCTGAATTGATTTATTTCTTCATTAAATGACAGACAAACTGAAATGAGACGTGAAACGAGTCAACAGATGAGCAGCTAAACTGGGATTTCAAACTCCAACCAATTTCACTCCAACCAGTCTCTTAATGAGAAGCCGATTCTTGCTGTTAATTAAACTCGTTATTTAATTCCATGGCCTGTTGCTGCTCTCATTCTGCCACAGCAGACATTCCCAAAACTGTTGGATTTTCTGTTTCTTCTAAGACCACCATCAAGATGTTTTGGTGACCTCAGAGATCAACCTTACTGAGACCTTCACCTTTCTTTATTTTCAGATATTGTGTGATGGGCACAGGTGAGCTGGTTATGTGGTGGCTTGTTTTGTGTCTCATTATTATGAGTATATCATTATTATGAGGACATAAAGAGGACAGAGTGGCAATGAAGTAAGAGATGTATGTCTCCATGTCAGTGACATCTTGTGTAGTCAATTCCTCAGCTTTCATGGGGGGTAACGTTCCTCAGAATAGACAAAAAAGTGGAATACTCGAATCTGAATACATTGCACTTATTGGAAATAGGGGGGTTAAGTTCCCAGGACCACTAAAAACCGTAATCTAATGCGCTTTAGAACATGTCATACACTTGAAGTTAAGCACGTTCCGACCCGGCCAGTACTTGAATGGGAGACCATCTAGGAAAGCTTGGGTTGCTGTTGGAAGAGGCGTTGGTGGGACCAAAAGGGGTTGCTTATCCTGTGGTCTGAATGTGAATCCCAATGTCCCCGTGCAGTGATGGGGACGCTGTGCTGTAAAAATGGTGCCATCATTTGGATGAGACGTTAAAACCAAGGTACTGATTCTCTGGGGTCATAAAAGATACCTGGACATCCTTCGAAAAGAGTAGGGTGTATCTCGATGTCCAGGCTAAATTGCCCACCACAGCCTAGTTATTCTGGCCCCCTAATCATCCCCTGTCTCTAAGTAGCTATCCCCCTCTCACCACTTCACCAGCTAATGTGTGGTGAGCGTACTGGTGCCAAAATGGCTGCCGTCATGTCATCCAGGTGGATGCTGCGCATTAGTGGTGGTTGAAGTGGCTCCACTGAAGTGCTTTTTTTATTAGAGATTGCTCAAAATTACACTTTTCTGCATAGAAGTCTTTATAGCAAAACACTATTTTTGATAATATGCACCTTTCATAACACAGTAACCATTCTGTGCCCTTTTGTGCTAACATCTCACATAAAAAATCAGAAGACAAACAGACAGGCGAAGTCTCAACATCACAACAACAACAACATTTATGTATATAGCACATTTTCATACAAATTATGTAGCTCAAAGTGCTTTACCTGATGAAGAAAGAGAAAACAAGACAAGACGGAGATCACCTCCGACACTCTGATTTTCACGGCCAGGGGACTGGAGATTGTGACAGCTGCACTGGCTTGGAATAATCAGCGACGTCTGCTTTGTGTGCTGCTTCAGATCCTTAAGGATTTCAGTGTATGATAGCATAGAGTCTGAGTGTCTGGGCTTGTGAGTGTCCTGGATAAATACAAGATCCAGGCCTTCAATGACCTCTTGGGCACAGTCATCAGCAGTGTGTCTGTCTGCGGAGAGAGTGTCGACCTCGTCGAGAGGTTTACTTACCTCGGCAGTGACATTCATGTCTCTGGTGACTCTTCCTATGAAGTCAGTAGAAGGATTGGGAGAGCATGGAGGTCATGAGGTTACTGGAAAGGGGTGTGGCACTCCTGATATCTATGCAAAAGGACAAAAGTCAAGTCTTTAGAGTCCTGGCTATATGGTTGTGAGACATGGGCGCTATCCAGTGACCTGAGACGAAGACTGGACTCCTTTGGTACTGTGTCTCCTTGGGTACCGCTGGTTTGACTTTGTGCCGAATGTGCAGTTGCCCATGGAGTCCCAAATGAGGCACATTACCTGCATTGTGAGGGTGCGTCAGTTACGGCACTACGGCCATGTGGTGTGATTCCCAGAGGGTGATCCGGTTCACGGGATCCTCATTTGTGATGACCCAAATGGCTGGACCAGGCCAAGAGGATGCCCACGTAACACCTGGCTGTGGAAGATAGAGGGTCATTTCTGGAGGGTGGGGCTGGACCGCGTGTCTGCCTGGGGGGTTACCAACCGGGATCCCAAGCTGTTTTGTCACGTGGTGGGTGCGGCAATGCGCAGTACCGGTGCATGTTCCCCAACCTGACCTGACCTGATAACATAGCAGAGGCAAGCTGATGTTTAATCTTGAGGCTGCAATCGATGATGGGATCGGCAGCCTCGAAGTCTTGTTAGCACCAAACTTACGGGCAATACCAGCTGTCGACATTCCAGCCCAAAATGTATCTAACACCTTCATTTTATCACTAAGCTGACATCACTGACTTTGCATGCTTGTGTTTAGAGCCAGAAGGACTTGCACTACACTTTGGCGACATAATTGCAACACAAAACTTGAGTTTTACAAGCAAAACGATTAAAATATGCAATGAATACACAAAGAACTCCTTACTCTACAACAGTAGGATCAACAAGGCCAGTAAATCAACTAATAGGCTACTAGCCCCCCACCCCCACCCCCCCAAAGTTGTATGGATAGCACCTTTCATTTTCCTCTACCGTGCATAGTCACAAAGTCTTAGAGTATGTGAGGATGGCAACACAAAAGTAAAAAGGAGGTTACAAATAAAATTGTGCAAATGCTTGAAGTCGCGAAACTTGAACACACAAATATTGAGGATTGACCATATCTTTAAAATATTAACGTTATTTTTTAAATCGTACCTTTTAATCCATAAAAGCTGCTGCTAGATTCTGTAATGCCACATATTTCATACCCTTGGTGGAAGATGTAGGATTTCATCTTTGGAGTGGTGGTCCTTTAACAAAAAATACCTGTGGACCAACAGGGACCCAGTGCTGGAGGAATAGGTTGTGAGGGACATGTTGTCCCTGTTGGATATTTTTGTCTAAGTTAATTTTTTACAAACTTCCCTGGCTATTTTTGCGTGAATTTGAGCTCGATTTGTGGGTTTTCTACCCCAAGGCTTTTGGTGGTAACATAGTTTTGTTTTTGTGAACTATGTTGGGACATTTCACAAAAGCAAGATGCTTTTGTTATTCCTAGACTTGATGATATTGTAGAAGAATTGAGTGGACAGGACTAGTGAGCTTCCATGGACTGATGGACCTGTTCTCATCTAGACTCTTCTAATGTTCTAATGTTGTAATTTCCATCCTCACCCTCCCAATATGTTGATCTCCCATTTTTGGGAGTATGTCTTCTGAAGCCAGGAAGCATCGATCCCAACACGTTCACTATGATGTCATATCCGTTGTCACACACATGCAGATAGGGGGAAGTTTACAGGTTCAAATACTGCTATTTGTCACCAGACCAGGGGTTGGCACTCTCACCTGATCCTCTCTCCTCTTGCTCCTCTGCAGTTCAGCCAAAGGCCCTTCCTCTCAATAACATCACCAGCAGTCCGCCCATTGTTGACATCACTTCCGGCAAACCCTGATGACAGCATTTCCGGTATCAAGAATCCCCTTCCTGCCACGTCAGTTCCTGTTCCGGCCGCCCTGACTCCACCGCTTCCTCTTGTCCACCATATTTATAGAGCCGACTCAACCTGTTAGTCAGTTCAGTTGTGAACTCCACTTCAGAAGACATGTGTTTTCTTTTACCTGATTTTTCAGTATACGGGGTGGCCGTCCCCAAACCTTTTTATGCCTGCTGTCTAATTTTTCATCACAAATCTGAATTCACTGATTCAAAAACCAAGTCCTTGCCATTACCTTTATTAATGATCTGCTGGCTAAATGTCTGCATTGTGAAAAAGCGTCAGTTATGGCACTACGGCCATGTGGTGTGATTCCCAGAGGGTGATCCGGCTCGCAGGATCCTCATTGTTGACGACCCAAATGGCTGAACCAGGCCATGGGGATGACCACGTAACACCTGGCTGTGGAAGATAGAGGGTCATTTCTGGAGGGTGGAACTGGTCCGCATGTCTGCCTGGGGGGCTGCCAACCAGGATCCCCAGCTGTTTTGTTGTGTGGTGGGTGCGGCAATACGCTGTACTGGTGCATGCTCCCCAACCTGACCTGATAACATAGCAGAGGCAAGCTGATGTTTAATCTTGAGGCTGCGATCGATGATGGGATTGGCAGCCTCGAAGTCTTGTTAGCACCAAACTTATGGGCAATACCAGCTGTCGACATTCCAGCACAATATGTATCTAACGCCTTCATTTTATCACTAAGCTGATATCACTGACTTTGCACGCTTGTGTTTAGAGCCAGAAGGACTTGCACTACACTTTGGTGGCATAATCTCAAAACAAAACTTGAGTTTTACAAGCAAAACAATTAAAAAATGCAATGAATGAACAAAAAACTCCTTACTCTACAACAATAGGATTAACAAGACCTGATTCAAAAACCAAGTCCTTGCCATTAACTTTATTAATGATATGCTGGCTGAATGTCTGTTTTTGATTTCATCGACTTGGATTCTTGTCTCGTGTTTTGCTTTTGGGAGGTGTATTCTTGATCCCCTGGTATTAAACCTGTTTCTGTCTTTTCTCCAGGGTTGTCCATTTAATATCCTTTATGCTATCCTGCAAAGCATGGCAGTCCTAAGGTAATGGAGTCAGCTCACCTGGGGCCTCATGTATAACGGCGTGCGTAGAATTCGCACTATAACATGACGTAAGCACAAAAGCCGAAATGTGCTTACGCACAGAAAAATCCAGATGCAGGAATCTGTGCGGACTCCAACTTCCACGTACTTCCACTACATAAATCCCGGTCAGCGTGAAAAGTAACGCTTGTGCACGCACCTTATGTCCCGCCCCACCTCCTCCCAGAATTATGCCTCTTTGAATATGCAAATCAATATAAATTGCCCTAAACCTCAGCATTCTGTGAAAAGACAATGTGAAAAGCATGGAGGAAAATATAAGAATTTCAGCGAATACCAAGTGGAGGCAAAGGAAAAACATACTATTTGTTTAATAAAACCGTGGTATAATCAACAAAAGGAAATTGATTGAGTGACATAGCGTGTTGGAGAAACTTGAAAGCTCAGATATCAAAGTCGCCGTGAAAAGGCTATGTGCTCCATGTGTGTGAATCACTACATGCTTCTTAAACCGGCTCTCTTCCTCCGACTGGACACAGAATCCATTACATTTGTGATATTACAGCTCTCTGAATAACTCAAATACTGAGATGTATACGTGATATCATTTTCATGATGATAGGAGTTAAAGCACGTTATTAAACATGGGTTTCACGGCGCAGTGATTGTGCGCAACCTTCGATGAAATAATTTATTGCAGCAGAACTTGGGGCGGCTCTAGGCTTGTGGCGGCCCTGGGCAGAGAAAGAATCGGTGGCCCCTTCGCCCGCCAATGTCAATATGGTATCTTATGCACGGTGGATGGCCACGTCCGTTGCGGACACTGCATAGCCACCTCGTGCTCATGACACAAGCGTTTAACTTTTGTCAAAATTTGCCGCTGCGTTTTTAGCTCGGTCGTTATTTTCTCTTTTTGTTTTATATTCAATATATATTGGCGTGGCCGCCCCTGCAGTCTTGCTTTTCTTTCTCCAAGTAACCGATGGCCACACAATCAGCGTGTAATAGGCGTTAAGCCATCTGTAAGCTTAGAGCGCCAATTCTTCAAAACGTTTAAGGAACATTGAACTATCTTCGTAGTACATGTTTAATTATTCAATCCTTCACGCCAGTCCCAGTGAAGAATATAAATTATTTAAATCAAGTTAAAGTTTTATTTGTATAATATAATAAACATATTTTGCTGCATTTAATCTTAAAAATGATACCGTCCTCATATGTAAATGCGCGCTTTATAAAGTGGCTAAGGTTGTTCAATATTATAACTGTAGTGCAAGTTTACAGTGAGGTAATTGTACTTATAAGTGCAAACAGTTCTACAAGGAGCAATTGATTGAGTGCGTTTATAATTCTTGGGATGAAACTGTTTCTGAACCGCGAGGTCCATACAGGAAAGGCTTTGAAACGTTTTGCCGTGGCTGAGACAGCGTGTGCTTAATGCCGTATACCAATAATCATTACATCTTGCCTGAAGAAGGGGCCTGAGTTGCCTCAAAAGCTTGCATATTGTAATCTTTTTAGTTAGCCAATAAAAGGGGTCATTTTGCTTGGCTTTTCTCTACAGAAGCTCCTTAAATAGATAGAGATAGATAATATGTAGTATATATATAGGTACAGTATGTACGTATTTATATATATACTGTATATATATATATATATATATATATATATATATATATATATATACATACATACATACACTATATATAGTGGACCACCAAGGTGGGCACCGCCACCCCAACCCGACATAGACAGATGGAGGAGGCACAAGTACAAGCACATGCTTTTTATTTTTCTTTCTCTCTTGTGGAAAAGTCTTCCCCATCTCCCACAAGCACAAGACCGTCCCAGGCACAGCAAAACACAACACAATTCTTCATTTTTCTCTTTTTCGTTTTCCTCCTCCACTTCTCCAGGCAAGCTTTGACTCCCTCCTTCCGACTCTCGCATTTCCAGCAGCACTTCAGGTGTGGTGGAAGAGCTGCACTCCAGGGGCCTCATGTATAAATGGTGGTATGCACAAAAATGTTGCATACTCCCTTTTTAAGGCTCAAATAGCGATGTATAAAACCTAAACTTGGCGTAAAGCCACGCACATTTTCACGCTAGCTAAATGCTTGCCGTACAGAAGTTCTCCGCTCGGTTTTGCAAACTGGCGGCACCCAGCGTCAAAGCAGTGCTTTTGTTCCAGTGTGGTTTCCTTTTCTTTTTCAGATCCATATTACTGATGCGGCTTTATAAATACACTGAAATTAACCGCATATTGTTTATTAGTTTAAGGCATCTGATTGTAAATAACCTGTAAAAATATAATGGTCCACGGAATAGCCAAACTATTCCAAATACCATAGCTACTTTAGCGTTGTTCCTCTCAATGCACCACTCAGAGTATTTATATCACTGTATCTGAGTGTGCAATCTGATTGGAAAGAGAATTATTGATATACAGCATCAAGCACACAGTCTATTTGAACTTCACTTATACAGCAAACGCTTCAGAGCCTTTCCTGTATTGACCTAGCGGTTCAGTAACAGTTTCATCCCAAGAACTCTAACTGCACTCAATCAATCCATCAATTGTTCCTTGTAGAACTTTTTGTACTTATAGTACAATTACCTCACTGTAAACGTGCAATACAGTTAAAATATTGCACAACCTGAGCCACTTTATAAAGCGCGTATTTACATATGATGACGATATCATTTTTAAGATGAAATGCAGCAAAATATGTTTATTACATAATTCAGATAAAATGTTAAGATCATGTAATTAATCTATATTGTTAATAATTAAACATGTGAGGACACAGTGGCGCAGCGATAGCAAGGTTATCTGACAACTTCTTTTTTATTTCGGGAACTGTGCGACTTTGTGAACTTGAGCTTTTGAGTTTCTCCGACACTCTATGTCACTCGATCAACTTCCTTTTCTTGTTTATATCACTGTTTAAACCAACAAATAGTACATTTTTCTTTGCCTCCACTTGGTATTTGCTGAAATTCTTCTGTTTTTCCCTGTGCTTTTGCCATTGCCTTTACACAGAATGCTGAGCTTAAGGGCTATTTATATTGATTTGCATATTCAAAGAGGTGTAATTCTGAGAGGAGTTTGGGGTGTGGTAGCAGGTGCGTACATTACTTTTCACGCTGACCGGGATATATGGAGCGGAAGAATGTGGAAGTTTTATGCAGATTTATGCATCTGGATTTTTTTGTGCGTAGGAACATTTCCACTTTTGCCCTCACGCCATCTTTTAGTGTGAATTCTACGCACGCCATTATGTATGAGGCCCCAGGGCTTAACAGCTGCTGCAGCACCCCCTGGCGGTGCCCATGGATCTTAACAGGGCTGTATCTGAATACAACTTCCATGGAGACTTGTGGGAGTCCCAGGCACTGCTGCAACCTAGGGGGTCTGCCATCTAATGTTCCAACTGAGGTACTGCTCTGGATATGGACTTTCCCCTGCTCCTTCCATCTTGACAGCATCTTGGCTGGGCCAGGGCCCAGGCCGTATGCCACAATATATCTATCTATTATATAAAAAAATCTTGGGTCGAGATGTGATCATCTTGGAGAGACACTTTGATATCACGTGAGACTAGACGTTACAACCTTAGGAAGCAAGACCCATGAGATGGTGACTTTTGCACGTCACGTCATATTTACAAACAATTTAAAACAAGTTCATGGACATCTAACCTCGCAGTTGTTGGAATGCTTTTGGCAGATACACTTCATATGCTCCCAGCTCTTAAAAATGTTATAAGTTCTAGATGGCACGTGAACAACTAAACGAAGAAGAAAGAGCAGTGCATCGAAAAGAGAGTCATGCGAGAGACATTTTGACGTCCTGAGAGAGACACTTTAACATCCCGCAAGACAAAGCAGTGAGACGAAAGGACAGCTGCTGTGCAGGGCTTTAAATGATCAACATGCAGCGCGACAAGCAAAACACGCAGCTCGGCAGCAGGAGCAGAAAGACAGCAGCTGATCCGTCCACATCTCCTTAGCTTGCGTTCAGCCACCTCCCCTTTCACAACGTGAGCGGCAGAGACATGAAGGGGCAGATGCTTAGCACTCCCCAGATTGGTAAGTGAGCAAAGTGAGGACAGCTGCTGTACAGGCTTTGAAATGATCGACACGCAGCACGAGAAGCAGAACACACAGCACAGCAGGAGGAGCAGTAAGCAAGCAGATGATCCATCCGCATCTCTGAAGCATGCGTTCAGACACCCCCTTCACAACGCGCATGGCAGAGCTGCGAAGAGGCTGGTGCGTCGCGTACCCCCTTTAGTGAGCAGGGGGCAAAGCTCCCTAGAATATATATATATATATATATATATATATATATATAGTCACAAAGACAAGATACATCACAAAGGTTTGGGGCAGCCACCCGTATAATATGCCTTGGCTGAAAAATGGGTAAATTGTTGAGATATGATCATAGGTTAGAGTCCAGAACAGAACTGATGGTATGGAGGCAAGATGGTGGCTTTAAAGGCCAGTACAGGAAGTGACGTCATCAATGACACCAGAACTTAGCGGGATTTCCTCTGGATGGTCTGCAGAGGATTGAGAGAGAGAGTTAGTGCATTCAATTTTTTTCTGACAATTTCAATAGTTTCTAGGAACCTACTGGGCTTTTGACAGTATGGGTTTACACAGCTAGTATATATATATATATATATATATATATGTGTGTGTGTGTGTGTGTGTGTGTGTGTTAGAAAGTGTGAGCACCAGGGGGGTGCCATAGAGCCCCCAAACCCCAGCCACAATCATGACCAAGACAGTCCTGGGTAGAAATAAATGTTTTTATTCACCTGATACCTTTGTACTGTCCTCACCAGAATGTTCAATTTACAATACTCACCTACAGGTGAGGGTCACCCCTCTGCCTCCATGACTCTGACTCTCTGAGGAGATGTGGCTGGCCCTTTCTATACCGGACACTGGAATGCAGCAGTGGTCTCATAGAGCACTTCCGGGTCATACAGAAACCAGGGCAGTCTTTCCCCTGACAGCACCCCCTTGTGGCACCCAAGGTCCCTGACAGGCCTGCTCTTCTACAACTCTCATGCAACCCTATATGAGTCCTAACTGGGACCACCCTGGAGGGACACTGCACCTATTGTGTGGGGGAATGAACTGACTCTGACATCTATGTTTGCCCAAGTCCATTCTTTACAATTTTACCCCAACTGGGATAAGGATTGCCAACCATCCTGGCTGAGTTGCAGCTTCTTAGTTAGATAGTTCACTCTCCATCCTGGTCAGGATGCCAGTCCATTCGCATTGGCATCTACAGTATAATAGAAGTGCTTCACTTAGAGCTTTACTGGCTGGGATTTCGGTTCCTCTTCTCTGTAGTCATCTGACCATAGCATACATTTTCAAATCAGGCTCTGACTTTTGCCATTATACCGATTAGAGACTTAAACACTGCCTAGCGCAGTGATTCGTAACCTTTTTGAGTCACAGACCCCTTTAAGAATCTGATGAAAGCTACGGACCCCCCTTCGCCAGAAATATTCACATGAACACAACTTTGCATGCAATGAATATAATGTACTTTATTTATAAAGATTTGGTTGACATACACAAAGTATTAATAAACTTAAAAATAAACAATCTAAAAACACTCCTTTTTTATGCAAAAAGTAATGGCCACTCATTATAATTAGGAAATACAATCTTCTTGTGCAAATTAAAACAGATCTACTACTACTACGTTTTCTACTTCCATTACTGCTACATCTACGCTTAATCAACAGTACCGGACTGTAGAGTGAATATAAACGTTCATTTTTATCTGACCCTCACGGACTCCCGAGACCCATCCATGGACCTCCTAGGGCTCCATGAACCTCAGGTTAAGAATCCCTAGCCTAGAGTCAGCTGTAATTTAATATTTGCTTAATTCCATTAGGGTCTTTTCCATTTTTTTTAATATTTCTCTATTTTTGTAATTGTAATTGTTTTTATAAAGCAATGCAAGCTCTGCCTTTTCTCTGAAAATGTGCTAAATAAATAAATGCTGCTCTTGACTTTACTGAAAAACAGAATCTTTGTCTGTGTTTCACTTAGGAACCGCTCGCAAAAGAAGACACCTGGACGACATTGGTGGTGGTCCGAATGTGTGGGAGTTCACTATTCAGTTGGAAAAACTTTTCAGGAAAGCGAGTTAATCACCCGACACCATTTTTAAAAAGGAAAATCCCTGTCAGGAAACTACTTGGGCTTGTTCAAAGTGCCCAAAGAACAGCGCGAAGACTGTGCTATACAATGAGTCAGACATGATTCAGAGGCGCTTTACTGCTTGACACCTCCAAGATCCAGCGCAGAGGTGAAATGGAAGACCCTTAAAGTGAACCACATGGCCTTTAAAAACAGAGCTGAACATATGTGGATACAGAAGATCCTGCTTTTCTTCTCTACACAATAAAAAAGTCTTACTGTTTTAGGTTTATATTACTAACTGTTAGTTTATTGTGTTACTACATTGGATAAGCAGATAAACTCTGCTGTAAGAAGCTGCTTTTTCCAATTAAGGATCATTTCAAAAATTAAGCCTTTTCTTTGTTTTGCTGATTTGGTTTCATCCCGTCTTGACTATTTTAACTCAGTGTCCAGTGGAGTCAGTCAGACTCTTCTGTCTCTCCTGCAGTTGGTCCAGAACTCTGCTGCGAGGGTCTTCACTGGGTCATGTAAGCGTGAGCACATCACTCCTAGTTTGTCTACATTTCTTTGGCTCCACGTCAGTCTTAGAATTGAATTTAAAATTTTATTGCACACTTTTAAATGTTTAAATGGTCTGGTCCCAGCTTATCTGTCTGAGCCCCTTGTATGTTATGATCCCTAAGATCGTCTGACCAATTGTTACTAGTTCTTACGACGATCAAGGCGAAAGAAATGAAGGCGTCTGAATACTCTCTGAAAGCGCCGTATCTAAGACAAGTCAAAGTCAAGTCAACATTTATTTATTTAAAAAAGGCACCTGAAGTTCTCTCAAACTGTGAGAAACATGATTCTCTGATCTGATGAAACCAAGATTAGTGTAATGTCTGGAGGAAAGCATGTACCACTCACCTCTGTAATACCATTGCTGGTGGTGGCAGCTTCATACAGTGGAGTTGTTTCCCATTGGCAGGGATTGAGTGACTGCTGTAAACAGGATTGAGGAGAAGCTGAATGAAGCAAAATACTGAGATGTCCTTAATAAAAACCTGCTGCAGAGCACTCTGGACCTCAGACTGGGCTGAAGGTTCACCTTCCAACATGCTAAGCTCAAAGCAAAGACAACACAGGAGTGTGCCTAGGGAAAAACACTCTGGGAAGGTCCTTGAGTGGCCCAGCCAGAGTCCAGACTTGAACCCAGTCGAACATCTCTGGAGAGACCTGGAAATAGCTGCCTACCGATGGTCTTCATCCAGCATGACAGAGCTTGAGAGGATCTGCAGAGAAGAATGGTAGAAAATGGCAAAATCCAGGTGTGTGAAGCTTTTGGAATTAGACCCAAGAAGACTCGAGGCTGGAATGGCTACCAAAGGGGCTTTAACCAAGTACTAAGTAAAGGGTCGGAATACTTGCCTGATTTATTTTGAAAAAAAATTGCAAAAATTTCTAAAATTCAGATATGGCTTTGTCATTCTTAGATATTGTGTGTTCTTATTCTTATTTCATATTTTCAAAACACTGGCACCCAGTTTGCTCCTGTCTCATATATGTGATAAAGGGGTTTGTAAATGGTGTGTTATGCATACATACAGTATATATATATATATATATTGTGGCGCACAGCCGGGATGGCCAGGAGGACCGGAGGAGGGCTTGCGCCTCCTCCAGACCACGAGAGGGCAACCGCCAGGGGGTGCCCCGGTGCCTGGAGAGCCCTGGACCTCAGCACTTCTGCCACACCAGGAAATGCTGGGGGGAAGAAGACTGGGGAGACCCGAAGGGCTTCCGGGTGCGCAGCCGGCACTTCCGCCACACAGGGGAGTGTCCGCAGAGGAGTGTCGGGAAACACCAGGAGCCCATCTGGGCTTGTATAAAAGGGGCCGCTTCCCTTTATTCGATGACTGGAGTCAGGCGAGGAGTGGATGAAGTCTGGCTGGAGACGAGTGGAGGCGGCCTGAAGAGAAAGGCACTGCAGAGTGAGGCCTGGACTTTGGGGATCGGTGCTGGAGGCACTGGGTTGTGCACCCTTGTAAATATTAGTATTAATAAATATGTGTGTGTTGGGTGACCAAACGTTGTCCGTCTGCCTGTGTCCGGGGCTCGTTCCACTATATATACTGTATATACACACTATATACACACATATTGTCTTTTGAGAGATAAGTTAAAGGCTTATTTGATTGTAATTCCACCCACCCCTAATGTGTCTCCTCCTTTCTTTCCTACATATCAGATGACTAACAGTTCCAGTGACATCACTTCGGGGTCATGGGCCCTTGGCCCCACCACATCTGGCCCTGCGAATTCTTAAGGGATGCCACTGCCATTTTTTGTCAGTTATGATTTGACTCCCATCTGAAAAAAACATTATTGCTTTACAGCAGTTGTTTTGGATTTTTCCATCAATTATACAAGG
>JANRMT010062852.1:23789448-23804541 GCA_026402145.1 Polypterus bichir lapradei | reverse complement strand
AGATTTCATTTTCCAACAGGACCTGGCACCTGCACGCAGTGCCAAAGCTACCAGTACCTGGTTTAAGGACCATGGTATCTCTGTTCTAGATTGGTCAGCAAACTCGCCTGACCTTAACCCTATAGAAAATCTATGGGGTATTGTGAAGAGGAAGATGCAATATGCCAGACCCAACAATTCAGAAGAGCTGAAGGCCACTATCAGAGCAACATGGGCTCTCATAACACCTGAGCAGTGCCACAGACTGATCGACTCCATGCCACGCCGCATTGCTGCAGTAATCCAGGCCAAAGGAGCCCTAACTAAATATTGAGTGCTGTACATGCTCATACTTTTAATGTTCATACCTTTCAGTTGGCCAACATTTCTAAAAATCTTTTTTTTTGCATTGGTCTTAATTGATATTTTAATTTTCCAAGATACTGAATTTGGGACTTTCATTAGTTGTCAGTTATAATCATCAAAGTTAAAAGAAATAAACATTTGAAATACATCAGTCTGTGTGTAATGAAGGAATCTAATATACAAGTTTCACCTTTTAAATGGAATTACTGAAATAAATCAATATACTGTCATGATATTCTAATTTTATGACCAGCACCTGTATAGTGGCGACTCAGAGAAGATCCTCCTCATCTTATTTTAATGAATTTGTATGCGCTATGCTTTTCAACCTGTTGTTGCAAATTGTCTGAACGTCAGTCACACAGGAGAATCACAGAGGTCATCAGGTGAGCCCCCCTCTCTCAAATGATGTTTCGCTGGAGTTAAGGCCCACAGCACCAAGAAGGTTTCAAAAGTTCTAACAAAATTAGTATCACTAAAACTATTAATATAAAACCAACTTTTTTGTTATACAGGGAGATTTAGTTGAAAGAGGTCCCGAATATTCTGTTGTAACTCCTGTTAGGATGAAGCAATCTGAACCAAAAAAATACATAGGTATATAAGGTATATAGTGTATGTGCAATTGATTGCATTACATGTGATGCTGGAAGTGGTTTCCATTTTCTGCCAGACACATTCCAACGTGGCGCTCCATGTTCTTGAACGCATCAGCAAGCGTCTCGGGGGAAATAGTAACAATTTCACGTTGGATGTTTCCCTTCAAATCTTCCACAGTGTGAGGCTTGTTCCGATAGACTTTTTCTTTGAGCAGACCCCAAAGGAAGAAGTCTGGTGGTGTCAGATGCCTCGACTAAAGCCCCTTTGAAATGACCCTGTTGCAGAAGAAGGACTTAATTTCTGCCATGTTCCTTGCCAACGTGTGACACGTTGCTCCATCTTGCTGAAAGTAACCCTCAGTTAACCCATAATCATCCAGTTAATTCTGACATCGCTTAAATGAATTGGTGACCCAAAAGATTTGCACCATGAAGACGCGCTGCTCAGTACTGTACACCACCATCCTGATGAGAAGTCGAGGGACTGAGTGAAGGGATACAGGTGGTATGCACACAGAGGTTGCAAATGGAGGTTAAACATCGCAACGGCTGTCCGGCACCTACCTCATCGCTCCGACACAGGGGCATCCCGGCTTGTTCAAAGCTCCATATACTGAGGAGCACATTGCACGTTGTTTCGTTCAGATTGCTTTGTCCTAGCGAGAGTTATTACAGAATATTCGGGGTCTCTTTCGAGTGAATCTCTCTGTACAAAACTATTCTGTCAACCTTGGAGGTAAACTCTGATCGGAGTCGCCTAAAACAGATTCGTACTACAAGCTTATCTTAGCAAGCTCTGAGATAAATGCATGCTTATTTAAAGCAATTATCTAAAACGCTAAAACCCTAAAATTAATAAATAAGCTATCAAATCCTAAAATCAAAACACATACACTATCAAACAGCATATTCAACACATATCCCATTAATAAATAAATAAATAAATAACAGGTCAGCTCAGGTTGGGGAGCGTGCACTGGTACAGCACATTGTCACACACACCACATGATGAAACAGTTTGGGATCCTGGTTGGCAACCCCCCAGGCAGACACGTGGTTCCCTACCTTCCGCAGCCAGGTGTTACGTGGGTATCCTCATGGTCTGGTCCAGCCACTCAGGTCCTACAACAATGAAGATCCTGTGATCTGGATCACCCTTGGGGAAATGCGCCACATGGCCATAGTGCCATAACTGACCCTCCCTCACAATGCAGGTAATGTGCCTCATTCGGGACTCCATGAGGAACACGAAGTCAAACCAGTGGTACCCAAGGATTCTCCGAAGAGGCACAGTGCAGAAGGAGTCCAGTCTTTGTCTCAGCATCCATGTCTGGCAACCATGTAGCAAAACAGGAAGCACCAGGACTCTAAAGACTTGGACCTATCTTTGAAAAAAGGGAGAAATAAATAACATTTATCAATATCTTAAAAATGCCTAAAACGCTAAGAAGAAATACAATATATTCTTCTAAATCAAGCTATTATCCATTGTATAGAATCTCTTTCCCATTTATCTATTACTAGCCGTCTCCCGCGGCCTAGCCCATGTAGAAGTGAAACAGGACAGTGAGGAGGGCCATACCTGGCTCCCTACTCCTGACGTCACGCTTCCCCCTCCCCTCAGCCTGTTGCCACTGTTTCAGATTAGCATGAATATATCGCTCCTTAAAAAAAACTATGATTCTTAGTGCAATGAGGGAAGTCACAAAATCAACCAGAATGTTCAAGCAAATTCTAGAAAAAGCCTGATCTAAATCCGTTAAGTAGTTCTCTAATTTGCTAGCTAAGCGGATGTAAGATACACCCCGAGGCTGAAGCATGAGTGAGGAGGGCCCCACCCTTCCTCATTTCAGCCCGTTTTATCTCTCTTGGATTCACGCAAATAAATTGGTACTGCAAGTGAACTATGATAGCACGATGAGAGAACTGGAATGTTCAAGAAAATTACAGAAAAAAAACCAGATCTAAATCCATTAAGTAGTTCTCACGTGAAAAGTGGACAGACATGCAGACAGACAGACGTTGGATTTTATATATATATATATAGAGAGAGAGAGAGATAGTACTTGTCAGCAGCCATATCACCCTGTAGCCCAAGACTGGTTGCCCACTGAAGCTAAGCAGGGTTGAGCCTGGTCAGTACCTGAATGGGAGACCTTCTGGGGAAAAACTAGGTTGCTGCTGGAAGAGGTGTTAGTGAGGCCAGCAGGGGGTGCTCACCCTGTGGTCTGTGTGGGTCCTAATGCCCCAGTATAGTGATGGGGACGCTATACTGTAAAAAAGCACTGTCTTTCGGATGAGACGTTAAACCGAGGTCCTGATTCTCTGTGGTCATTAAAAATCCCAGGATGTCTTTCGAAAAGAGTAGGGGTGTTACCCCGGCATCCTGGCCAGATTTGCCCATTGGCCTCTGACCGTCATGGCCTCCTAATCATCCCCATACACTGATTGGCTTCATCACTCTGTCTCCTCTCCACCAGTAAGCTGGTGTGTGGTGGGCGTTCTGGCGCACTATGGCTGCCGTCGCATCATCCAGGTGGATGCTGCACACTGGTGGTGGTTGAGGAGATCCCCCCCCTTGTATGTAAAGCGCTTTGAGTGCTTTGAAAAGCGCTATATAAATGTAATTAGTTAATTATTACTTTTCATCCTTCTATCTGTTATATAGTGACTTAAATTCATCCATCCATGTATCAAAATGCATACACTGCACTTCCTCCCATGCATTCATTATTTGAACCTATTTAGTCCATTACAGTATCGTGTGAGAGCCGGGGGACAGATCTGTTAAAAAATGACACCAAAGAATGCCAGAAGGAAAATGGGTACAGTGCTAGCAAACAAAAGACCTGGAAAGGTTTTTATTGTTTTGTATTGTTTTACACTGTTAAAAAGAGATGCCAAGTATGTGCCTTGATGATTGGACAAGTGAGCCCAGGGTGCATTGTGCCCTGTTTGTTTACATGATGTCTGATCAGTGAGATGGAATGCATGGGAAAATGGCCAACAGACCTCCCCTAATGGGATGCATGGCAGCAAGGGGCATCTAGAGTTTTATGTCGTTTTGTGAACGACTGTAAGAGCCAAATGCTGAAAATGACAATTTTTTATAATTTACTAGAAATACAGAAGTTATCCTTCTTGGCATTAACCCCTATCTTCTCTCGGACTCGGAATTCTGTGTAAGAACAGTTAAGCCTGAGTGTCTCTTGGGTTAAGTTGTTATGATCCAATGTAAAGTGTTAAGCCTGAATAATGCTTGGGACAGTATTTGCTGCCATCTAGTGGATAAAATAATATCATGCTGCAACAAAAAACAAAAAATCACAAGTATTTCTATGCGTTTTCCTGTTTATGGTAACTCATCAGCATTTGTGAGTGGGGCGGAGCCTTCAATCAGAATACATAACGGTGTGTAAATGAAAAGCTGTAAAGGCAGTTGTAGAACAAACTGAAATGGACCCATTAGTTAACTCAACCTGAACTGGTCATCAGACTTTAACATGGATAGTGAAACTGATGTATACTGATGTGATGTCTTACATGCATCCCTCTCCTTTCCTGATGACTGAGGCTCAGCTAGTTCTAACACCCCCCCATGATACAATGATATGTCTGGTGACTTCAGTCATATAACGCTACAGCGGGGTGCATTATCTACATGGCAAAAAGGCAAAATGACTGCGATCAAGTGGAAGGAGAAGAAAGATGTTAGCCCCCTAAGCACTGCTCAATTGTCTGTGGAAATGTGAAAATGTGGAAGTCACTAAGCCTTGTGCTGTGGTTGCCTACAACAACACAAGGGGTGTGTCGATCATACGGATGAGGCACTGGCCTTCTATCATCTCACGTGTGATCAACAGAAGAAATATTATAAGAAATCCCTCTCAGCACATTGATAAACTTGGCTGTTTAGTCAAAACAAGCACACTACAGTATCCTATATCGCTTTGCTAAGCACTATGGTGTTCACACAACGTCCAATTTCAAAGAGCACATTGTGGATGTTAAGTATTGCATACCTGTATTTGGAAACTTATTTATTGTCTCTTATAATGAGGACTCGGAATCTGTTTTATTTAACTTACAGTATGTTTTATAAGAGATCTTCTTTGAGGTCCCAACTTTACACTTGTCTTATACTTTCATGAATGATATCATATGTTGATTGTCTCAATTCCCGTTATGGAGTGTCTCCATCTTTGACCAGCTCTGTGTTTACTGTCCACAGGGCCACAAACTTCCCACCACTGCAAGGCGGAGCTTCTTGGCAACCTATCCAAGCTCTCCGCCCATGGGCGGGGCTTCTTCATCAAGCCAGTCATTCATTGATTCTTTCCCTCCCTCAATGTTCTTTAAGAACAAAGATGCCTTTTCCAAAATATGTTGTGGTTTTTCTTCGAATTTTATTGACATTTTACTGAAAACAGAAAAAAAAAACCTCATAAAGTGTAGTAGAATGAGCAGTTATTACATGTGCAAGTGTTCAGACATTTGTTTCCAAGAACCATTCAGTTATTATTATTAAATTACATCATGTTCCAGAATGTTACGGCTGCTTATTCAGGTAGTGTACTTTCGGAAACATTTGGAATTTTGTGTTTGTCAAAGTCTGGATGAACTTTCCAGTCTTAAGCAGAAAATGAGATCTTTACACTCGCAGCCAACACACACAAGTACTTGAACTCTGCTCGTTTCGACGGTCACCACTGTTGGAAGGAAAGCAAATCTGATTATCCGTAACTGTTTCTGTCAAGGAAACCCAGCTTTTGTTGAATGCATCCAAGATTAAAGGAGATATTAACATTTTTGGCTAAAAGTTTCTGCTTTTTAAGCCACTCCCCCTTTCCTCACTTTTCTAATTGCTAGCTCCTTAATGAATTCGAAAATGCAAGTTGTGGCCCGCCTTTTACACTTTATGGGGTTGTTTTTGACAGCTTAAGCTGAATTTTAGTCCTGGCAGTACACCAAGTTAAGACACTACTTTACTGTGTGGAGAGAAAGAGTGAGTGAGAGAGAGAGAGAGAGAGAGAGAGACAGGCGGTTTATGGTTACTTTTTTCCCATATGGAATTCGAGGTAAAATAAATGAAGTTCCTGGACTGGGTCAACTCAGGTGCAGAGTCAATGGGAACATCATGAATTCTCGCAAGAAGAAAATAAAATTAAACAGGAGCATTTGCAGCCCTGCAGAGTTCATAGATTATCAATTCATCTTAAGTGCCCTCCATAACATTTGTGACAAAGGCACATTTATTCCATGAATTCCCCCCTCTGTTCCACAGTTTAAAATGACAAATCAGACAATTCAGACATCGTGATTAAAGTGCACATGGCAGACTTTCATTTAAGGGGATTTGCAGACATTGCAGTGATGACACTTTTTCTACAAGGTCCCCCCATTTCAGGGCACCATAATGTTTGGCACACACCAATGACAGGTCTGTTAAAGCCACTGTCATATTTAGTTCTTTGTCACATATCCCTCACATGTGATGACTACTTGAAGTCTGCGATTCATGAACATTAGCAGGTGCTGAGGGTCTTCTCTGGCGATGCTCTGCCAAGCCCCTCATGCAGCCACATACTTGTTTTGGGAGCTTGTCCCCTTAAGTTTTCCCTTCAGCATATGGCAGACCTGCTCAATTAAATTGAAATCAGGTGACTGGCTTGGCCACTCAAGAATTCTCTATTTTTTAGCTTTGATAAACTCCTGTGTGGTCTCAGCAGTGTGTTTGGGCTCACTATGTTATTGTAGGATGAAGCACCAGCCAATGAGTTGGAAGGCATTTGCTGGATCTTGAGCAGATCAGATGTTTCTACACACCTCAGAATTCATTGTGCCACTGCAGTTCCATCATCAATGAAGAGAAGTGTGCTACGACCTGTGTGAGCCATACTTGCCCAAGCCATAACACCCCCACCACCATGTTTAACAGATGAGGTGGTCTGCTTTGGATATTGGGTAGTTCCTTTTGGTCTCCACACTTTGCTCTTGCCTTCACTCTGATCAGGTTCATCTTTGTCTCATCTGTCCACAAGACCTTTTCCCAGAATTCTGCAGGCTCTTTTTTAAGTCAAACTGTAATCTGGCCATCCTGTTCTAGTGGCTAACTGGTGGTTTGCATCGTGCAGTGTGTCCTCTGTGTTTTTGTTCATGAAGTCTTCTGCTGATAGTCGTCTCCGACATGACCACATTGGTCCCCTGTAGACTGTTTCTGATCTCTCATACAGGCATTTGGGTCTTTTTCTTTACCATAGTGAGAATTCTTCTGTCACCAGCAGTTGAGGTGTTCCTTGGCCTACCAGTCCCTTTGTGATTCCTCAGCTCACCAGTGCGTTCTTTCTTCTTCATGATATTCCAGACAGTTGATTTTGGTCCTTCTAAAGGTTAACTGATGTCTCTAATGGTTCTATTCTAGTTTCTCATGCTCATGATGGCTTCTTTGACTTTCACTGCCATAGCTCTTGTACTCAAGTTGAACAATGGCAACTACAGACTCCAACGGTAGAAGCAAGCCGAGGTATCTTATGAAGCCATGAAACACACCTGAGGAATCACAAACACCTGTGATTCCAATTGTCCCAAACATTATGGTGCCCTGAAATGGGAGGACCATGCAGAAAGAGTGTTGTCATTTCTACATGATGTGACCAAAAAGTATGCAAATCCCCTTAAATGAAATTCTTCAAGGTGCACTTTAATCACAATGTCTGATCTAAGCTACTTCAGTGTTGTCTTTGCTTTGTGTGTAGGGCCTTGGTCATCTTGGATCCAGTCTGAGGTTCAGAGCAATCTGGAGCCAGTTTTCATTGAGGAAATCTCTGTACTTTGTTCAGTTCAGATTTCCTTCAACCCTGTCTAGTCTATCAGAAGACAACCTCACAGCATAATGCTACCACCACCATGCTTCACCACTAGAATGGCATTGCCTAGGTAATGAGCACTGCCTGGTTTCTTTCAAACATGCCACTAATGTTGGTTTTGTTTTTCACAGTCTGAGACCCCTTTAGGTGACTTTCTACAAACTCTAAATGGACTTCAGTTTCTTTCTGTCTGGCTGCTCGGCTGTAAAACCCAGATAAGTGGAGTGTTACAGTGTGTGAAGTTTTCTCTTGAAAAAATAAGTCGTGACAAATATAAAGGTTTGGGGACCGTCCCCGTATATTGCCCACGGACAATATATAAGAAAAAGAAATCAAAAGTCTTTGATTGCAAAGGTACATTTGACAATTTACTGAGATGAAAATGGTGGTTTTATATAGTAAGGATTATGGGAAACAGGAAATGGTTGGCATGAAGTGACGTCAGACAGGAACCGGAACCAACGTCATTAGGATGAGCCAGAAGTGATGCCATTGGTGATGGCCGGAAGCGACGTTGCGTCGACCATTTTGTATACCTGGAAGTGGAGGTAACTAAATTACTTCTGGCTTTCTGTGGAGAGAAGAGATTGAGGTAAGTACCACGTGACCACTCCATATCTCTCGATAATTCACTCACCTTTAGGCTCTTTGACTGCCTCCTAATCGCACGTGTGTGACAAGTGATAATTGTCCTTCTGGAATTTTCTCCCATCTCCTCCTCAGTTTTCTGCAGCTCAGGTAGAGTGACCACTGGGTTTTTGATCATCTCTCTGACCATGGCTCTTCTCCCATGATCGCTCAGTTTGGCCAGTTGGCCAGTTCTAGAAAGTCATTCCAAACTTCTTCCTTTTAAGAATTATGGAGACCACTGTGCTCTTCAATGCTGCAGGACTTTTGTGTAGTCTTCTGCAGATCTGCGCCTCCACACAATCCTGTCTCTAAGCTCTGAAGACAATTCCTTTGACCTCATGGCTTGGTTTTTGCCACCTGTGGGACCTTCTCTAGACAGATGTGTGTCTTTCCTACTCATGTCCAGTCACTTTAGTTGTTCACAGGTGGACTCCACTGATGAACACCATAAGCTGGTGGATCTCTTATAAACAGGCATGTGCCTTTCCTAACCAGGTCCAATGAATTGAGTTGATCACAGGTGGACTCCAAACAAGGCAAACAAACATCAGTGTTGATCAATAAAATGGGATGCACCTGAGCCAGATTTCAAATGTCATAGCAAAATTGTCTGGATACTTGTGTCAATGGGATATTTCAGTTTTTTTTTTATTTTTAATAAATTTACAATTTCTAAAATCCTGTTTTCACTTTATAATTCTGAGGTATAGAGCATTGCTGCATGAGGGAAGACATGTTTTCATATTTCACAGGCATGCACTGTGGTGAAGTGCTTAAGGCTTTGGACTTCAAGACCCACTACAGATGCTGTCTGACCCTGACCAAATCAATTGAACTGCCTGTACCCTTAAACTGAAAACCAAAAGAAATGCAACCAATTGTATCATAAATGGTGTAAGTCGCCTTGATAAAGGTGTCGGCCAAATAAGTACATGTATTGAAATGAATTTAGCACAAGGATACCACTGTCACAAAAACAGTCACAAAACATCATAAAGGTCTGGGGCAGCCACCTGTGTATTATGCCCTGGCTGCAAAAGGGTAATTTTGCTTGAGTTCTTCACAGGTTTGAGTCCAAAACAAAACTGATTTAAGTTTGAAAATATGGTGGCTTTGAAGGTTGGGACAGGAAGTGATGTCATCAGGACCAGAACCGGACGTTATGTCATGTTGACCAGAAATGACACCATCCATAGAACTGAACCTGGAAGTGATGTCTTTGGGCCCAGAAGTGACGTCATTAATGGCACAGGTACCAGAAGTGATGTCATCAATGGCGCTGGAACCTAGCGGGATTTCCTGTGGATGGTCTGCAGAGGATTGAGAGAGAAAATCAGTGTGGCTCACCACCCCCTGGTCTGGCGTGGTACTACTATTCTTCAGGCCCTTTAGCTGCCTCCCAATCGCATGTGTGTGACACCACATACAAAATATTTAAAAACTGAAGGGGTCTGAGTCCACTGGACCATTCACTTATTCTTTTAAATTGAAACCTTAATGAAACCTTTGAACAAGTCAAACGCTTCTTGTTGACTTCTGATTCGAGAATTGACTCATCACACCCTGATAATCTGCAGACTATAAGGCAAATCCCAAGACCACAGTGTTGTTATCATTTGAGTGATTTGTTTAGCATGCTGAGACTTAATGAATTTAATTAGAACTGCAAATCTGACTCATTTTCTTATTTTAAGCATTGTGGGGAACAGGCCGGGCACAGACAGGCAGACATCGTTTTGTCACCCAACACACGTTTATTTACAGTAATATGTTCAGTGAGAACACACACAACCCAGTGCCGCAGCACCAATCACCCCCAAAGTCCAGGCCTTCTCTCTCAATGCCTTTACTCTTCTGGCCACCTCCACTCCTCTCCTCCTAGCTCTGTCCTCTTCCACCCGACTCCAGCCATTGTATGAAGGGAGGCGGCCCCTTTTATACACACCCGGATGTGCTCCAGGTGCTTCCCGGCAATCTTCCATCGACACGTCCCCGTGTGGCGGAAGTGCCGGCTGAATCCCCGGAAGCACTCGGGTGTCGCTGCTCCTCTTCCCCCCAACACTTCTGGGTGTGGCAGAAGTGCTGAGGTCCGGGGCTCCCAAGGCAATTGGGCACCCCCTGGCAGTGACCACGGGCCGCTACAGGGTTGAGCTTCAAAGCTCTGTACCTGTGGCCCCCAAAGGTACCAGGGCGGTCGCCCCCAGGTAGTCTGGGGGAGGAATAAGCCCTCCTCTGGTATTCCTGGGCATTCCGGCTGGGTCAACCCCAAGCCATGTGCGACACTGCCCCACCGCCAGCGAAGACCCGTCGGGCTGAGCGGCTCGTCCCGCGAGGGCAGCTCATCCCCGAAGTGGGTCCTACTCCTGAAGCTCCCTGGTCCGATCCAGCACCCCGATTGCAGCCTCTCACACCTCCATAGCCTCCGCCAGTTGCGACAGTATGCATTTTTACAATGTTGTTGTCCTTACGCCATTTCTGTTTTATACGCTTGGGTCACAAACTTACACAGATACACACAGGAGATTCTAGAGACAGAGACATTATTCACATACTTCAAACAAACATAAGTCTCTTTCAGGGGTGATTCGAGCTCCATGTGTAGTCGGAGGGGACAGTTCCGTCTCTCAAATAAAAGAATAGAAAATCTTCCTCTTCATAGGGACGCGCCTCAGGAGTGGGACCCCCAACAGGAGCAGAGGATGTCTGGGGGTGAAGAGAGACAAGGCAGTAAGACAAAAGGACAGCTGCTGTACAGGCTTTTAAACGTTCGAAGCGCCGCACGAGATGCAGATCACGCAGCATGGCATGGCATGGAATGGCACAGCACGGCACGACAGCATGTCAGCAACAAGCCAGCAGCTGATCGAGCAAAGAGGAAGTAAAAAACTGTATTTGTGTCCCATTGAATCACCATTTAAGAGAGTGTTTGGGAGGAGCGACCGCGTCTCCTTGGGGTGCATTCAGCCTCCCTGTTGACAATATAATTTAACATTTTAATTCACAGGTATAGAAATTAATGGTTTACAGTTTTTATATTGGCATATGTCCCCATGGATCTAGTTGAGGAGTCAAAAGAATCAAATGAATCAATCCACTTTAACGAATCAGTAGTAATAATAATAATAATAATAATAATAAGTTGCATTTATTGAGCACCTTTCATCAGTAAACTGAACTGAGGTGCCCTTCACTATTAACCAATCAATTTTTTCATCTAATTATGCCTGTGCCACCGCCTTCCAACTACGAACAGAACAGAAGATGAAAACCAACAGGTTAACAAAGAGTAACACTTTTCCATGATATGAATTGGAAGCTTTTTCCAACTGGAAAGCAATAAAGTCACATAAGAGTAAAACAAGCATAATTTGTTCTGTATAGTAGGCTGGATGATATTTTTAATATTTTTAATTCAGAAATATTGGAAGAGCTCAAGCTTTCGGGCACCCACAGAGCTGCTGTCTATGCGCTATGGTCATTTTTATACGCCACACTGCCATATTGTTTCTATTGGCCTTTACCTTTATGTGTACATAATGGTTGGCATTGTTACTCCATTACCACAACACAATGACCACAATTTCATGCCCCGGGCATTATTTAAGACAGTGATGTGGTATATCCCTTTGCCCAAGAGTATGAATGTAAGTTTGTTGCTATCGGCACATTTATTTATTTCAATCTTTTTCTGATCTTCTTATCATCATAAGCGGAACAGAAATTATGAATTTTTTGCCATGATGGTCCTTTCTATGGTGACTTTATGAAGCAAAAAGTCTGTTTTCAACATGCCTGACCGGTAGTGGGAAATGTTATTTAATCTGGTGTGCTGCACTACTGGCCAAATCTTCCTGTGTTTTTCCTTGCAATGTTCACAACATGAGCAGCAGATAGTATTAACAAACCTAGAAGCCACAGATGCATCAAAATGTTTTCTAACAGTATGCTGCTCTGTAGTTCTAGTTACCAGCATGTCTTCATTAAATAAAATGCACAAATGGTCATATATTCCAATATCCATGGCATTTCTTTTAAAATTACCAAATCAGGAGTGTCCAGCTTCGGACCTGGCTACAGGTTTTCATTCTAACCATCTTCTTAATTAGTGCTGCTGATTCACTTGTTTTGCCTTAGTTTTAATTCATGTGACTCAGACCTCTTAGTTGTTTCTTTTTCCTTAATGATCGGCCAAACAATAATGAGACACAAAACAAGCCGTCACATGACCAGCTAACCTGAAAATAATGAAAGGTGAAGGTCTCAGGTCATGTTGATCTGCTCAGGTCACCAAAACATCTTGATGGTGGTCTTAGGAAAAACAGAAAATCAACGGTCAGCTGTGGCAGAACGAGAGCAGCAATAAGTCCTGATATTCAGTAACAGCAAAAATGGCCTTCTCATTAAGAGACTGGTTGGAATGAAATTGGTTGGAGGTCGGAGCCCCGATTTAGCTGGTCATCTGATGGCTCGTTTCACATCTGATTTCTGTTTGGCTGCCATTTAATGAAGAAAAGAATCAATTCAGAGGACTGAATCCTTAAAAACAGGGCTATTAAAATGAAGGGTAAAGGAGTTAATTAGCAGTGAAAACTGGCCAGTGATTAGGAAAAGAGTCAGAATGAAAACCTGCAGCCACTGCAGCCCTCCAGGACTGGAGGTGGGCATGCCTGCACTAAATCCAGCACCTTTATGGGTGGGCTAGCTGACGTGCTGGCTAGGAGTGCAGTAAGTTCTTTTCCTTTATGATCACGCTGACTATTCACATGAAAATTTAAATCATCTACAATCACGAACCTGCCATAATTTGTTATTATTATGGATGATAAGCCTGAGAAATTCCTTGATAAAAGATTAATTATATTTTGGAGGTTTATAAATGGTCAATACGAGAGACGCCTTGAATAACTATGACAAGATACTCAAAGGACATGAAAGTGCCAAAACTTGAATCTTTACACTTTAGTTGGTTCAAGAAAATGAAAACTAAACCTCCACCTTTCTTACCTCAGTGAACCAAATGAACAAAATTGCAATTTGTAGATGCTGATTCAGTTAACACTGCTGCCCAGTCATTACTTAGCCATGATTCACTCGATGTAAGAAATACTGTACTATTTTCCTATTACTGTTAAGATTGTTAATGCTCTAATATTTAATAGTACCACATTGAAGGTCTCGGAAGAGCACAGCTGTATCAGAGTGTTAAAGAATCTTGAAATAGTAACTAAGTAGTTCACGTTTATCCCACTTTGTTTGGACCTTGTAGTTAGTCAAAAGTCAAAGCGAACTTTATTGTCTTCTCATCCATATACAAATATACAGAGAGATGAAATTGCGAAGCTCAGGGTCCACAGTGTAACAACATGAAGTGCAAATAAAAAATTAAATTAAAATTAGAACTAAAATTAAAACACAAGCAAGACAAGACATTGTGCAAAGACAAGACAAAGAAGTAGCAGCAATATTGACGTGTAGTAAGCAATATAAACATTGATGCAATGTATGGTATCATTATTATAGTTCTATTATGGGGCACTGACAAACTGTAGACGATTGAAATCAGAATCACTATTACAATTATTCTTTACAAAGATTGATTTGCTAGTTGAAGAATTGATGCTACATAAGGCTATTTTATAAGTCACAGGTTAACATAAATTCAACAAGCTATTAATGCCAGGGACACTGATTAAATTGTGGGCATTAATCTCTTATTGAAGACCATTTTTAATGTGTTTATTACCGATTACACGTACACAATTCAGCTACCAGCTTGGATAGATTCAAAATAAAACATACATTTGTATTGCTTATTGATTATCTGAGCTATATGGTCTGAGAGGATTTGGGCACCCTGCCTGTTCAGATATAACCAACCTCTTATGAAAAACCACTGTCGCTAAATCAAAATTGACGACAAAGGCAAGGCCATGCTCAGCACAGTAAGTCTTCAACCAGACATCGAGGGCAAACAGTCGACCGAAGGCCTTGTCTAAAACTTCAGAGCATAGGAAGTAGTTCAGAAATGACGATCCATGCAACTGTTTCTCTGGTCCCGGTTTGAGTGACGTGGAGCAGCAATCCAAAGCTTTCTTTTATAATTACTGTAGCACATGCCATAGGAAAGCAGGACAAAACAGTCTTCTGGTCAGAAGGGGCACAACCTAGGTTTTATATAATAGAGTCCCCCAAAATGATAACAGCACTCTGGCAGAAACCTGGCACAGAGCTGAGAGGTTTAAAATGGTTGCTCAAATGCAATATCAGCACTTCTCTAGGCACTTAACTTCATTAGCGCTAGTCCCGAGCGTCACTTGGGCAACTGTATAGACGCGTCTCATGTAATCGTTAGACCTGGGGATTATTCGTGCCAACAGCACTAGTCCTGAGCATCACTCGGGCAACTGTATAGACACGTCTCATGTAAGCGTTAGACCCTAGGATTACTCGTGCCAACAGCGCTAGTCCTGAGCATCACTCAGGCAACTGTATAGACGTGTCTCATGTAATCGTTAGACCTGAGGATTACTGGTGCCAACAGCATTAGTGCCGAGCGTCACTCGGGCAACTGTATGGACGCGTCTCATGTAAGCGTTAGATCCGAGGATAACTCGTGGCAACTGCGCTAGTCCTAAGAGTCACTCGGGCAACTG
>JANRMT010062852.1:23773435-23785654 GCA_026402145.1 Polypterus bichir lapradei | reverse complement strand
ATAATGTTCACCACGGCTCTCTTCGCCCATCTCCTGGTATCTCCTCCATACTCGCAAGACTGTGCTGGGAGAGACAGCAAAGATTTTTACGAGGGCTCACGAGGGCACCTATGTATGTGCCAACCTGGAGGAGCTGGCTACCTGTACTACCTGCTTTGGCTGCCTCATGCTACCAGAAGTGCCAAAGTCATTAGCAAAGCATGAAACTAGAGCATAATCAGTCAAGAAGGATGAGGAGAGAGCAACTGTCTGTGGCCAACATTCCCTTTTTGGGGATGTCTTGCTGTGTCCTCTCCAGGTCACCTGTTGTCACTTTCATTTGCACCAAAGCAGGTAAAGTTGATTCAAAATCGCTTCTGCTTCCTAACTGGACAGACTGATATCCCTGATGCTTCACTGACTTAGTGTTAGACTGGGATGATTAAGTGTTCCCTTCATTTTTTGAGCAGTGTATTATTTAGAAATAATGTATTTTTCAGCATTCCTTTTGACTGAAAATTATCCCCTTATACCTTGCAGAGCTTGATAATGACAATGGCCACTATGCAAGGTGCGATGACATTTTGCAGGTCTTTTTTAAATTCTTATCATAAGTAAAATTAGAATTATGATCACAGTTTTATTTAGGTCTCTACATTAACTACCAGGAACATTTACAGTGGGAATATTAAAGAATCCCCCCCCCCCCCAAAATATTCACATTTTGTTGCTTTGTGGCCTGAAATGAAGACCCACACAAAAAATATATTTCCTTCTGAATTTACACAATGTAACTTATAACAGTCAAATAAAAAAACACTATAAGATGCATAAGTGAATATTAAAGCTTTCCGTTTAACTGAAAATTAGCCCCTTTTACCTTGAACAGCTTGATAATGACAATCCCACTGTGCACAATGTGATCACAATTTGCAGGTCTTTATAAAATTACGATCATAAAGTTACAAATATGATCAGTTTGATTTATGTCTCCACATTAACTACCAGCGAAATTTATAACTGAATTTTAAAACCTTCCATTTAACTGAAAATGAACTCCTTTAACTTTGCATGCCGTGATCACGATTTACAGGCCTTTTTTAAATTTTGATAATAAATAAAATTTCCACAGGAAAATAAAAAGCCTTAAGACACAGTGGACTGCCTAGTTTATTCAGTAAAACAATATAAAATTAAAAAACAGGGTGTTATGAGTTTTTGATTTCTGGTCAGGCTCAATGTCCCATGGCTTTCATTATAAAAAGGCTAAATTTATAGAAAGCAGTTAACACTAGAATCCCTGAAGCCTACAAAAAAACTCGTAATCCCGGCCTTCTTCGCACCTCTCCATCAGCGTCTTTGGTTTTGCAAATGTGTCGATCAGCATAAACAGCAAGCAGCCTACTATCCCATCTACCCTAATCCCCCCAAAGCCACAGCTCAAGTCGAACAAAAAGTTCTCCCAACTCAAGTCTGTTTATCTGCATCTGCACGGCCTATGCAAATGTAGGATGACAGGAAATGCGAGGCAAGAAATGTCGAACACATAACTAAAACAGAAACTTTTTTCATGTTACTCAAGAATATAATCACACTTGTTTTGTTATACTTTTTGATAAAGTGTTTATTTGACATTTAGACTTCAGTCTTCACACATTATACACTTCATGTCAAAATTTTGTCATTATTACTATAACATGAAAAAAGTTTCTGTTTTAACTATGTGCACATACATTTACCCAAATTGTTGTAGACACAGAGCACACATGAAATGCATGTGTTCCAAATTATGATATATGTTTTACCCTCTACAACTCCAGGCACCTCACATCAAGATAAACAGATTTGAGCTGGGAGAACTTTTTACTCAAGTTGAGCCTGGTGGATGGGATAGCAGGCTGCTTGCTGCTCACTGCTCGTGCTGATCAACACATTTACAAAACAAAAGACGCTAATGGAGAGGTGCAAAGGAATTTAAGGTGGCCCAGGACTATGACTTTTTTCGTAGGATTCAGAGATTTTAGTGTTAACTTTAGAACACAATTTCATGTGGCTAATGCATATATACCATGTTGGTGAAGAAAGAACTTTGACTTGAAAAATATCAAACTTATCCTTTAAGGCAGTTTACAATGACATTTCTTTAGTTTGTTGGATGTCTCCATTTGTAGGGGTATAGTAGGGTGTACTTGACAGTAGCACTTTGAGGACCTTCTCATTTTAATGAGACAATCATTTGTAAATGTTAGGTTTTTAGAGAATGATAGCCTGATAGTGTCTGGAAGATCATCCCATTCTCAGTTAAACCTTTCTTTATGTTCTTACACATAATGAATTGTAACTGTTCTCAGTCTCTGAGCACAATCTCTTTGGGTAAGTGCTGATTATTTTGGGACCTGGAAGCATAGAGTTAGTCAATCTCAGCTTTAATCCTCCCTTGAAGTTTTCCATGCTTGTGTGTATTGAAAATGTATGGTCTGTATCTAATTACCAGGGTATGGAGTTCCATGGTGCTACAATGAGCAGCTCAAATTAGGAGATAAGTAATTGAATCATTTCAGACGTCATTTAACTTCCAGTGAGTGTGGACAGTCAGTTGGCAGTCATGCAGAATTTTTGCTTGCATGCTTTGAAGTGTTCTCGATAGCACAAGCTCTTTACCTCTAATCAGTTACAGCTGCAGTGATGCTGAATGAATAACAAGAACTCTTTATGGGAGGAATTTTTGGTGTTGGTGTGTGACTTCAATATCTTTTCCTGCCATGAAGTGTAGAAAAACATCCAGAAACTCTACTGAACATTTCTGTCATTATTTAAGCTGACACATGCCTTGATAGGGGAATCGTCCTGGTTGTGACATGTTTGTTTTAGAACATTAGAAAAAACGTGATAAGGACAGGCCATTTAGCCCAACAAGCTTTATTATCCTGTTCATTAAAATGGCACCCAGTTGAGACTTGAAGATGCCTAAAGTCCTGCTCTCCACTTCACTACATGGAAGGCTAATTGTGGTTCATTCATTGATTCCATTGCAAGGGTGATCTTAGAGGAAAACCTCCAACAATACTTAAAAAGAGGGGTATTCAACTCCAGTCCTGGGCTGAAGTTGGACACCCCTGGTCTAAAACAAAGAAGGCTGTATATTGACTTCTCAAAGGCAATAATAAACTCATATATCGGAATTCTTTCAATGAAATAGTGAATTATGGACACTGCTGGAAGTTAAATGGAAGGATATTTAACAGTGGAAGCCCTCTTTCACACCAACAATTATGGAAATCATGACCAAACTGGCAAGTCATGTGGCGGACTGGATCAGAAACCTTGGCAAGGTCTGAAATGTATATGGAAGAGATACAACGTCTCTTTTAACCTAATTAAAAAAGTTTCAGGGTGTGGTCTTTTGTTTTCAGATTGTTTTTCACATTCTTAAGTGCAGGAGTGTGCCTTGTTGTGGTAGAGACATTCTGTTTATTTGCCTGGCAGACTCTGTTAGCTCCCATGTTGAGCCTTGTCTCAATGGGACAGGTTCTGGTTCCTCTTCACCCTGACTTGATTTAGGTACGTTTATGAAATAGATGGTTGGATAGATATTAAACTGTTGACATGGAGTGCCAACTACACTTCCATCTACTGTAGGTATTGCACTACATGGGGCCAGGAGAACATCCTGTTAGGATTTATTACAGTAACACCTATTGTTGGTACTTGAACATTGTCTGTGACAGGACTGGAGATCAGGGAGATGGTAAATGTAGGTTCCAAATGTCCCTCAATTTCTGCAGTATCATTTTCTTTTTATCATGAAGAACGGTAGAATGATGCCATATTGTCTTTGCTCATTGAGAATAATTTCATTGATTCTCTGCCAGGTTTAATTTTGCCCTTTTACATCTTAATGCTTATTCATAGACTTCTCATCCCTGACTTTTCATCCTTGTTGTTCTTGTGTTGCCAGTCTCTCATTTTTATTTGAAGAATCTGCATTTTGTAAATTCACAAAAGTATTGGGACACACCTGTTAATTATTGAATTCAGGGGTTTCGATCAGACCCATAGCCTCAGGTGTATACAATCAGCACCTAGCCATGCAGTCTCCATTTACAGACATTTGCAAAACAAAACGGGTTGTTCTGAAGTGCTCAGTGACTTCAAGTGTGATACTGTGATAGGATGCCACCTTTACAATAAGATGGTTTGTGAAATTTCATCCCAACTGGATATTCCACAGTCAACTAAGTGGTATTGTTGGAATGAGGAAGCATCTGGGAACAACAGCAACTCAGCCTTGAAGTGGAAGACCACGTAAAGTCATAGATCAAGGTCAACAACTGCTAACGTGATTCCATAGCCAAATAGTTCCAATCTTCTACTGGCACAAAAGGTGTGGGGGCTTCATGGAATGGATTTCAATAGCCGAGTAGCTCCATGCAAACCTCACATCACATAAGTCCAATGCCAAGTGTCAGATAGAGTTGTGTAAAGCACACCGCCACTGGACTGGTGAGCAGTGGAAACGTGTTCTATGGAGTGATGAATTAGGCTTCTCTGTTTGGCAGTCAGATGGGCGAGTCTGAGTTGGCGGATGCTGGGAGAATGTGACCTCCTTGACTGTACTGTGTCAACTTTGAAGTTTGGTGGAGGAGGGATAATAGCGTGGGGTTGTTTGTCAGGGTTTGGGCTAGGCCCCTTACGTCAAGTAAAGGGCAATAGTAATGCTTCAGCATACCAAGATATTTTGGACAACGCGATGCTTCCATCTTTGTGGAAACAGTTTGGGGAAGGCCCTTTTCTATTCCAGCATGACTGTGCCCCAGTTTATATTGCACAAAGCAAGGTCCATAAAGACATGGTTGGCTGAGTTTGGTATGGAAGAACCTGACTGGTCTGCACAGAGCCTTGACATCTTTGGGATGAACAGGAATGGAGATTGTGAGCCAGGCTTTCTCGTCCAACATCAGTGCCTGACCTCATAAATGCTCCGCAGAATGAATGGGCACAAATTCCTATAAAAACACTCGAAAATCTTCTGGAAAGATTTTTGAGAAGAATGGAAGCTGTTATAGCTGCAAAGGGGGGTCCAACTCCATCTTAAAATCTATGTATTTGAATGCAATGTCATTAAAGTCCCTGTTGGTTTAACGGTCAGGTGACCCAATGCTTTTGTCCATAGAGTGTACCTTTTCTACCTGGTTTTATCGGTTTGTAAATGACCTTTGCTCATTTTCAAACCCTCCTCTGTTTTCCTCCTATATTTCAGTTCACTTTAAAATGTTCCTGTTCACTCTCTTCTCATGTCTTGGCAAAACCCTAGGAAGTAAACATGGATTTCATGGATTTGCAGTAACTACTAATCTCTACTCACAGTGGTGGCAGTGCTACCTCGCAGTAAGAAGAGCAGGGTTTGCATGTCACGTTCTCCCTGCATGGAGCTTGCATGTTCTCCCCGTATTTGCGTGCGGTTCCTCCGGAAGCCCCAGTTTCTTCCCACAGTCAAAGACATGCAAATTAGGTAAACTGGTGACACTAAATTGCCCCTAGTGTGTGGTTGGTTTGTGTGTATGTGTTTGTGTGTTTACTCTGCGATGGATTGACACCCTGTCCAGGGTTTGTTCCTGTTCCTGGAATATACTCACCTGGGGCCTAATGTATAACGCCGTGCGTAGAACTCACACTATAACGTGGCGTAAGCACAAAAGCGGGAATGTGCGTACGCACAGAAAAATCCAGATGCAGGAATCTGCGTGTACGCAAACTTCCATGTTCTTCCCGTTACATAAATCCCGATCACCATGAAAAGTAACGCACATGTCTGTTGTCCCGCCCCAACTCCTCCCAGATTTACACCACTTTGCATATGTAAATCAATATAAATAGCCCTTAAGCTCAGCGTTCTGTGAAAAGACAATGGCAAAACCACGAAGAAAAATAGAACAATTTTAGCGAATACCAAGCGGAGGCAAGGAAAAACGTACTATTTGTTGGTTTAAACTGAAGTATAAACAAGAAAAGGAAGCTGATCGAGTGACATAGCGTGTCGGAGAAACTCGAAAGCTCAAGTTCACAAAGTCGCACAGTGCCCGAAATAAAAAAGAAGTCACATATCAAAGTTGCCGTGAAAAGGCGAGTCGTAGCCCACCGTCTGAGTGTCATATGAAAGCTTATTAGGGTACAGAGAAAAAAAAAGGCACACAGTGGGGAAAAAGCACGAAATATCAACTTCAATCTCGAAATTTCCCCTTTAATCACGTAGTTTATTTTGTCATTAAAGTAGAACATAATAAACTTCATCTTAAAATCGTTTAATGTACTGGTTTCTCAAATCCCATTGTAACTAAAGTAGTACGTTAAATGCTTTGTTTTGTATTTGATCTTCTATGTGCTCTATGTGTGTGAATCACTACGTGCTTCTTAAACCAGCTTTCTCTTCCTCCGACAGGACACAGAATCCATTACATTCGTGATATTACAGCTCTCTGAATAATTAAAATACTGAGATGTTTACGTGATATCATTTTCATGATGATAGGAGTTAAAGCATGTTATTAAACATGTGAACACGGTGGCGCAGGGATTGTGCGTGACCTTCGATGAAATAATTTATTGCAGCAGTACTGTCTCTTTCAAACGTACTAACCTCCAATTCCTGTCCTTCCTTTTCTTTCTCCAAATACCCAATCGCCACACAATCAGCTCTGTAATGGACGTTAAGCCATCTGTAAGCTTATAACGCAGATTCTTCAAAACTTTTAAGGAATATTGAAATATCTTCGTAGTACATGTTTAATTGTTCTATCCTTCACGCCAGTCCCAGTGAAGCATACAGTGCGAGGCAGGAACAATCTGTGAACAGAGCGCCAGATCCTTGCTAGCATAGCAACACTGTGTCCTTTAATTATGAACAATATAGAGTATTTAAATTAAGTTAAAGTTTTATCTGTATAATATAATAAACATATTTTGCTGCATTTCATCTTAAAAATGATATCGTCATCATATGTAAATACGCGCTTTATAAAGTGGCTCAGGTTGTGCAATATTATAACTGTATCGCAAGTTTACAGTGAGGTAATTGTACTAATAAGTACAAACAGTTCTACAAGGAGCACTTGATAGACTGATAGAGTGCATTTAGAGCCCTCGGGATGAAACTGTTTCTGAACCGCGAGGTCCATACAGAAAGGTTTTGAAGCATTTGCCGTGTGAGAGCAGTTCAAATAGGAAGCATGGCTGAGGCAGCATGTGCTTGATGCTGTATACTGATAATTCTCTTTCCGATCAGCTGCTCCGAGTGGTGCAGTGAGAGTAATAAGGAAAATGATGATCTGCTATGGCAACCCCTAACGAGACCAGCTGAAAGAAGAAGAAGAAGGTGCAGTTAGAGTAACAATGCTAAAGCAGCTATAGTATTTAGAATAGTTTGACCATTCTGTGGACCATTATATTGTTACAGGTTAATTACAATCAGATGCATTAAACTAATAAATAATATGCGGTTAATTTCAGTGTATTTATAAAGCCGCGTCAGTAATGTGGATCTGAAAAAAAAAGATAAACCACACAGGAACAGTAACATTGCTTTGACGCTGGGTGCTGCCAGTCTGCAAAACCGAGCGGAGAACTTGCGTATGACAGGGTATGAGGTACTGTGGAAATGTGCGTGGCTTTACGGCAAGTTTAGGTTTTATACATCAAGATTTGAACGTGGAAACGTTCGTACGCAAAATTTCTGTGCGTACACACCGTTTATACATGAGGCCCCTGATCTGGCCCCCAGTGATTTTTTCTTTACCTGAAGATAAAGGAAATATTGAAAGGAAGACATTTTGATGACATTCAGGACATCAAGTGTAATATGGCGACAACTTTGATGGCAATTCAGGAAAAAGAGTTTCAAAATTGCTTTGAATGGTGGACTAGGTGCTGGCGTCAGTGCATAGCTTCCCAAGGGGAGTACTTCGAAGGTCACCGCAGTGATATTCACTGATGAGGTATGTAGCACTTTTTCTAGGATGAGTGCGCAAACATAATTGTCAGACCTCGTATATATGTATCATTGTACTTTTGCATGCAGTTGTTTATTATTTTATAATTGCAATTTTATTTATTTCATTTTTCATAAATAGTATTACATATAAAGAAACAGAACTGTGTCCTTTAAATAAAATAACGAGAAGCATTATTTCATTTAATGATTAAGCAAATGACAAATATTAAGGGCAATAAACAAAATTTCAATGTAAGCAACATCTCTGTAAATGGGAAAATTTCACAACCTTGACAAAATCAGGCAATATTTACAGAACAAAAATAGATTTCAAAGTGCTTGTCAGGTTTACTTTGAAAGGGAGCAACATTCGCCAAATAAGCATCGATCGTGCAAAAATAACTTTGTGTGTACTTCACTTATACGATGGATGTTGCCCCTACAGTAAACTGCAGACATGCAGCTGGCCTTCCTCATCATTCCAGTCTTGTCAAAGTCAACTGGTGTCCTTCCAGGGCCGCATCCTGTCCTTTTGTTCAGTGCTGCCAGCATTGGCTCCGTCCTGTTGTTATTCTGTGTTCTTATTTTGTGTGCTACTTCAATAAGCTCACTCAGAGATTTGCTTGCATTCTGACTGGAGATTTCATCTTTAATTTCCAGAACAAGACCTGTTTTGAATGAGGACATTACTGAGGCTTTTACTCGGCCCACCTTGTCCACCACTCTAAACGTGACTACAGTGGATTCACAAAGTATTCAGACCCCTTTGCCTTTTTCACATTTTGTTATATTGCAGCCTTACACTAAAATCATTTAAATTAATTTTTCCCAACATCAAGCAACACTTAATACCCCGGAATGCCAAGGTGGAAAAAGGATTTTAGAAATATGCAAATTTCTCTCTATTATAAAAGAAAATCTTGAGACAAGACGAGACAATTGGCAAGAGATTTATTCAAGTCCCACCCTCCTCTCAACCATTTCCGGTTAACGGCCCACGCCCATGGTCCTGTGACATCTCATTCGTGTGAATGCTTTTGTCAGACTCAGTTCCTGCACTCTCGGCTCTTATGAATTTTTACGTTTTCCTCACTTTAAGTTCCCAATAAAAGAAGACTTATTATATCCAAATCTTATTGAAGAATTTCATTGAACTTGGGTTCAATGCGACAGACTTCACCCACCTTGATCTGGGGATTGTCTTGCTTTCTTCTCTGCACTCAAGGTCTGGGGGTTTAATTGAGACATTGCTGGACAGCTGCTTTCAAGCCTCTCCAGAGATGTCCGATTGTGTTCAAGTCCAGGCTCTGGCTGGACCACTCAAGGACATTCCCGCTGTTGTCCCAAAGGCAGTCCTGTGTTGTCTTTGCTTTGTGCTTAGGGCCCTTGTCCTGTTGATATGTGAACCTTCAGCCCAGTCTGAGGTCCACAGCACTCTGACTAGGCTTTCATTAAGGATATCTCTGCACTTTGCTCCATTCGGTGTTCAGCCTTGGCTAGTCTTCCAGTCTTCAACCTCACAACACAATGTTGCCACCACCATGCTTCACCACTGGAAAGATATTGCACAGTAGTGCTTGGTTTCCTCCAGACATGACTCTAATCTTGGTTTCATCAGAACAGGGAATCTTGTTTCTCTAGGTGACATTTTGGAAACTTCATGCGGGCTTCTGTATTTCTATAAATCCCAGATTGTTGGAGCTTTGCAGTGATGATTATCCTTCTAGTTTTTCCCTTCTCCACACTGCTTCGCTGGAGCTTAGCCAGAGTAGCAATCAATTTTTTGTCATCATGTGACACAAATCTGATGTTTTCAGTGCTGTGTGGACACAGAAATCCAATCTTTTCAAATCAGATTTGAGTCACTTTCAAATGTGGCCCCAGATCACATACGCATCTGATTTGTGACCATTGTGACAACTCTATGAGGCGTACCTGCCACCCAACCCGACACAGACAGACACAAGATGCACACTTACAAAACTTGTACTTTTTATTTCTTATTCTCCAATTCAGCACACAGCACCTTACACAGTTCTTAAATCACCAACAATAACTCAGTCCTTTTCTTCTTCTCTATTTTCTTTCTCCTCTTCTCTTCTGCTACTTCTACAAGATCCTCCTCCCTTCACAAGCTCTGTCCTTCACCTTCAGACTCCAGCTCCCAGAATGAAGTGATGCGGCCCCTTTTATATTGTCCCTGGATGTGCTCCAGGTGCTCCTTGATGATCTTCCTGCAACAGTTCCTGATGTGGCGCCCTCTCGTGTCCCGGGGGAAGTATTGCCTCTCTCCTGGTCTTCTCATCCTCCAGGCATCCCAGCATTCATGTGAATTTTTGCCTATATGCATGGGCTGAGCACTACGTCATCAACCAGTACCAGGAGTGCGGCAAAACAACAATGAAGGAGAGCTACAGCTGTGACATCATTGCAGGCTCCTTTCTAGTCCCCACACATCTTTTTGTGTAGCAATGCCAGAAATAGTTATAAAAATAGCAAAAGCTAGTCACTGGGCTTTTTGTCACCTTCTCGACCTAATGCCGAACTGTTTGCCACCCTCCAGACCAAAATGTGATGCATACATTAGCTGCTAGCACGTCAATTTAGCCAGGTTTAATACCACAAGTTGTCTCTCAAATATGAGTTGGTGATGCAGATGACTCATTTTGCCCAAATGTATCAATGTGAGCATGCACACCATTTTGGAGGACAGATGTGTTCACATTACAGTTAGATACAGCAGGTCACTTGTAGTTATGAAGGTGAACCCTCAAGACAGGTAAACCCAATCTGTGCAATGAGGCTCGTAATGTGACCAAAGACCAATTAACAACCCATGACCACAAGAGAATGGGCATTATAAATTAACTTTATATTTACACAGAGTGCTGATTTTGGGGAAGTTCACCAACTTTATACATATTGTCACACACGTGCACATGGGAGGCAGTTAAAAGGCTCGAATTAGGATAATTCCACGCCAGATCAGGGGGTGGCAGTGTGCACTAACCCTTTTCCTCTTTCTTCTACAGACCAGTTATGGGAAATTCTGCCTAGGCTTGATGACATCACTTCCAGTTCTGGGCCTGATGACCTGACCATAAAACCACCATTTTTGCATCCTGTAAATCAGTTCCATTTTGTACTCCAAAATATTGCTTCTTTTTCCTTAACAGAGTGACCCACAATACATGGGGCAGCTACCCCCAAACCTTTTATGGCCCTTTTTTTCTTTTGTTGGTGTGACAGCATATTAAAAATAAAACTCTAAAAACACTTGGCCACAATATTACAATTATTTTGAATTGTTTAACATCCATATAGATTTGGATCTGAAATGGGAGAAATACTCTGTTAACAACAAATGGCAGTAACTTGTAATTCATTCATTTTGGCTATCAAATCTTTGTCCACATAGAAAATCTCCCCTTGTAAGTAAATATTGCATGGATGAGCAACTTACTTTTATAGTTGTAAAGATAGATAGATAAAATTTTATTTCTCCCCAGGGGAAAATTTGGCTTTTTACAGAAGTTCTTTAAATACATAAAGTAATAGATAAGTAAATAAATAAATAAATGTACGCAGACACTTTGATCTGAACACACACCAGAATGACTATAAAGCAAGAAAATAAAAAAAGAAAAGCTCTGACTTGGCTGTCACAGTCACAGTAAGGCATTGCGCAGACGTATTGCTGTTGCTACAAAGGAGTCCCCATAACGTTTCTTGACAAACTTCTGCCGAGTAATTCATTGACTGAAAGTCCTCAGTGTGAGTGTATTAGAGAGAGGATGTACAGCATTGTTCATAATGACACTTAAGTTTTGTTTTAATTTTTTCCTTTGTTATGACCTCTAGGGGGCCCAGAGTGCATCCTTTGACTGAGCTTGCCCTTTTAAGAATCTTCTTGATTCAGGGGACCTCTTTTGATGTGATGTTACCAGCCCAGCACACTATAGCTTAGAAAATTGCACTGGCCATCACAGAGTGGTAGAAGACGGGAAGGATGTCACTCCATATTAAAGAAACGCAGTCTCCTGAGAAGACAGACAGACAGATAGATAGATAGATAGATAGATAGATAGATAGATAGATAGATAGATAGATAGATAGATAGATAGATAGATAAGGCACTATATAATAGTGATAGATAGATAGATCACTATATAATAGTGATAGATAGATAGATCACTATATAATGGTGATAGATAGATAGATAGATAGATAGATAGATAGATAGATAGATAGAT
>JANRMT010062852.1:23690480-23730943 GCA_026402145.1 Polypterus bichir lapradei | reverse complement strand
AAAAACACTTTTCTGTAAACCTCAGTTTCTTGCTCTATTAAACTTATGGCCAGAGATCTTCCAGTATCAAGTTTTTGGGAGGTGGTTGCTCTAGCTCATTACCATATACCGTGCCTTTTAGCAGGTCAACAGGCTCTTCTGCTCCATTTGCTTCAGCTGTAGAACCTTATTCCCTACATTCTATTCACTCTACTTCAGCCTCACTACAAAACAAGTGTGAGGCAGCTACCTACAACCACACGCTCATTCAGGAAGTGGTCCCCTGAGGCAGAGCAAGCTCTGAGAGACTGCTTTGGAACTACGGACTGGGGTATACTCCAGGGATCACATAGTGAGAACATTGAGGAGGTTGTTGACTGCACTACTGACTACATCAACTTCTGTATGGACATGGTAGTTCCAGTAAGAACAGTGCACTGCTATGCTAACAAAAAGCCATGGATTACAAGTGACATCAAGGGCCTTTTGAACCAGAAAAAAAGGGGCTTTTAAAGGCGGTGATCAGCATGAGCTCAAGCATGTGCTAAAGGAACTCCGAGTCCAGCTCAGGAGCAGTACAGGGGGACACTGGAGCAGAAGTTGCAGAATAACAGCATGAAGGAAGTGTGGGATGGGATGAAGATCATCACTGGCTGCAGCTCGAAGCGGGGTGCCACCATCGAGAGAGACGTGGAGAGCAAACCAGATGAACAATGTCTTTAACAGGTTTGACCACCCTAACCCACTCTCACCTCAGAGTACTGCACCCTGCACCCATCCTTCTGCTGATACTAGCATAGGAGAGACATCCCCACCTACAATTACAGCAGCCCAGGTAAGCAAAGAGCTGAGGAGACTTTGTGCCAGCAAAGCAGTGGGTCCAGATGAAGTATCGGCACGACTGCTGAAGGCCTGTGCACTGGAGCTGGTGTGTCCTCTACAGCGCATCTTCAACCTGAGCCTGGAACAGGGGAGAGTCCCGAGGCATGGGAAAACATCTTGTATCACCCCAGTCCCAAAGGTATCACGTTCGACTGAGCAGAATGACTTCCGGCCTGTTGCTCTGACGTCACATGTGATGAAGACCATGGAGCGGCTGCTGCTTCACCACCTGATGCCACAGGTCCACCACACCCTCGACCCTCTGCAGTTCGCATACCAGGAGAAGGTGGGAGCGGAGGATGCCATCATCTACTGTCTATGCTACATCGATCCCTCTTCCACTTGGACAAAGGCAGTGGTGCTGTAAGAATTATGTTTGTGGACTTCTCTAGCGCCTTCAACAACATCCAACTTCTGCTCCTTGGGGACAAGCTGACAGAGATGGGAGCAGATTCATACCTGGTGGCATGGATCGTGGATTATCTTACAGACAGACCTCAGTATGTGCTTCTCGGGAACTGCAGGTCTGACATTGTGGCCAGCAACACAGGAGCTCCACAGGGAACTGTACTTTCTCCGGTCCTGTTCAGCTTATATACATCACTTCCAATACTACTCGGAGTCCTGCCATGTGCAAAAGTTCGCTGACAACACTGCTATTGTGGGCTGCATCAGGAGTGGGCAGGAGGAGGAGTATAGGAACCTAATCAAGGACTTTGTTAAATGGTACGACTCAAACCACTTACACCTGAATACCAGCAAAACCAAGGAGCTGGTGGTGGATTTTAGGAGGACCAGGCCCCTCATGGACACCGTGATCATCAGAGGTGACTGTGTGCAGAGAGTGCAGATCTATAAATACCTGGGAGTACAGCTGAATGATAAATTGGACTGGACTGCCAATATTGATGCTCTGTGCAAGAGAGGAAAGAGCTGACTATACTTACTTAGAAGGCTGGCGTCCTTCAACATTTGCAATAAGATGCCGCAGATGTTCTATCAGACAGTTGTGGCGAGCGCCCTCTTCTACACGGTGGTGTGCTGGGGAGGCAGCATTAAAGAAGAGGGACACCTCACGCCTGGACAAACTGGTGAGGAAGGCAAGCTCTATTGTAGGCACAGAGCTGGACAGTTTGACATCCGTAGCAGATCGATGGGCGCTGAGCAGGCTCCTGTCAATCATGGAGAATCCACTGCATCCACTGAACAGGATCATCTCCAGACAGAGGAGCAGCTTCAGCGACAGACTGTTGTTACTGTTCTGCTCCACTGACAGACTGAGGAGATCGATCCTCTCCAAAACACCATGCAGCTCTTCAATTCCACCCCCTGGTAAACGTTAAGATTATTCAAAGTTATTGTCTGTTATACCTGCATTGTTATCACTCTTTAATTTAATATTGTTTTTTATCAGTATGCTGCTGCTGGAGCATGTGAATTTCCCCTTGGGATTAATAAAGTATCTATCTATCTATCTCTTTTGCTGCAACTACAAATTACAATTAAATTACCATACAAGATTTTTAGATCAATATTAAAAGGATTTGAAATTGTGCACCTTTCTTCATACAACCACTGCTTTATAATGTTAGAAAGAAACTTTAACAACTGATTGGTTGCATGTAAGCGACTGCCCTGGAATGACAACCCTGATTGTAGTTCCATGAACATCAGAAACTCAAGAATATCTGATCAACCTTTAATAAACCCTTTTTACTGCCAAAAATCCATGAAGAACAGATATCAGAAGAATAATAGAGGTGACAAGGGCACAAAACATGAATTTAATTTCTGATGAAGTTTTGTTTTGCACCTTTGCTTAGGTGTTTTATATTTTTTTTTTAAAAACACACACACAGTCTAGTACAAATATTTCTTAATGGTGGTGGCTAAGAATGACCCAATTCCCAATTAATATTTATTATTGTATGTTATTGTAATCTACTGCTGTACTAATTTTCTGGCCAAAGTGAAGACTGAAGTGTGCCATGGCGTCATACCTAGTTATATTTTACAACCAAGAACTGAACAGAAAGAAACTTTTCAAAGATACAGGAGCTTGAAAAAGACAACAGAGCCAAAAAAAAAAAATAAAAAATGGTCAAGTTCTCCGATGAAATCTTAACTGGAACGAGGACTAAGGTATATTTCTGAGAAAAATGTAGCACAGAGCGGACATCAACTGAATTTTCTCAGAATCACTGTTTATATTGCTTTACAAAAGCAGTCTCCTTTTTCAGAGGTCGTTCATCCAATACTTTCTCTATGCAGCCAGATTTCTCTGTTACTCTTCCTCCTTTTGTACCACCTTTCTGCCACAGGCATTCATCATTTGACAGAGTAAAGAAACCTCACTTCAGATGTTGGCTAGGAGTCCAACAGGATTTCAACCTCTTAATCATTTCCAAATAAAGTGGCACTGGAAAGCTAGAGAAACATGTTGTGAGCAAACACAAAAATCCTTGCCAGCTGTTTAGCTAAAGCACACAACTGGAACAGTGTGTTCCGGGGTCAATCAGAATTTGTTACTTGTGGGGGTTATTACTAGGTAAACATCACACCACATGTTCAGATTTTCTTTGGGGTCCATCCCAGTGTCTCCTTTGTTTTTCGTCTGCTGTGGCAATCCTTAATTAAATTTTCAAGTGGACTGCCGTAACAAGTTTCTAAACTTTTGGCATCAAGACAGCATATTCATTGTCCACAGTCCTGTGTGGCAGCTTTCACAGATTTGTGATCAAAGAAGCAATCCACAAAGTTTAACTTTCTTGCATGGTCTAATCCAGTTGTGTTGTCTGAAGTGATACTGATTTGATTCTTGGTTTAAAAAAAAAAAAAAAAAAAAAGATCAGATAAACATATGTTAGGCTTTATTTGAAAGATTCACTGAATCTGGCAGGTAACAAAAAAATTTTTGTATTTGTCAAACGACAGGTTCACAAAAATATTTGTAGCTGCTGTAATTAACATTTGTTAGGTTCACGTTTTCTTCTTTTACCTTGTATTCCCAGGTGACCTAGCAGAAGGGTGGAAAGGTAAAAAGTAATTAAAAATTGTATACTACTAAACTTGATTATGTTGCATTTACTGTGTTAACTATTGTTAGTAATGGAAAGTATCACTGCATAATAAATATTATATATATTATATATATATATATATTATATATATATATATATATATATATATATATATATTTATAAATTTTTTTTTTTTTTTTTAAATCTGGAACAAAGGCTCCCAAATTAGAGGGAAGTTCAGAGACAATATAATATGGTTGTATCTGGGGAAGCATGGGACTATGGGAAAAAATATGTAAGAAAAAACAAAAAAAAAAGTTTAATGTAATGGGATTGTATCCGGATTTCTTGGTTGTAAGGCAAGTGTGCAAAACATTGCACGACCATTGCAACCTTTGTGGTGTAGTTTCTCTGTCAGGATTACACTACAGGATTTAGATAGACAGACAGATAAAACTTTACTTGTCTTCAGGGGGGAAATCTGGCTTTTTACAGAAGCTTTTTGAATAAATACATAAATAGGTAGATAAGTAAATATATATGCACACTTTGGACTGGATATACACCAGGATGACTACAAAAAGCAAGAAAATTAAAAAGAAAGAAAAGTTCCGACTTGGCTGTCACAGTCACAGTGAGGCAATATGCAGATACATTGCTGTTGGAATAATGGAGCCACAGTAGCACTTAGGAAAGTAGCTGCAATGAAAACTTGCAGCCAATCTAGCCCTCCATAATAGGAGCTTGACACCACTGCCTTACAGTAAATGGTTATTAGAACTACTGAATACCATGAACAGTTTCTCCTTTCATACAGTGTGATTTTGCTTTTGGGAAAACAGATGCAATATCTATGCAGAGCTTTGCATTTGTGGAGAATGACTGCTTCTATACTTGACTTTATTCAAAGGTGAATGTGAAAAAACAGGTAAAATGTATTATGATTTACTGTGTATTTATATTGTAAGCAATTATGACAGTTAAAAACAATACTGTTGAAAACCAACCAAAAAGGTAACTGCACTTGCTCTCTGGCATACTGCCAACACAAAGCTCATTGATTCAATAAGATTATGTTCATCTTTCAAAATGTCCCTTTTTGAACCAAAATTAAGTCCACCTACCTGTTTTCTGGACTAATTCTACTACAAGGATTTACAGAGTCAGTTTATTGTAATAGTATCAAATATGACATGGAAACTAACCCTAATTAGGTCTCGTTTAAGTACACTGCTTTACAAGGCCAATTCATATTTGCCAATTAACTTAATCTTCACATCTTTCAGGATGAGGAAGAGCACTCTGAAAAAATCCATGCAGACACAGAAGGAACATGCAAAGATTACACAAACAGTGAAGTGCACCAAGATTCAAACCTGGAGCTACAAGGTAGAAGAAATAACCACTCAAAAACAAAATGGATATTCATTTAAAATGGTTAATTTGCTTAAAAACAGCCTGATAACCTACTGCTTAAAGTAGGAGCACCTGTTGAAAAGGAAGAATGCAGAGTTTTATACAGAAATAGTGACTACTGTACACCAGAGAGTAAAGGTAACACTGGAAGAACAGAAACAAAAGACAGTAATCTAGTAAATAAGGCATTTTAATAACTAAAGTTAATGCTAGAAAATAATTAAAACCGGAAGAACAACAAACAAATACTTATACACAACTGTAATCTTGCAAACTTGCTGTAATTTTATTGACAAAAAAAGAATGCTTGATAGATTCATAAAAATTGAACAAGTGCCAACGTACAGAAGGTTTATGTACATTTACAGTTATATCTTCACATCTGTAGCTGAATTTCATTTAAATTAAATTCACATAAATCCTAAATGGTATTGCTAAAACTGACAATATTTTTTTAAGGAGGAAGTTCCTTAACGCACAAAATAATTTCGCATTGTCCTGGGCATAAAATCAATATATACTTACTACTACAAAGACAATCACTTTCTTAAAAACCAAACCAATCTGTGATGCCTCCCCGTCTAGGGTCTGGTTTCTGTCTCTGTCGTTCATCTTCCAAGAACTTATCCTGGATTTCATCCATTGAGCCTGGCTCATGTGCCACATCTTTTGTAGGAAATATATTTGGAAAGAGAAATGTCTGTTGTTTTGCCTTTTGTAAAAGAAAACATGATGCATGTTAAACATTTTAAAAATTCTGGCTTCAAGACTATTAAATCTTATGAAAATTGCATCTTTGTTGCTTTGATTACTAATATAATTTCAATAACAATTATGCTATTATAATTATGACACTAATAACACAAGTGAAAAAGAATTAAAAGGAGATTAAGGGGAAACATTTAAGTTCATTTCAAACATTAAAAGGATCTTAGTCAAGTTAAAAAAAAAAAAAAAAATAAAAAAAACCAGATGAGTATATAAATGAAATTTTCATACTGTTAAGAATAAAACTATGATAAAGCCATTTAATAAAGTGAAATGCTCCATTAAGTCCATACAGCTGAAGTCAGAAGTTGAAGTCGAAGTCAGAATAGACAGTGAGTTTGATAGGTAGGCCTTAACATATATCCACATGTTGACTCTAATATTATTAACAACCACCACATTTTTATATAGCGCCTTTCTCGTTAGGCTAATTGGCTATCAGAAGCTAACTGTCTAAATGCCTAATGGCTTGACATCAGCTTGGAAAATTCCCGAAAATGTTTAAAGGCACAGTTAACAAAGTATGTGAACTTGTGACCCACTGGAATTCTGATATAATGAATAAAAAGTGAAACAGTCCATCTTTGAACATTGTTGGAAAAAATTACCTTTAAGCTACAGAAAGCAGATGTCTTAAACAATATGCCAAAATTATAGTATGTCAGTACAACATCTTTGGAAGGGTAATAAAGTGAGTTTTTAAGAAATCTCCCTAAGTGTATGTAAATTTCTGACTGCAACTGTATTTATAAAATCCCAAAATATTGTCCAGGATTTTGTTTTGATCGTTACTTAAGACTGTGACAAACAGACATTTTGATTTTGTCCTACCCTTGTATATCATATACACATTTTTCTCAGAACTAATTCTATAAAATGAATATGAACCAAGTCTCATAACTGATCTATGAAATGAAAATACATTTTTAGATAACTGACAAACACAAAAAATTTGCTCATTTGCTATAGCATATCAAACTATTTGTTAAACAGCAAATGTACCATTACTATGACAGTTGACAGAGCACAAAGTTCTTTAAATAAACAAATAATGGCTGTTAAAATACAAACTCAGCGAACAACATTATTTAGTTATAAATCTTCAAAACAGGCCATTGTATAAGGCACAACATCACTATGGACTATACCTTAATTTTATTTTAATATTTGTAACTTAAGTAGTTAAACACAGCATCCCATCTGAAATTAAAGAAATTAAGGATGTCTACTTTCAGCATATATTGCAGTACAGATCACGCAGAAAGTTAAAATAGGCTGCTTAAATATATGGACTCACTTTTAATCAGTATGCACTCTACAAGTTAATGAAGTGCCACACTAAATTTCATCGACACATATGATCAGCGCTTTATTACTACAGAAAATAAAGCTTTCGGCAAATAAAAGAAATAGATGCACCATACACCTGGTCAGTATATTTCTTTATATATATACAATGGCTAAAAAATGTTGAATTATTCATGTAACTGGTCAGGACAAATAATGTTACAAGGTATACCAAAAGAAAAATCAATAACTAGCAACTGAAATAAAAAAATTATTTTGAATTACTTTGGTATTGTTTCTCCAATTATGCTAATTTCATGGAGAGCAGATAACTTGACTCAGTCCTCCAAATTTGGCTGCTTTCCTGAGACCAACCGGTTTCCAATTACAATTGTTCTTATTTATAAACAAACAAACAAACAGGCAAGCAAATATCCATCTATCCATCATCCAACCCGCTATATCCTAACTACAGGGTCATGGGGGTCTGCTGGAGCCAATCAAATAAAGTATTTATAATTACTATCAATTTACTGGTGGTTATTCAAGGATTCATTTATGTCTGAGCCATAACTCTTTTCTTTAAGGGATGTCATTCAAAGATTTCAGTCAGAAATAATTTTTTTCATTCGTTAATAATGATTATTAAAACTGAATACTGTTCTTTGAATTGTCATTAATTGTATCAATGAAATTAAACAGTAAAAAGTTATAACTAAAGAATTAAAAAAATATGTTTTGAAGAGTCTTTGTTTCTTTAATTACAAAGTGCTTCTACACCTTGTTTGGTTATGAACTACTAACTCTTTATATGAAAGTATTTCAAGGCCCAAACCCACTGCTGTGTAATTATATTTAAATATTTTCACTTCCTATGGGTAACAGTTCACATTACATTTAAGATGTTACATACTGTACATGCCCAAGCCTAACTATTGTCCAGGTTTACTGGAAGAAATGAAATCATTTACCCAAAATAAAAAGAGCAGCAAATAAATCACAAATCTTTGTAAGATCCAATCTTTAAATTAAAAAAAAAAATACTCACATAATAATCCATTGTTTTTGTTGCTCAAGTTAATTTTACACTCATCTGCATATTGCAGCCTGAATCTCAAATGCTTAGATTTTCTTTTTTGCTGGTATATATATTTTAAATGTACAAAACTTTTTGGAATGGATGGCCTGTTACTAGTAAAACTTTACACACCCTTTTGGAATTTGTCAAAAGATTGAATGTTAAAAAGAAATATGAGGCAACCAAACTTAATTAAAATAAAAACAAAAAAATAAAAACATTATTTTCAAAGAAAGTATAGGAAAGTGAGATTGCAACTTACAAAATAAAGTAAAATTGTATCAGAAAGTTTGAGAGATTATCGAAAGCTTACACAATCACCAGGATCCCACAGTTCTGGAACGAGGTCCATAATTCAGAGTCAGACACTAATAAGACATATTAAAACATTACAACAATCTAGATGAGAACAGGCCATTCAGCCCACCAAAGCTCGCCTGTCCTATCCAATGAATTATCCCAAAATAACATCAAGTAGAGTTTTGAAAGTCCCTAAAGTCCTACTGTCTACACCATTACTTTGTAGCTTATTCCAGGTGTTTATATTTCTCTATGTAAAGAAAAACCTCCTAATATTTGTGTAAAATTTACCCTTAAGTTTCCAAATGTGTCCATGTGTTCTTGATGAACTCATGTTTAAGTCACAGTCTCGATCTGCTGTACTAATTCCCTTCATAATTTTAAACACTTCAGTCATGTCTCTTCTTAATCTCCCTTTGATTAAACCAAAAAGGCTCCGCTCTTTTAATCTTTTCTCATAACCCTGGAATCAGCCTAGTCACTCTTCTATGGACTTTTTCTAGCGCTTCTATGTCCTTACATGGAGACCAAAACTGCACCCAGTACCCCAGATGTGGCCTCACCAGTATGTTATAAAGCTCGAGCAGAACCTCCTGTGACTTGTACTCCACACATCAGGGCGCTATATAACCTGACAGTCTGTTAGCCTCCTTAATGGCTTCTGAACACATGTCTGGAATTTGATAGTGTTGACTTTACTAGACTCCTAAATCCTTCTCATAAAGTGTACTTTCGACCTCCCATTGTGTATTCAAACCTAACACTTTTTCTTGCTATGTGTAACACTTTACATTTGCTTACATTAAATTTCATCTACCACCAATTTACCCAAGTGCGTATGCTGTCCTTTCTGCCAATTCACCTAGTTTGGTTTCATCTGCAAACTTAACCAGCATGTTACTTACATTCATATCCAAATCATTTATATATATTCAGAGGCGGCCTTTGGGGGTGGCGACTAGGGCAATCGCCCCAGGCCCCGTGCCTGAGGGGGGCCCCGCGATAGGTACGTGGTGGATTAGGCACCACGTTTTTTAACAATAATAAGGCGTACAGCATTAGAGGCGGACAAGCCCGTGAGAGTGGTAGTACGATCTATAGCCTACACTTATGGCTCTCGGCCCCGCATATGACACTCGCCCAAGGCCCCGTGTACTCCTAAGGCTGCTTCTGATATATTAAAAATAGCAGCAGCCCTACCACTGACCCCTGTGGAATACCACTTTTAATGTCAGACAATTCTGACGGAGTTCCTAGCACCATAACCCCTGCTCAAAGTTTGTCCTACCAAAGTTAAACAGTTAACAGTTTTAGTCTTAGCATTCCCACTCTACCAACAATGAAAATTGTATTATATTATGGTCACTTGACCTAAGTGGTTCAATTACCTCTACACCCTCAATTCTATCATAATTAATTACAAAATACTAAATCCAGACAGGCTTCACCTCATGTTGGTACCTTAAAATACCATGTTAAAAAACAGTCACCGATTACTTCTAAAAACTCTGCCATTTGCAAGGTTATCCCAGTTAATATCTGGGTAGTTAATACACCCATGACTATAATATGCCCCTGTGAACACGCCTTTTTAATATCACTAAAAAGATGTGCACTGAAAGTATTATCTGCATTGGGTGGTCTATAACACACTTCCCCAAAAAAAAAAAAAAAAAAAAAAAAGGCCTCTTTACCTAATGCTTGCCAGATGAAGTCCTATGTCCTCACTAAGATGGGGCTCGTTTAAATTTTGTTTGACATATCTTACAGTATACAAAAAATGGGCAAATTCCAGTGGATTAATAAATATAGGCTTAGGGAAACTTCTAATTCTTTAGAACATGCATTTATACTTAAAGCGATACCAAACTTCCAAAAACAGAACGGTACAAGGTTTTTTAGTTTTAGCAGTACCAAATGACAGTTGGCACCACACTCGTGCATGACTGCAAGTAAACAAATTAATCCAGAAGGCACAGTAATTAATACATGAGAAAAACATGAAAAAAAAAAAACAACATATAAAAATAGATCACAACGGTGATGATACAGCACCACATTAACGAATATAGAAAAGATAAACAGCAGAAGTTATGTCAAAAAAATATTTGTTTTTAAGGCATCAAAATTTCAGTGTGACTCTGTGGGAATCATGCTTATTAATAATATAATTACAAACAAAACAACAGGCTTTTATTATTACCACTTTTATCCCATGACAAAGTTACCTCAGATTTAGATTCTTGTGTGTTTTGTGAATGCAAAGAGGTAACTGACCAGATGAGAGTTGTAATCATTCAACTTGTAGTGTCACAAAGTTGTAAGAGGCGACAAAATAAATGTATTATTAAATCACTTTTTAATGCTATATCCTGTGCAGTCCCGATAAAAGGACTGAGGCTTCTCATTCAATCTCTGATTACGTGTGGAACGTTAAAGTGACTTTTTAAACAACTTTCCCATCATTAAACTGCATAATATTTAAACTAATAAATAATATCAATAAAATAAATAATAGTATTATTACTGGAAGATGCACTATTACTTCAATCCCAGGTGCATTACACAGTATTCACCAAATAATAAAATAAAATAAAACAAGCGCAACTTGGTGATGACATCTTTACCAACTGAACCATCATTTAGGCAAATTGCATTAATATGCACCTTGCTTTAAGCTAAGCTATATACATAAATAATAGAATTATAAATGCAAGTTGTAGTTTTATTTGTGGTATAGCCCTACAGAAGTGTATTAGGGCCACGGTGAAGAAAAAAAAAATATGGACACAGGGAAGAAAAAAAACTATGTCGAGAATAAAGTCAACATGTTGACATTATTCTCAACATTTCCACTTGTGATAGATGGCCAGCAGCTCAATCCGGCCAGGACGTCCCAGAACGGGAAGAGTGGAGAAGGGCAGCCTTTCCAGGACACTGCCTCCCCCAGGACGCTAGGTGGCAGCTTCCCTGGATGGTAACTGTACCCCGGATTCCCGCAGGGCATCATGGGGCATGGAGTCCATTTTCTCAGCCCTGTTGGGTGCCGTGGGTGCCGCCAGGGGGAGCTCATAAAGGACCTGGGGACTTCTACTTTTCCTACAACCAGGAAGTACTTCGGAGTCATGAGGACGAAAACTCACAGTACTTCCGGGATGCTTGAGGAAGGATGACTTCATGAATATCACTTCATGATATTCCTGCTCTCTGAAAATTTAGAATGCTAAGATATATACTTGATATCATTTTCAGGATGAAATGCATTAAAGCAGGTATTAAACATGCACGGTAGTGTGGCAGTAGTGCTGATACGAGGAACACATACACTAGCAGGGTCAATATAGCAATATAGCATAACAAAACCCCACATCCTACATGACTTTGAAGGAAACTGAAGCACGCTGAAGCACCCACCAGAAAAGCATGCGAATTCAAGGCATGGAACACCCGAGACCACCTTGCTGCGAGGCAGCAGTGTAACCTCCATGCCACCGTGCCCCCACATGATTAATACATGCTTTAATGCATTTCATCATGAAAATTATATCAAGTATTTATCACTCTAAAATGTTCAGGGAGCAGGAATATTATGAAATTAATGTATTGTGTGCTGCCTGCACCTCCTCTTAGTACAAGAGGAAGTCAGTTTAAGCAGCATGTAGTGATTAACATGGCTCAGGGAACACTTAACACAAAGCAATTAATGTGCTGCATAATTTATGACGAGGTTTGAGAAAATCTAGTAAGTATTTATTTTAAGATGAAGTTTAGTTTACGATGTTCTACTTTAATGACAAATTATGAGAATAACGTCAACATGTCAACTTTAATCGAGACATAAACAGCAAGAATAGAGTAGAAATGTCGAGAATAAACTCAACATGTCGACTTTATTCTCATCATAAGCGTCGAGATTAAAGTGGAAATGTTGAGAATAAAAAGTTAACATGTCGTCACACTATTACACAGTACCCAGGTACATAACACAGTATTGAAAAGAAAAGAAAAGAAAAAACAAAACAAATACAACTTGGCTTGCAGCATTATCCAGTAGTATAGAAACAGTATTCACGGATTTGAACATAAATGGTCCACATCTGACCTTTTAAAACCAAAGTATCTCCAGGCAACGGACGTGACTCAGTTTTTTCAGCTTCAGTTTCAGAATGTTCTCTGTCCATTTTCACCGCGCAATACCTCCACTACCACATGTACTCCATTGCATACACGTTTAGCGGTGCAGCAGTGAAAAAGGACTCCCCCCCCGGTGTTGTATAAGAGAAATCCATATCATAACAAAAATAAATGGTTTTTGGTATGAACCGGTATACTGCCCAGCACTAGACTGTGCGATAAATTTATTTTCTGTATGATTCTAATACTTTTAATCATTTTTATAGTCAAAATCATTGCCTAAGTGCCCAAAAAACCTTGAAGTGCCTGAATGAATCATCCACACAGAAGTTAGTTCTGTGGTCGCAGCTCAGTTGTGCACAATGACCCCCAAACAGAAACACTGTTTAAATAATAGTTCATATTTGAAAAAAAGAAAAACCTTCAAATTTTTGCAGCTCTCGATTGCGGCAAAAACAAAAAAGACGTTGCCAGTGAATTTGGAATTTCGCCATCGATACCGTCAACTACCTTGAAAGACCAAGCAAAAAAAAAAAATTTTTTTATGTTGTTTAGTGATGCTCGTTCAAGAAATTTTCCTATAAAAGCGTCCCTCATTCAAGAAAATGTGAGGTTTCTAAACTCTTTTGGAACCTCCCCCAACTGGACAACACGCCAAAGAGCGTCCTGAAGTGCGATCACCACGTCTGTGGAAAACTGTTTATATTTTGCCGGGGGAACAGCAGGCTCACAGCTCTGCTGCATCTCTCCACCAAAGCAAACTCGATGGGTGATGCAAGGAACATTGTAAATGCAGGGAACAGGATTACTTGGTCACTGACCTGGCCACGACCCTGACTGACTGCTGTGTCCGAGTATAGGAGAGTGGCAGATCCCGCTACAATAAATAACCCTGCTGTTCCTGATTCAAGCTGAATAAAGCTGGTTTTGCTAATGTTCTGAGACTCAGCCTCGTGTTTTGGGGTGTAAGACAGGGACTTATAACGCAACCCAAATCTTTTAGGATTCGCTTCTGTGGCTCCTCACTGCACCGATGTGAGCCCGCTGTTGCCGTTTCCCGGCAACAGACAAACAATCTTACACAGACACGGCAATCACGCTTCGGGACGCACTTCAGCGTGACATTCCCATTGGGTGGAGAAGAAAACGATGATTCAGCTTCTGATTGAAAACTGTGCTACCCACAACATGCTTCACGTTGAATTCCTTCCACCCAATTGCAAACCAGTGCTTCAGCCATTGGATTTGGGCATCATTCGCACCCTGAAAGTGTATTATCACAAGGAAAAACAGAGAAAAATTCTTGTCAGCATAACTTGTAGACAGTAGAAGATTAAAATTAACGTGAAAGAAGCTATTGAAATGATTGCAGACACCTGGACGCAAGTTAAAGAAAACACTATAGCAACAAATACAGGTAAAATTCCATTACAACAAACTTCCAGGGACCTAAAAAATATTTAGTTGTAATGAGATTCTGTATTTGTAACTCTGACTCTGAAAAAGTCAGTGCTTCACCAGCCATGAACCTCACCGCACGCCACTGCTTCAGTACTGGCAGTAGAAATCGTCAACATACAGTCTGCTGGTGCCAGTGGCCGAGGACCTCGTCTGTGCACCTGCATTACAGGCGTTCGTCAAGCGAATGTTTTCACTCGGTGGCTATCTGCACAATGGACATTATTGCAACATGAACAAATCTGTCGAAATGCGTGCTTGTTTAAAGCTTAACAGCAACATGCTTGCACAGACTAGTTTCTTGGTTTGAAACATTTGATCTTGCTGACTATACTCATTAGGCCACTTAATCTGTTTGGTCAATCATAGTCAAGCTGTGTTTAATGACATTATGAACTGAGAGTGTATTTTGTTGATTGAAACATAACTTGCATTGAAATATGTGTAGGCCAACATTTATGGTCTTGTAACAGAAAAAAAAACTAAAATTGTACTATTATGTAAAAAAGCCAGAACTAAACAAAACTAAAATTTTAAACACAGAAATAAATAAAAATAAAAAAATTGTTGACTGCACTGTAAACTAGAACAAAAAATTAAAAATAAACTTTATAAAATAAAAACTAAAACTACAATTAATATCAGAAGTGAAATATCACTCTAGAGACTAGGGCAATTTATGATTTGCCTTGCAGTTGGTAAGGCATGAAGGGCAAACAGTTTCAATCTGTACTGAACGTATTGAAGTAAAGCCTATCTAAATTCGTCACACAACTTTTAGATATAGAAAGCTAAGATTGTAATGAAATTGAGAAGAAACCATTTTTCCTATTTTTGCCTTTTATTCAGCACATGCAAAAATATTTTTCTGAAATTTTGTGATTTGCTCTTTTACATTTTCTCTAAACTTTTTTTTAAAACAAACTTTATTGGACTGTGAATTTTTATTTGTTAGACGTTTGACTCATGCTGGATCCTACCTTGCCAACTTGGTAGCTGCTCAATTTTGGGAACCTGGAAAAGTCACAGCTACGGATACAATATAAAATAATGAATGAAGATCATGGGCTTCTTTCTCATCACCCTGCCATTCAGATGTTCTTTGTACAAATTGCGCTGAATTGTAAAACAATGTACAGATACACCATCTGCAGCAAGTTATTCATGCAGGTGTTTGGAAGTGATCTGTGGGTTGTCTGTAACCATTCTCACAATCCTGCGTGTATGCCGCTCCTGTATTTTTCTTGGCCTGCCAGACGTGGGTTGGTTTAACAGCAACTGTGCCTGTGGACTTCCATTTCCAGATTCCATTCCTTACAGTTGAAACTGGCAGTTTAAACCTCTGAGATAGCTTTTTGTAGCCTTCCCCTAAACCATCATACTGAACAATCTTTGTTTTCAGATCTTTTGAGAGCTGCTTTGAGGATCCCATGCGGTCATATGTACGAGGGCAGTTTCATGCTGCATGAACCATCATGCAACTTTGGTTAAAAGCAATGATAATTCAGATCAAATGCATATACAGTGATCCCTCGCTATATCGCGCTTCGACTTTCAAGGCTTCCATTCATCGCGGATTTTTTATGTAAGCATATCTAAATATATATCATGGATTTTTTGCTGGTTCGCGGATTTCTGCGGACAATGTGTCTGTTAATTTATGGTACATGCTTCCTCAGTTGGTTTACCCAGTTGATTTCGGATGGCTAAGAAGCTACCCAATCAGAGCATGTGTTATGTATTAAATAAAACTCCTCAATGATATACGATATGCTTCCCGTGCAGTGCTTCGCATGCTTAAAAGCCTGAACAGCACGTATTGATTTTTGATTGTTTGCTTTTCTCTCTCTCTCTGACATTTTCTGCTCCTGACGGAGGGTGTATGAGCAGAGGGGCTTTTCGCCCACTGGCCTAGAGGATACGGACGCTCCTCTAAAAAATGCTGAAAGACTACCTTCACATTGCTCCCTTTCTTGCAGCTGCTTTGTAGGGCGGCGCTTCGCATACTTAAAAGTACCTATTGATTTTTGATTGTTTACTTTTCTCTCTCTGACATTCTCTGCTCCTGACGCGCACTCCTTTGAAAAGGAAGATATGTTTGCATTCTTTTAATTGTGAGACAGAACTGTCATCTCTGTCTTGTCATGGAGCACAGTTTAAACTTTTGAAAAAGAGACAAATGTTTGTTTGCAGTGTTTTAAAGTCCCTGTCTCTATAACCTCCTGTGTTTCTATGCAAATATGTGACCCAAGCGTGACAATATAAACGTATGGTTTTCACTTCACAGATTTTCACCTTTTGCGGGAGGTTCTGGAACGCAACCCCCGCGATCAAAGAGGGATCACTGTAATCTGTACCTCACAAGATTAACTGTTTTGCTGTGCTTCAGTTGTACCAACCAGAATCCTTCAGAACTTAAAATGGTTAATTATATTTAAATTCACACAGCTAACTTATTTCGATTACCTTCAATTACTCTTCAATTATAATTCTTGAAAAAGAGTATATTATATTCTAATTATATCAAGATTTTTCACTTAACACAATATGTACATTTTTAGTTCCTTCTGTCTAATTTGAGATGTAGAATTTCTTTTGCAAATCTGCAGCTAATTAATGCCCAGCATCGCACCCAAATTTGGAACACAGGTGTTTTCATCAAGAGCAACACATTTTCAACTGATTCACAGCTGATCTCCTGCAACCAATAAAATTAGTGTCCTATATACTATGAGGAAACCAAGGCTAAATAAATGTTAAACGGTGTGTATTACTTTTTGAAATCAAAATACATATTGGTGTAACTTTAGTAAATACTGAAGGATGTAGAAATATTGTTGTAATTATTCATACTTCAAGGATTAAAAAAAAATGGCAACAGACTCAAAGGTTTTTTTTTTTTTTTGCAAAGACTGACCAGAAGTCAGCTCAATCTAAATATCACACACTGCTTATGATTAGAAAATATTCATACATACAAAGCAAACTGCTATAAATAACAGGAATTTGTCTTTGCCCAATAATAATTACATAATTTTCCAGCAGTATTTACTGAACATTTCATACATATTCTTTGAAAACCTTATATATTATGAATTACTTTTGAAAACACAACACATAACCTAGCAAATGGCTACCAATTTAAATGAAGAACAAAAGATTAAAAAAAAATACAGAAACATGACCATGAACAATCTTTTCTGCTAGCCCTTCTGGGTGGCCATTCATTTTCAGTTGTTTTAATCAAATTCATGCTGACAATAGATTTTAAAAGAAAAGAAACCCACAGTTACTTGGCAGACAATAGAAACTTCATATTTCCCTAACCACGTCATTCCAGTAATTATATTTAAGTGCAAAAATATCATGTTCTGTGTTAAATATTTAAAGAAAGAAAGTATTAAAAATTAAGTAGTGTCACACAGTTGCAAAAATGGTGTACCAAAAATCTGGATAATAAAGTTGAGCAAAGAAAAGATAGCTTCAGTGAGAACTGTTTTGCTGCAAATGCCTTTTTAACAAATTAAATCCTTTATGTGTGAAACATATTAGTTTTTACTTACATAAAGTAATCATATGCAAAGTAAATCAATATCAAAGTTACATGGAATGTATTTATAAATTAAGGTGACGCAGTTTGTTCAAGGCCCCTTCTACCACAACTTCTTTAACACAGAGACAAATATAATCTTCACATATTCCTTTATGTTTTGCTTTAACTGGGGATCTGCCTGGTTGTGTTGCATTTATGCAAACATGGCTCCAAAACATCTGGCAAGTTAATATCGTCTCATTCACCTCTTTTCCTCTAACTGCCAGAAAAAATGTGGAATAATTATCATACCAGTTTATTTACCCACACAGCAGATCTGAGGAAGACTAATTTAAATTTTTTTATTACATTTTTTTTCTCTTTCAAAGTGAGAAAGAAGGCTAAAATGTTGACAAAGGTCACCTAGAGTATATTGCTTGGTTTTAAGTCCCTAGATGGTAGGAAAGACTGAGATAAATCTAACCTCCCATGAATTTCAAGTATAATTTCTTCTTAAAGCACAGCATCAAATACAGGTTGATGTCCTTGTCAAAAGAAATACTCTGCAGAAGATTATTTTGAAGAGTACGGGAGCACAGCAGAGGAGAGTTGACGTTCAGTTTTAAGGCTGTGATCGATGATAGAACGGTAGCCTCAATGTCTCTACTTTTCTCTTATTTGAGGACATAAAGAACCGATTCATTAACACCCAACTTGCAGCCAACAGCGGCTGCCAACATTACGTCACAAAGTTTATCTAATCTTTTTCTATATTGCGCATAAATGTGCATGACTGCCAACAAGAAACTAAAAATGAGGTTACTAACAAAATGCTTGAAGTCACGAATGTTGAGGTTCGACTGCATTAAATTTAAAAAAAAAACAAAAAAAAAACAAAAAACACACATTAAGCTTTAGTTTGCTGTTTATGTGTGCTGATTATTCTGTAAGCATCTATTCATCAATATCAGTTGTATAATTGTCTTGAAGAACTCAGATCCCAGATGGCGGACATTTTTCCTGACCTCAATAATAATAAAACCTAAGTGCTGTTAGTTGGTCCTGCAACCAAAGCTTAAGTTAGATTTGAATTTCTTGGCACTTTTGCGGACTTCTGTAAAAATCAAGTTTGGAATCTTGGGGCTATTTTTGACAGTAACCTCTCTTTTGAGAAACAGATTAATTCTGTGGTCAACAGTTGCTTTTTCCAGCTTTGTCCTTTAGCCAACATTAAGCCTTTTCTATCTCCTAGGGATCTTAAGAGAGTTACTCTTGCTTTTATTTTTTTTATGGCTTGATTACTGCAATTCATTGTATTCTGGGATCAGCAAATTACAGATACACAGGTTGCAGTCAGTTAGGTCAGAATGCTGCTGCTGCTGCTCATTTTTTGGTTGAGGCAAGAAAGTTTGCCTCTGTATCCCAACTTTTGGCCTTGTTACACCGATTGCCAGTTAGCGGTTGAACCGATTTTAAAATTTTACAGCTGGTTTTTAAGTCTTTACAAAGGCGTATTTATCTGAATTGTGTGTTTTACACCAGCCATCCAGAGAACTTGGGTCTACCAGTCGGCTGTCTCTTGTGGTCCCTCACACTAAGTGTAAAACGAAGGGTGACAGGGCTTTAGCAGCCACTGCATCACATTTGTTGAGTTTTTACCTTACTACATTAAGGATGCACCTTCAATTGACCTTTACAACTAGACTGAAGACTCATTTCTGTTTTTAGCTTTTCATGATCTTCAGTGATACTGGTAATCCTACCTACTTTGTCAGTGGTTTGTTTCACTTTATTGTTGGTTGTATTGTGTTTTATGTATTTTAGGTTTTATGTAAAGCACTTTGGTTACAGCATTACCAATGTATTAAATATGCTCTCTAAATAAAATGACATTAAAATCATTTTAACTAACAAACATGACTTGCATGTTTTCCGCATATAACCAAATATCTGACAAGTGGAATATGCAACATGTTTTTTTTTTTTTTTCCTTCCATGGATGTTTTCACATCGTTTGCTATTGTACAGCATTGGTCATTACTAGATTCTATTATTATATGAAACTTTCATCTCTCATTCTACTTGAAAACAGGATTATTTATTTATTTTTTTTGGTAATCCGTACAATGGATAAGTGACATATTAAACAAATAAGTATTTGTTTAAAGGAGTTTTAAATTCAAGTTGTAAGGCCAAGTTGTATCCAAGGGACAGACAGAAAATACAGAAATTCTTCAGAGGAAGCAATCTTCATTGAGAGAGATATTTCATGGTGTGGAATAAAGGCAACATTTCACATTACCATGCTGAAGTGACGGATATCTGATTTTTGCCTTAATGTAATGTTTTCAGGGGCATGTGGACACAGAAATCTGAGTAACTTTCATATGCGGTCCTAGATCACAGGAAGCACAGTATTCATTAGTTTACATTGACTCAGCCTTGATTCAACACTGACTCAACTTTATCAATGTTAAGACAAAGTGTAAAAACAACTAAAACATCTTAGATCATATTCTAAAAAAGCTTCAGATATAAATAAAAGAAAGTTACAGTGGATTTTGCACTGAATGTATTAAAACCCCTTCACACTTTGTGTTTTAGATTTTATTTCAAATGGTTACATTTTCTATTTTTGCCCATCAGCACTCAATTACCCCTCAATGGCTAAATGTTTTCAGAAAGGTTTGTAAATTCATTAAAAATCAAAAATGGACACTTTTCATTCAAAGAAGTATTTAGAGCCTTTGGCTATGGCACTTAAATTCTCAGGAATTGCTTTCTTATTATACCTAAAATTAAAAATTTGATCAAACGCATCAAACCCAGTGTCTTTAAGGCCAAAACCTCTCTTACTTTTTAAGTATGTTTCCTGTAAATAAACCATCAGTTCTTCTTGTTTTTCTTCTTCTTTCGGCTGCTCCCGTTAGGGGTCTCCACATTAGATCACCTTTTCCCATATCTTCCTGTCATCTTCATCTTGTTCTGTTACACCCATCACCTGCATGTCTTCTCTCACCACATCCATAAACCTTCTCTTAGGCCTTCCTCTTTTCCTCTTGCCTGACAGCTCTATCTTTAACATTTTTCCCAATATACACAGAATCTATCCTTTGCACGTGTCTAAACCAAAGCAATCTCACCTCTCTGACTGTCTCCCAACCTTCCAACCTAAGCGGACTCTCTAATGTACTTGTTTCCTAATTCTGTCCATCCTCATCACATCCAATGCAAATCTTAGATTTCTAGTCAGTGCCACTGTCTCCAACCCATATAACATTGCTGGTCTCACTACCATCCTGCGGACCCGCCATTTCACTCTTGCTGATACTTGTTTGTCACAAATCACCCATTCCACCCTGCCTGCACTCTCTTTTTCACCTCTTTTCCACAATCCCTGTTACTCTGTACTGTTAATCCCAAGTATTTAAACTCATGCACCTTCACCAACTCTACTCCCTGCATCATCCTCACCATTCCACTGACCTCCCAATCATTTACACATACAGTATGTATTCTGTCTTGTTCCTACTGATCTTCACTCCTCTCTTCTCTAGATCATATTTCCACCTATCCAGGGTCTTCTCACCCTGCACCATACTCTCGCTACAGATCACAGTGTCATCAGCAAACATCACAGTCCACGGGGACTACTGTCTAATCTTGTCTGTCAACCATCACTTCTCTTAAGAATAAAAGAACACTTTTTTCGGTGTTAAGGTCACGTTTGAGATATTACAGCTGCTAAAATTAACTTATCAGTATATGGAGTTTATTTTAGGAAGCATTTTCTAGCATCAAAAAGAAGATATTTCACATTTTAGCTTTATCACTAATTTCACATTTCTGATTTGTGGGCCTTGCAACCAACAACATACTCTACATCTTACGTCGGCACAAAGGAGGCTAATATCAGATGCTTCAGGGTCCAAGTTCTCTGACATGCAAAGACAAATGGCAAGGCCAAAACATATAAATATCCCAAGAAATTCCATATTATCTGGTAAACAAAGCAATATGTAATTTAAGCGGTATATCACAAAAAAAGATCCCAAGAAAAAATGAACAACATTTATATATGACTGTAGTATATGGAATGTAGCTGAATACTCTTATAAAATGTAATGAAAGTAGAACAGTACACCAAAAGAGTTAAATGATGACTCTCTATCAAACCAGAGCAGTATTACTTCAGAAAAAAACACAAATACAGTATTATTAAAGTCTATTCTTAAATTATATTAATACTGTATATGGAACGATTCATCTATCAGCCAATTGAAAGAGCTTTAAGGAATTGGTCTCCACTCAATTGTCATACTTTTAATGTTTCTCTGGTCTTACAGTCCTGGCCTATTACTAAGCAATTATAACCTAGCTAGTCATTGCCAAATTGCCCTAGAAGCAAAAAAGGAATGTTTATATTGATATCCAAATGTTTAGCTCAGATATGGATAAGTTGGTAACCATAAATCCTTTTTATTAACTTATACTGCTAAGAAATAGAAAAAATAAATACTGTGTTCCAACAAAAATCTTTATTGCTAATATAGTTTTGTTAAATGAAAAACTATTTAGTACTTAAAATAAGTTGCATTTATTGAAGTAGATTTTAAAAATATTAAATGGAAAGCTTTCCAATGAGCCTAAACCAAATGTCAGTTTTGTAAGATATTATACATTTTGACATTAAAATAAAATTAGCTTGCACAGTGGAGTGAAAACAGGAAAACAAAATACACCAGGCTAAAACCATATCAATATAAATATAACTATAAAATATGGTAACACACTTGTTTTGAAGTAAGCAATCCTCACGCTTTTGGTAGTGGTAAAAACTAAAGCATTTACAGTATGTAAATATATGCTGTTTGTTTCATAACTTATAGGCCTGTACATTAAATAAAGAATAAAATATTTGACCATTGGTTACTTATAATCAATATGCATTTCCTGGATAATGTAATAACATTAGCAGAGATATATAGTATATTTAAAATATTTTATCTATATAATGTATTAACAGATCTCTGCCAAGTCATCTATACAGTATATAGTGTGTGAACTGAAATTTTTTTTTTCCCCAATAGTTGGAGACGCTGTTTTTCAGAATATAAGAAGAAGAGAACAGGATGACACTTTTTAGTGGGTAAAAATAATTTGCTTATTTTGGGTAGACATTTAATTAAACCCATTGTATACTGAGAAAAAACACTCATTTTAGGCTTGGACATTTGAGAATCTTTAGCGTTTTTTAAGCTCTGAATGAATCACCATTAAAATTACCTGTGTAACATTACCACATACCACTATTGGCAATGTCCTTTAATACAGAGGTCTGCTGCAATCTCTTTCACACTACCACCAAGAATTATATGTTACATGTTCAAAAGCAAGCAGCTCATGTAAGCTAATCATATTAGCCTCTGGTTAAAAGAAATAAAATACAAATTTTGTATACAAAAACGTACTTGCTTAGTACTTCAGACATCCGATTAATCTGAGAAATTAAGAGCAAGATAATCATAAATATAAAACACAAGTAATTGACCATAAAAGTATTCACCTCTTAAATATAACACACTTAAATCATATCTAGTGTAGACAATTGGTTTTAGAAGTCAAATAATTAGTTAAATAAAGATCAATGGTCTGTAGTCAAGGTGTTTCAAATGACTGAAGTAGAAAAGGACCTTATCTGGAAGGGCCAACTTGTGGCAAGTCAGCATGTTGGCCTAACTTACAGAATGAAGACAAAATACTCCAAGCAACTCCATGAAAAGGTGCCTTGAAAGAAGTAGTGGGGCACAGACGCAAGAACACACTCAAGTCACTGAATATCACTTGTGTCCAGTTACATCAATCATTAGGAAATGGAAAGAGCTTGGCACAGCTGTAAATCTTCCTAGAGCCAGTTGTCCACTAAAACTGAGTGATAATGCAAAATGAAGAGTAGTGAGGCAGGCTACCCTACCAAAACACCTACAGTAACATGTTAAGGGGTTACAAGCAGCTGAGACAGAGACTGGAAAGACTGTGCGGACAACAACGGTTTTCCATCAAGCTTCTACTAGTAAAGCATCCGGGCAAGTAGCAAAAAAAAAAACAAAAAAAAAAAAAAAAAAATTTTGGCTAGAGTTTGCCAGAAAGCATAAGACAGACCATGAAATGAGCTAAAAGATGGTTCTAGGTTTTGATGAGACTAAACTTGAGCATTCTGGACATCAGAGTAGCCACATTTGAAAACAACACATTATCAGGAATACTCCATCCCCACTGTGACACATTGTGTTGGAAATATCAGAATGTGGGGATGCTTCTCTGCAGCTGACCCCAGAGGTCTTATGAGGGTAGAGGGTAAAATGAATTCAGTAAAATACAGGGAAATACTGGATGAACACTTGATCCATTCTGCACAAAAACCTGTGCCTTGGGATATGATTTGTTTTTCAGCAAGCATAAAGCCAAAACTACATAGGAATAGATTCAAAACAACATTATTGACCTGGTATAGGCAAGTCAAAGTTCATATCTCAATCCAAATTAGAAATTGAACTTGGGGAAAAAAAGCTGCTCACTCTGGATCAATCTGACAGAGCTTGAGTAGTTTTGGTAAAAAGGATAGGAAAAACTGCAATCTCCAGATATGCAAAGCTGACTGACAGAGACCTGTGCTTACTGACTCCATGTGTATCCAAAAAAAAAAACAAAAAAAAAAAAAAACTTTGTAGCACTACCACATAAATGTACTTGCTGGTTTATCTTTTGTCTCTCTATTACGTTATAACCAATGTGAACTCTGTCTCCATCTGAGCATATATAGAACTAGGGGGCTATGCCCCCTGCTCGTTTAGCTTACCAACCCCCAGGTGGGCGCTATGCGTTAACCACTTCGTGGTTCTGCCACTCGTGTCTGGGGAAGCAGATGTACAAATTAAACAGATTGTTATTTTCATGGGAATTGTTACATATACATAATAGACCTAACTATTTTACATTACAAAGAGTAATTAATAAATAAATAAATTGAAAGAAAATTGTTTTATGTTGCGTTAGAGGTATTAGTTGCGCTATAAGTTTTTGTTTTGTTTGGCTTTGAAATTAACACGCAAATACTTTTTAAACTTACACTTTCACTGTAAAACTTCAGTAAAAACAATACTTGGAATTAACTTTTCATCAGTATCGCATTGAATTTTGATTCCATGTTTGGAGTTACATCGTGAAAACGCAACATATAACGTCACTTGAGTGAATATAGTTTTTCTCTCTAATAAATAGACTTTTTCGATTGTTTGTCCCTGTGATTTGTTAATTATCATAGCAAAAGCTATTCTAATAGGAAACTGTAAACATTTTAATACGAATGGCATATTAAAGATCTCCTTTGGTGTCTAATGTTATCTGCGGAACATGTACTACATTACCTTTCTTGTCACCTGTTAAAATTTTACATATCAGAATTGTTTGACCAATTTTGAATACAACTAATCTTGTCCTATTGCATAACCCATCATTCATACATAAATTACGCAATAGCATTACGATGAATCTTTCTTTCAACAGTAATTCGGCCAGTGGAAAACCGGACGGTGTTAACAGTTGTAGATATTCTACGGGATATTGTAAGTTGATGTTTTCATCTTCCACACCATCACCACCAACTGTTTCAGCATAGTCTATTGATACGCATTTAACCAATTTGCCATGTAACAGATAGAGAATTTTCAGGTTAATTCTTTTTACTTTGTTTCTCGGTGCTAGGATTGCCCGTGTACCCTCTGTCGATAACCTTTCGGGATGAAATTCTTCAATGAGAGTTGGACACAAGTCTTCTTTTACTGGGAACTTAAAGTGAGGAAAACAAATATTCATAAAGTGCCAAGAGCGCAGGAACTGTGTCTGACAAAAGCATTTATGCAAATGAGAGGTGAGAGGACCGTGGGTGTGGGCCGTTAAACGGAAATGGTTGAGAGGACGGCAGGACTTGAAAATATCTCTTGGCAATAGTCTTGTCTCAAGATTTTTTTATAATAGAGAGATATAGTGTAAGGCTTAAGATGGCCAGATTGGATATATGTCAATAGAGAGGACCTTTGTGAGGTATGGGTTTGTTGCCACTTTTTCCAGGAGGGTGCCAGACATGGATAAACTGTTAAAAAAAAAAAAAAAAGCACAAAAAGGCAGGAAGAGAAGAAGAAAAGCAGAGCACAAGCTTTATGATGGAGGGGATAGACGTGAGCTTTCCGAAGCCAGGAAAGAGATTGTTTCATGTGGAGCACCAAAGTCCTATACAGCTTGGTGGTGGCCGCCTGGAAGAAATCCCAGTATACTGAATGAAGTGGATGAGACATTTGAAAGGATCGAGATGAGTGAGCAAATAATAATCTTTTATTCTGGGGTAGCACATCTGACAAATGGGAAACATTGTGGGATATCTTATAAAGAGACAAAACTGAGTGGACATTGTGTGATATTTTGGGTCCATGATTTTTATGTCATTTGTATACTGTATGTTGTGGAAAAGAGAGTGGGCCATTTTGGAATCGGCACATGCCTGGGGAATTTATGTGATTTGTATATAGGTCATTAATTACATTTTGATTCTCTGCACTGTTTCTCTGGGCCATCCATCCATCCTCTTCCGCTTATCCGAGGTCAGGTCGCGGGGGCAGCAGCTTGAGCAGAGAGGCCCAGACTTCCCTCTGCCTGGCCACCACTTCTAGCTCTTCCGGGAGAATCCCAAGGCATTCCCAGACCAGCCGGGATACATAGTCCCTCCAGTGTTTCCTGGGTCTTCCTGATCAGATGCCTGAGCCACCTCATCTGATTCCTCTCGATGCGGAGGAGCAGCGGCTCTACTCTGAGCCCCTCCTGGATGACTGAGCTTCTCACCCTATCTTTAAGGGAAAGGACAGACACCCTGCGGAGGAAACTCATTTCAGCCTCTTGTATTCACAATCTCGTTCTTTCGGTCACTACCCATAGCTAATGACCATAGTTGAGGGTAGGAACGTAGATCGACTGGTAAACTGAGAGCTTTGCCTTACGGCTCAGCTCCTTTTTCACCACGACAGACCGATGCAGAGCCCGCATCACTGCGGATGCCGCACCGATTCGCTTGTCAATCTCATGCTCCATTCTTCCCTCATTCGTGAACAAGACCCCGAGATACTTGAACTCCTCCACTTGGGGCAGGATCTCTCCCCCAGCCCTGAGAGGGCACTCCACCCTTTTCCGGCTGAGGACCATGGTCTCGGATTTGGAGGTGCTGATTCCCATCCCAGCCACCTCACACTCAGCTGCGAACAGATTCAGAGAGAGAGCTGAAGATCACGGCCTGATGAAGCAAACAGGACAACATCATCTGCAAAAAGCAGTGACCCAATCCTGAGTCCACCACACTGGACCCCCTCAACACCCTGGCTGTGCCTAGAAATTCTGTCCATAAAAGTTATGAACAGAATCGGTGACAAAGGGCAGCCCTGGCGGAGTCCAACTCTCACTGGAAACGGGCTCAACTTACTGCCGGCAATGCGGACGAAGCTCTGACATCGGTTGTACAGGGACCGAACAGCTCTTATCAGGGGGTCTGGTACCCCATACTCCCGGATCATCCCCCAAAGGATTCCCCTAGGGACACGGTCGAACGCCTTTTCTAAGTCCACAAAACACATGCAGACTGGTTGGGCTGGGCCATTTTTGAATAAATCAATTTTATTAGTTGATGTAATGTTTCGGTGCCACAGGAAGGTGTCCGAAGGCAGTTTGGAATTGACGTGCAATCTGGAATTCACACATCGCTATAAACGTGGTGAATCATAGCAGTTGTGACTGCTACAACTGACTTAAGGAGGCAGATACTTACACGACCAATTATTCTTTGTTTTATATTTGTAATAAATTTAGACCACTTTGCAGAGGTTTGTTTTCACTTTGACATTAAGGAGTTTTTTTCTGTAGATCAGTGCCAAAAAGCCAAATACTGCATTCAATCACGGTGTATAATAATAAAATGTGAAAACTTCCAAGGGGTGAATACTTTTTACAGGCACTTCATGAACAGGTGTGTACAAATCTAATTGTAATTCTCTCATCCAAATCAGTACTGCAGGAACCTGGTGCATATCACAGACTTGTATTGGGCAGAAAGCGGGAACCATTTCCATTTCCAGATTATGCACTAGTCCACTGCAGGGCAGACTTAGATACAGTTTAAAGTCAATTAAACTAAAATGCATTTTTTTAGAATGTGGGAGGACAGTTGGAGTAGTAGAAGATACGACACACAGACATGTGATGAATGTACAAAATCCAATGGCTCAGAATTTGAACCTAAGACACTATAGTAGTGGGATAATGCCACTAACTGTGACAAAAGAGGTCTCTAAAATGTATGCATAATAATGAACCACACTTCTGCACACTTCCTGAATTTCATATTTAGCAAGCAGGTGTCTTTAGTTATACTTATGTATCTAGTAATTGTAGTAGTATTGTCATACAATGTACAATGAAATTTTTACTTACATGTACAACCAACAATATTTATAGAAAAAAATATTTATAGAAAAAAACAACCTAAAAGACACTCTACTCTCAAGTGTATTCTTTCACTTCTTTCATATTCACAAAGGGATTACACTGCTGTTTGCTATTTTATGCTCAGTTTCAAAGGATATTCAGTCCACGTTTTATCAATTTGCCATTAAAATTTAACACAACACAGCATTCTATATAACAGTTTTGGATAGTATTGTGTAACAGATTTTGTCTAGAAAAATAAAACAATAAAGGTTTTGTCTACTTCCCCACCCTTACAAGTCTTTTAAAATCAAATCTTTAAAACATTACTTCATTTAGGAAGTAAGGAATTTAGAAAGCAATTTCTATTTATTTAACATTTCTAGAATATTAAATATTTATTTAGTTATTTTGTAATCAGATCTACATTTAAAAGACTGCTAGACCTACATCAACAATCCAGAAAAAAAAAACAAATAAAAGATGAAAGACATTTACATTTAGAAATATTTAATTTCCTACTTAATACTAGCTTTATTGGAATGGAACAGCAGCTATGATAGCAATTACTTCCTAATGAGGTTGTTAGGACATGAAAACAGACATTACCCACCCAAAAAACAAAATCATGTATAAAGCATTTCTTTTGACAACTAAAAATGTAAAATCACTTTATCTAAAGTGATGAAAGTCAAGTATACAGAACTGGACATTTACTTGCAGGTCAACACATTATAACATTTCTAACTTTAATTACAGCACTTTTTTGTTAAAAGAGAAGTTTTTGAAAACCTATTTTGCAGAACTGAAACATTTTATAATTCATACTGTACCTGTAACCAGGTTAATTAACCTTACTTTGAAAATTAGTTTTCCCACAAAGATTACATTCACTCTATGAATTTCATATGAATTTTCCTCATCTAATTTCAATTTGAAATAAAACTCTAAAACACCTGACATTTCAATGATTCATTTTAAAGAGAATGTTTTGACATGTGTGCTATTTTTGTTTTACTGGGGTTCCAAAAATAGCAAATTACGGCTTCTGCACTTTAGAAAATAGTGCCAAACTAAAAGGTTGCATGCAGACCTGACAATAAATAATAAATTGTTCTAGTCTCTACACTGCATTGTCAAATTCAGAATTGTGAAAAACTGAGTTTCACAAACAGCATTAATTTAGTTCTTCCTCAGACCAAAAGTAAAACTAAGCCATCAATTAATCGGGAATTCAATTTCCTGCAGAACTTTGTCTTGATAAATAAAATAATGTAAAATGAAAACCAGCAACCACAGTGTAGCTTATGGAGCAGGGGTCTCAGGCATAAATAAAATTGCTTGCACAAGAAGAAGCAAAAACTGCGCATGCACAAAAACAAATTGTGCCAGGTTACTTGATAAATCTCAAATCTAGTTAAAATACACTTACATGTGCTTTTAAGTTACTAACCACCACTGCCTGCCAGTAGCCATGTATGATTTAACAAGCATCCCTTTAATGACCTAATTACCATATAAATCTGAACATGTTACTGAGTTATATCGTTACTTTCAAACACAGAAAACAAAACTTCACTGACCGTGAGTTTGAGGTATTACTGACATTCAAGTTTACCCAACAGATGCAGGGATGCAGACACTGAAGAGGTAGTAAAATACTTCAAAAAGACCTGGACAAGCTTCAGAATCTAGGCAAACACTTGGAAAATGCAGTTAAATGTAAAAATGTGCAAAATGCTACATGTGGGCAAAAGGAACATTAACTATATAAACAAGATGGGACACAGTGTTATAAAGAAGGGAACCTCTGAAAGGGATTTAGGCTGATAAAATATTTTCATCACCTAAGCTATCCAAAAGAGCAATCAAAAAGGCAATAGAATGTTAGGTTGTTTTATAAAAACTGTTATTATAAGTCAAGGGACATTATACTCAAATTATATAATACACTACTAAACCAGTATATAGAGTATTGTGTGCAGTTTTAGTCACTACAGTACAAGAAAGACAGAGGAGAGCAACCTAATGCACCCAAGGACTTCAGGACATGTCCTACTCTGACAGACTCAAAAATTTAAACCTGTTAAGAAAAGAGCAAAGCAGACTGTGTGGGACCTCATCTAGGTATTTAAAATCCTCCAAGGTAAATTACAGACATATGAAAAAGTTTGGGAACCTCTCTTAATTTCCTTTCAGACATTATAAAAAGTAAACAGTAACACCAATAACAATAAGAATACAAATTATTTAATAGCATTAATACAAATAACTAGCAGTGGACATCTGGAGAGGTTGTGATTCCTCCATCACATTGTGATGTGTAAAGGTATATGCAAGTATACAAACTTCATGGATGGTGGTAATGTATCACACATCTCATAAGCCAAAACACATTCAGATACAGAACAAAAAACAAAAAAGAGGGCGTGCAGGACTGAGCTGTTTGGAGAAAGTTGATCAAGACCATCGACCCCACAAAGAATTGGGAAAAGATGAAGAGAAAGAAGATGACGAATCACAGTTAAACAATAAGTTGGAGGTAATTAGTAACCTTGGGCTTTAATATCAATGTCTTAGCCACCAGACTATACTGTGTGCCTTTCCAGGAATGGATCCTGCCTTACATATACAGTCATATGAAAAAGTTTGGGAACCCCTCTTAATTCTTTGAATTTTTGTTTCATTGGCAGAGTAGCAACTTCTTTTAAATATATGACATGCCTTATGGAAACAGTAGTATTTCAGCAGTGACATTAAGTTTATTGGATTAACAAAAAATATGCATCATAAAATTAGACAGGTGCATAAATTTGGGCACCCCAACAGAGATATTACATCAATACTTAGTTGAGCCTCCTTTTGAAAATATAACAGCCTCTAGACGCTGTCCTCCTATTGCCTTTGATAAGTGTCTGGATTATGGATGGAGGTATTTTTTACCATTCTTCCATACAAAATCTCTCCCGTTCAGTTCAATTTGATGGCTGCCGAGCATGGACGGCCTGCTTCAAATCATCCCATTGATTTTCGATGATACTGTATTCAAGTCAGGGGACTGTGATGGCCATTCCAGAACATTGTACTTCTCTCTCTGCGTGAATGCCTTTGTAGACTTCGAACCGTGTTTTGGGTCATTGTCTTGTTGGAATATCCAACTCCTGTGTAACTTCAACTTTGTCACTGATGCTTGATTATCCTGAAGAATTTGCTCATATTGGGTTGAATTCATTCGACCCTCGACTTTAACAAGGGCCCCCGTCCCTGAACTAGCCACACAGCATAATGGAACCTCCACCAAATTTGACAGTAGGTAGCAGGTGTTTCTTGGAATGCGGTGTTCTCTTTCCACCATGCAAAGTGCTTTTTGTTATAGCCAAATAACTCAATTTTTGTCTCATCAGTCCAAAGCACTTTGTTCCAAAATGAATCTGCTTTGTCTAAATGAGCATTTGCATACAACAAGCAACTCTGTGGCGTGAGTGCAGAAAGGGCTTCTTTCTCATCATTCTGCCATACAGATTGTTTGTGCAAATTGCGCTGAATTGTAGAACGATGTACAGATACACCATCTGCAGGTCTTTGGAGGTGATCTGTGGGTTGTCTGTAACCATTCTCACAATCCTGCGTATATGCCACTCCTGTATTTTTCTTGGTCTGCCAGACCTGCTGGGTTTAACAGCAACTGTGCCTGTGGCCTTTCATGTCTTAATTACATTCCTTACAGTTGAAACTAACAGTTTAAACGTCTGAGATAGCTTTCTGTAGCCTTCCCCTAAACCATGATACTGAAAAATCTTTGTTTTCAGATCTTTTGAGAGTTGCTTTGAGGATCCCATGCTGTCTGTCACTCTTCAGAGGAGAGTTAAAGGGAAGCACAACTTGCAATTGACCCCCTTAAATACCTTTTCTCATGATTGGACACACCTGTCTATGAAGTTCAAGGCTTAACAAGCTAATCCAACCAATTTGGTGTTGTAAGTAATCAGCAATGAGCGGTGACATGCATTCAAATCTGCAAAATTACAAGGGGACCCACATTTTTGCACAGCCAGCTTTTCATATTTGATTTAATTTCATACAACTAAAAACTGCTCCACTAAAAATCTTTGTTCGGAAAGCACCCCAGTACTCAGATGTTCCTAGGAAATGAAAGACATACCACTGTTATGTTTTTTTGTTGAAAGTAGAGTAATTATTATGCAGGCTGAGAGGGGTTCCCAAACTTTTTCATATGACTGTAGATCTTGTAAAATTCTATCAGCTTAAGGGTAAATCACTTATTCCAGGACATCAGAGGAAATTAAGGGGAAGTGCATTTAAGACTTGAAGCCAGGAAGCACTTCTTTATGAAAGACTTGTGGGACTCTGGAACATCAGTAGTCATAACAACTGAGACATTCACTTGAGGTAGAAACCATGTCAACCTTTGAAAGAATCTGGAAGAGATATTGGAGACTGTTTAACTATTAGCTAAACAAATAATCTCCTCTTGTTTGTCAAATTTGTTATATGTTCTAATGCACTGTTACTAAAATAAGTCTTAAAGGGTATTTTTTCCCTCACAGTTAATGCCACAGTTAATGTAAATATTGCAATAGCACTGACAAGCTACATCATCTAGGGATGAGTCACCCATAGTATGTGCTGCCATTCCATCAGGCAAATAAGCTGCTTCAAAGCCAAAAAAAGCAAGCCTATAATATCACAAAATTAATTCCATGTTGTGTGGCAACGGTCAGCAGCCTTTTTAAGAATAGCAAACCAACTAAAAGTGACACTTACAGAGCAAAATCAATGTATTTCGCCACTTGACACCAGCACTACATTATGTTGATGAACGAACTAAGAGCGCTAGCTCTGTTTTCTCATAGTAATAAGTCTGGAGGTTGCACCCCAGGTGCTCCCTGCATGGAGTTTGCTCGAGGGTTTGCTCCAGTTTTTCTCAACTGACTAAAAAAAATGAAGGTTAGCTGAACTTGCAATGCTAAATCATACCTTACAAGTATGTGCATGTGTTTGTATGTTCACTTAGTGATATGCTGGTGCCTTGTCCATGGGTTATTCCTGCCTGTGACTGTTACTTGCTGGGATAAGCTCCAGTTGGCCTCGATCTGCATATGAAGGTTTAAAGGATGGATGGATGGATCAATTAATAATATAATCTGAGCGTCAAGGGAGCAGGGGTGAAGTCTGCTTGCTCCACATAGCGCATTACCATAAAACCGCTTGCTTCCTTTCAACAGAAGCACCGAAACTGCCATAATCCTGCTTCTTTTCCTTCTAACCTCCTTTTCTTTCCCTTCCTCTCCATCTCCTCAGCTTTCCCTTTAATACACCAGTGGGATCGGCATCCTAATTGTGATTCATGGAATACCAATGTGGAACAGCTGAACCGATCAAGCAATCAGCTTGACTCCACACCAAACACTCAGTGATCACACAGCTGTGCAGTTGTGGGCACCCACATAGCCAGAGATGCACTGCTTTTATTTAAAAACCTGCATACTGCCATGGACCCCTAGCATGACTCATGACAAGTTCATTCAGTAGGATATTTTGTATTAATTTTCAAACACACAGGTTAAAATTTAAGAATGAATGTTGAGCTATATTATCATAAAGGTTCTTGCAAAAAAAGGACACTACGTTATCCATCTTTCATTCAGTAGTGATCAATATAATTTGTTCAGCTGACCATCTTTCTTAAATCATGTGGCCACTCACATCTTCAAAAAGTGGGGGGAAAAAAAAGGTGATTTTCATGCTGATAAAAAGAATCAGCATTTGTGAGGCATAATATTTTTACTGTATAGCCTGAATATTTTTTCAGGGTGGAAATAACCTTTGTCTGTTATTTCCTTTTTCAGATACAACTCTTCATTGTGTCTTCTGCTTACTCTTTTATTAGCTCCTAAACATTTGATAAATTCCTGTTTGTGTGGAAACCTCATGACGATTGATGTAGCTTATTATTTCTTAACAGGTGAAGCCATAATCACTATTAACTAGTACACTTAATACTCTACGATGAAGTAAATAGCAGGCTAAAAATGCATCTTAAAACTTAACCCATACCAGTTTTACTCCCAAAACCTACCTCTCCCACCATCTACTAATGATAAATATTTCTGTAGAAATGTAGATTTTAAAGCAATATCTATTTTTTAACAAAGGCAACCCTGCCCTGGCCAAGCTTTTGAAAATTACTCAACGTTCTGAAGTAACCTTTCATGCTTTTAAATGTATAACGGAGTGTAAGCTATTCTGTTTTACTGAAAATTACTACAGACTAAACAGAACAATAAGGCAGAACTTACCACTAAATCAGATATCAAGTTGCTCTAATAGATGCATTAAATGCGTCTTAAGAGTATGTTATATTTTCTGGAATTGCATGCTGGAAACAAAACACTATACAGTCTGAATAGGCAATTACCTAAAACACTGTTTATTTAAACCCATTTCTCTCTTTCTTTTCAGTAAGGTTTACATAGTACATGTAATTCTCTACAAATCGTGCACTTGCTTCATCCATGTACAGGTTGGCAAACATGACACCAGTTGGAAATAGAGAACACAGGTTGGCAAAGATGACACCAAAAAAATAAATAAAAGTAGTCCTTAGCAGGACCCTTTTAACAATGTTATAAGCCTCCAGGCAAAGCAGAGCACTAGAGCCCCTACATACACAACCACTCAGCAAGTCACAACATACATAGATTAGCTTGGGGGCCCCTGGGCAACTGCCCAGCGCGCCCAATGCATTAAGATGGCCGTGGTCCTTAGTTATTCATGGGATTATAGTTTTTAAGTCTTTTCCTGCTGTTTAAAATAAAACTGATAGGGACATGTTATTGATTGTGTTTAATTCTTAACTATTTCCCTAAACACAGTTAAACAAGCTTTAAAAATTTCATGTTCTTCATTTTTGATGATCTGTTGCAGGTATGATAAAATAATTTTTATCCACAATTGATGTTTTATAAAACTGAAAATAAACTTTTACAGAAGCAAAGGGAAAGTAAAAAGTCTGCCCCCCTACACCAATTCGGCCAGCTCTAAACAGGGTGCCAATCCATCGCAAGGCCCAGTGACAGACATACCCATATTTTGGGCCACATTAGGGTACACAGAAGAAAACCCACAGACACAAAGAGAAGATGCAGACTGCACACATATAAATAATTAGGTGCGCGTTTTGAAACCAAGAAGCTGTAACCATGAAATGGTAGTGCAGACCAAAGACATTAAATACAAGATACAGTTAATTGGTTCTAGACTAGAAATCCTGTTTCATTTATTACTTTAGAAGATGTCAAAATGTAAAGTTGACCTGTTGCTCAAAAACATTTATTTTATGCTTAACCACTGCACTATACACATGTTTCTTTCAATCTAAATAAACAACTTTTGAGCATGTCTGGGCAATGAGACGCTTCACACTAGCATGCATTCAAGGATGATTTGTAAATACAGCACCACCACACAGTGGCCAGTCTTGGACTTGAATATAATATGAAGATGCATCAAGGTCTATATACATAACTTACTTTTTTTTACTGTAATCTATGAGCTACCCTGTAAACGCAAGCATTACAGAAGAAAAAAAAACAAACTTAATTCAGTACATGCATCAAACAAACAGCTAAAATAGTATGTACCTGTATTATAAAATCTAAAATAACTACCTGGTGACAAGAAAAAGTTTCTTGATTTTGGCATTAGACTTTGACCTATATTCTACTGATTGCTGTTAAGTTATTTATTCTTTGTTCTCTGTACCTTGGATTATAAAAGATGAGTGAAATAGATTTTTGTTTTTACTACGGCTCCCACACAAAACCAACCTATGTCCCATGCACAACATTAAAATTACATTCCACACTAATATTAAATCTGGTCTCGTGTGTTAGACTGAAATACATGTGTCAACAAAGCATAATTTTGATAAAACCTTTGTTAGAAATTGTTGAAAGGTAATTTAAAAAAATAAATAGTCTTCCAAAATCTCCATTTTAGTATTTTAACACTCAGTTTTGAACTAAGCTGTGTCTATCTTTCTACATATCAGGCGAGTAACTTGCTGTCTGCGCCCTCACCAGCTACCATGATTAACATTTGTGCAGCAACTGGAAATACATTTTTTTTTTTTAAGACTCGGGCTATTAGAAACTCAAATCCATGACTTAAATATGCATTTTCACGTGTCACAAAAAATTGGATTAGTTCTCCATGACCACAACATGAATGCAGGTCAGTTCTCATAATATTCTATGAGCCTCGATCTTTCTTTGTTTTCAATATGCTGTAGTGATTTTATTTTTAAAGATCCTGGCTGAAGATCCAGATGTTTTTCACACTGAATTATGTAACAGTGGTGTTCCCTTGCTTTAAATGTATTAAATTCATTAACCACAATTAAGCCATGTTTTCTTTTTTTCTTTTTAAGGAACACAATTTTGGCATTGCCTATGTTGAACTTGCATGTTCATCCAGTGTCATCATTTTTTAAATTAAATCCCACAATCCAAAGATTTGTTGGCTAGGTTAAATGGAAACTGTAAACAGGTTTTTTATGAGATAGGTTACAATGTGTTAGTACCCATCCTTTACCTAATTCTGTCAGGACAGGCACCCACCAACTGCTCGAACTCTTGATTTGGATAAGTGGGTTAGAAAATGACTGCATGATAATACACCACATACAGATGTTTTTACAAGTACTATTTATAGGACCTTCATCTGAAAAATTGAAGAACTCACCAATGCACTTCATTCAAAGAAAAAAAAATCTTTACCATTAATTACAATAGTTAAACAGGAAGTAATACACTGAACTCATTTATAGACAGGCAGATATACTGTAACTAGTCTTGAGATGCTCTGCTCAACTGCAAAGTAACTTGCTAGAGCAGCAACAGAGTCTGATCAATGTGTGTCATATGATGAATCAAAAGCAGTCTAATCCACAGATTGATGATCTGGAAGTGTAAACACTGAAGCACAATGTAAACTTTCATTTCAGTGTTATTCATAGATTTTGCCTGTCTAACCAAGTAATGTCCATATTGAGTACTGTGTTTGCCTATACAGAATCTGGCACCATGCAGGAACACCACCAGGTGAAATTGCAGTCACTCTGGTGACACAGAAAAGCATTCACATAAACTAGAGTCACATACAAAACGAGAGAGAGAGAGAAGGCAAGTCTAAAGAGCACATGCAAGATCTCCACACAGAAATTAATTTCTGGCTCAGTCAGTAATGTGACATGCTGCACAGTAGTATCTTCCCAACTTCATTTTTTAATATTTTTACTACAGCTACAATACATGTGGAAAAAATGTACCAGTATATATAACCATTTTAATTAGTTGCAGCCATGAAAGGAAGTGACCAGCAGCTGTTATCAATACTAATGCAGTATTTGTAAGGCAAACTGTTTCAGCCTGCCACAAAATATATTGAAAAAAAAAAAACAACTTAATTTCTTTAAGAACAGAAATACATTTAACCTTGGGTTACTGTTTACATATACAGTAAATAAAGATTTAACCTGTCACCCATAAATGCCTAGTATTTACCAAGATATATGCCCTTTAATTATGAAGAAGCTAAAATATTTATGAATACTTAATGTTAACATAAAAACTAATTTAAAATATCATACAGAGAAAACATACTACTGATAAATAATAAAGATAATATAATATTAATTGAAATATAAACAGTACAATAAATACATCCAAAACTATCAACTAATAGCAATACTGGCCCTTTAAAATACAATACTAGAACTGTGAATACATTAAAAAAATGTGCAATAAATTAAATTCTGACATTTCAGTTTTATTAGTAACACAGTACAAACCACGTTTTGTTATTTGCAGTGGTTTAACAGACTGTCCAAATTGTTCAAGGATGCATGTTACAGTTAATGAAATATAGATGACATTTTAAATATGCAATAATATATTAATCTAATTACACAAATTCAAAACAAAAATAAGTTTACTGCATGAGTTGCAATTTAAAAATAGTAAAAATTAAAATAAACTTGTAAGACAGTAAGAAAATTTGTTCAGGTATACACAATTAACAGTTCACTAGTAAGAGAAATAAAAAAATACATAGATAAATGCTGCCTCCTACTGGTAATCAAACAAAATGGTTCCTATTTCCACGAACTTCTAAACAAGTTTTCTAAGGGTCAAAAACACACACATACTGTATATATAAATTATAAATAAATAAATAAATAAATAAATAAATAAATAAATAAATAGAAGAGGAGGGGGCAAAACATGTTGCAGTTATTTAAAGTAGTATTAAAAAAACCTGTCAATTCCTAAATGAGCTTAACTACACCATTAACATAAGATACAGTAAGTGGATCTACCTTTATATTTCTCTTTTTGTTTTCTTTAACATTTCTAATGGAAAGTTTTAATTGAAATTACAGAATAACTAAACTACACGTAAAACATTAAAAGTAAACCAAAAGAATGTATTTTATATGTGAAATAATCCAAATTATAAACACAGATGTGGCCTTTTTTCTCTCTCACAATGTAAACCAAAATAATCTTCACTATGTTGTCCAATATTATAAAATCTCTAGGCGTCTAATGTTCAATAAACCAGATTTTTCACTAAGATATAAAGTCTTTAAGACACAACATTTCATTAAAATTAATTTGAAGCAGAATTTTTTTCCTTCAGAGAATTTGCAGGAAGCAAAGACATCTGGACCAGGTTTGTTTTTGCCAGTCAATGAAAAATTGCTCTCCTCTTTTCATCTGATGAGAATTAAGTTAAAAGATTTCAGTTGATTGTTTTGTTTACTAGCCATAACAGGACTATGCACAAGACTGAGAGAAAATAAAAACAGTAAAAATATATTTTTTTTATTGTATTGTTATATCATATCTGGGTAAAACTCAGCCTTAAGTGAACCTCACAATGCTGAGGATTACTTAACCAAGAAATTCTCTCTCTACATTTTATTTACACATTTCATTGAGGCCTTGTTTACTGCATGACTTTGACAACACGTGACTGTGCACTTATTGGTCAAACAAATGCAACGCATGGCAAGTCGAGATGCATCAACACAGACATAAAACACAATGATATTAAAAACCACAGAAGAAACCCTTAGCATCTGGTACCAATTAAGAATAATCTGCTTTCTTCATTACAAAACAATAACAACAGAAATAATCATGCAAAAAACAGAAATACAGTCATATTATACACACACTATATATATATATATACATATATATATATATATATATATATATATACACACACATACTCACCTAAAGGATTATTAGGAACACCATACTAATACGGTGTTTGACCCCCTTTCGCCTTCAGAACTGCCTTAATTCTACGTGACATTGATTCAACAAGGTGCTGAAAGCATTCTTTAGAAATGTTGGCCCATATTGATAGGATAGAATCTTGCAGTTGATGGAGATTTGTGGGATGCAAATCCAGGGCACGAAGCTCCCGTTCCACCACATCCCAAAGATGCTCTATTGGGTTGAGATCTGGTGACTGTGGGGGCCATTTTAGTACAGTGAACTCATTGTCATATTCAAGAAACCAATTTGAAATGATTCGAGCTTTGTGACATGGTGCATTATCCTGCTGGAAGTAGCCATCAGAGGATGGGTACATGGTGGTCATGAAGGGATGGACATGGTCAGAAACAATGCTCAGGTAGCCCGTGGCATTTAAACGATGCCCAATTGGCACTAAGGGGCCTAAAGTGTGCTAAGAAAACATCCCCTACACCATTACACCACCACCACCACCACCACCACCACCAGCCTGCACAGTGGTAACAAGGCATGATGGATCCATGTTCTCATTCTGTTTACGCCAAATTCTGACTCTACCATTTGAATGTCTCAACAGAAATCGAGACTCATCAGACCAGGCAACATTTTTCCAGTCTTCAACTGTCCAATTTTGGTGAGCTCGTGCAAATTGTAGCCTCTTTTTCCTATTTATAGTGGAGATGAGTGGTACCCGGTGGGGTCTTCTGCTGTTGTAGCCCATCCGCCTCAAG
>JANRMT010062852.1:23669242-23690080 GCA_026402145.1 Polypterus bichir lapradei | reverse complement strand
TCAACAGAAATCGAGACTCATCAGACCAGGCAACATTTTTCCAGTCTTCAACTGTCCAATTTTGGTGAGCTCGTGCAAATTGTAGCCTTTTTTTCCTATTTGTAGTGGAGATGAGTGGTACCCGGTGGGGTCTTCTGCTGTTGTAGCCCATCCGCCTCAAGATTGTGCGTGTTGTGGCTTCACAAATGCTTTGCTGCATACCTCGGTTGTAACGAGTGGTTATTTCAGACAAAGTTGCTCTTCTATCAGCTTAATCAGTCGGCCCATTCTCCTCTGACCTCTAGCATCAACAAGGCATTTTCGCCCACAGGACTGCCGCATACTGGATGTTTTTCCCTTTTCACACCATTCTTTGTAAACCCTAGAAATGGTTGTGCGTGAAAATCCCAGTAACTGAGCAGATTGTGAAATACTCAGACCGGCCCGTCTGGCACCAACAACCATGCCACGCTCAAAATTGCTTAAATCACCTTTCTTTCCCATTCTGACATTCAGTTTGGAGTTCAGGAGATTGTCTTGACCAGGATCACACCCCTAAATGCATTGAAGCAACTGTCATGTGATTGGTTGATTAGATAATTGCATTAATGAGAAATTGAACAGGTGTTCCTAATAATCCTTTAGGTGAGTGTATATATATATATATATATATATATATATAACAACTAAAATAATTATTGCAAGGACAGACAATTCCAATCTCTTAAAGACTGAGTGAATAACCAATATGCTATACTTTTTAGTGGCAGAGCATAAAGTAACTTCAATAAATACAAATTTTCAGTAACGGTTTACATTTGTCCTGCTGACTGCATCACGCTTTGTTCTGAAAGAGCAATGATTGCACAACGAGCATTTTTTTTTTTTAAATTTACATTTGACAACGAGCATTTTTTTTTAAATTTACATTTACTGCCATCATCACATTTAAATATGTAAGCAGGGTTGAATATATATACTTAAATCTGTTAATTTTAAATTCTAGAAGTTAAATGCGTTGAGCATGGGAAAAGTGTTATATAAATTAAATGTATTATCATTGTCTATGTTAGCAATTTCGATGAAGGGGAAGAAAAAGAAGAACAAAGCAACCTGCTATATGTCTTAATCTGTAAATTACCACATAAGAGACCATCAATAATCTAGTAACACTTTAGTTCAGTTACTGAAAAAATGCATCTATTACTCATTTACTATTATGAAACAAGAGCTTAACAAAAACTTCTTTGTGTCCTTAATAACACCTTAAGGCATCAGTGAAGTGTTTATTCAACTCTGCAATTTGACAAGCTATCAGAACATCACTTTGAAGTGGTTTGTGGTGGCTTAACGGAGAGATATTTCTCTTGGTATTACATGTTTAGCGTAAGACCTGTGAATCGCATTCATGTCAGTATGCCTCGCAGCACAAAAATAGATAACTTATCTACTGATGTTTTGTAAGTGTTATGCAGATCAAAAGAAGTCTTTGTTAAGGTCTTGTTACAGGAGAGTAAATGAGTAATAGATGCATTTTTTGCAATACTTAAACTAAATTGTTACCAACAGTACTTTAAAAATCCTGTACAAAAAGTTTAGTGAAACGTGAACAAATTCACTTGGAAAATGCGCTTATAAACAAAAATACTCTGATTCAGACACATGAGAAGAATGCAAGAAATGAGAGAAACCCTTTAGATCACAGAGCACTTCATAACTGGCATTCAGGAAACTCGCACGTTACTCTTCCAGGGAGCTCAACTCTTTTCCAGCAAGGCAAGGGTGGCAAGACAGCTGTCATCATCCTCTCAGCAACAACTTGAAAATGTAGAAAAAGTCCAGAACAATTTTCATTAAGAAGTGCTTACTTTCATACCTTTGTAATGTTGGAAAATAGGATTTTACAGAGTTGTACAGTCTGTGCATTTGGCAATCTAAACTGCAGTACTATGTCTCTTTAAAAAAAGCCAACTTCTCAGCAGCAAGAGCAGTATTGGGTGGATTTCAGCATAGGATTTATAAAGAATGATATATCAGGATCTAACAGATTTATCTTAACAGAAAATAAATTTAGACTGTACACATTAGTGGTGCAACGGATCACTGTTGATCTGTGATCCGAGCCGATTCCTGTCCACGGTTCGGTATGCACGTGATCCGAAGATCAGAGAAAAAAAAGTTCCACTGTATTGTGCGCGTGTCTCTCGCGCACTCTCTCAACCTCTCTCACGTACTAACTCAGTAGCTCTCGCGCAATAACTCTGTCTCTCTCGCGCAATAATTCAACCTCTCACACGCATTTTCGCTGGACTTTTGTCCGGTTTGCCGCTTCATACGCGTGGTCATGCACAGCGGTAGCTGTTTTAGCAGAGGAGCTCGACAAACCTCCAGCATCATTTAAAAAAAGTTTTAATCAGTAATGTAACTTTCCCTGCAACGTCAATATGCAGCACCAACAGGAGCAGACACATCTCCTCAAAAGAAGTCGGCAATGGCGGAGCTTTTTGGCGAGACCTTTGCACAGAAGGACATGGTCAGCAAAGGCTTTTACTTACAGTATATAAAGATATTCTCCTAAAAATCTGAAGTGTTACATCCATTACTCTTTAGTTATCTGAAGCTCCTTTATTACATGAACAGAAAAGTTGCCAAACATTTTTTGGGTTTGTATATTTAGGCACACTAATGCCAAAAAAACCCTTGGGTCATAAGGGGGTAAAACCCATACTTATAATATAAAATTACAAATATGATTATATCTGAATGAAAGGGATATTTTCATTTATACAACTGTTTAAAGCTGTTTAAGTAACAACATGCTTTTAAAGTTTGGTTTGTCAGTGAACCAATTAGGTTTGCAAAATTTGATTTATATCTGCATCAAAGAGTAATATTTAATGGTCAAATGAATTCAAATATCAAATGTCAGAACCTCATGGTGCTTTACAGTTTCCAAATTTGCCACTTTTTTTTTTTTTTTTTTTTTACATTTGCCTCAACTGTAAAGCTCCTCATGTTAAATCAATCTCAGTTTAACAGCAATCCTTTATTTCAGAACTCCTGTAAAACAGCTTTTGTTATGCTGTTTAAGGTTTCCAGTTATTGCTTATACAAGTGTACAAATCCAGAATTAGAAAAACACTTGGGCTGTCATTATCTCTACTTAAATTTATAACTAAGACAGCATTACATTCTTCAACATACCATTTAAATATATGACATGTGCTCTCACTTATGGGTTATAGTAATGAGCATTAGTTTGCCTTCAAAAGTCAAACAAATGACACAATTAAGTATGCCATTTTGGTTGCTCTGCTAACTGCACGTTTCAGTGATTTAATATCTTTGTTAACACAGTAAATGTCATATTAATAAGGAGATATGCCTTATCCTTTGAAGCATAGAAACACTAAATAAATGTTATTTTAGTATTAAATGGAGCAACTCATATCATTACAGGTGTAGACAAGCTAAACATTGGTTTTGTTTGAATCTTACCTCGATGTAAGATTCAGGTCCTCCTGGAGCTGACTGCTGCCTTTGACACTATTGACCATGAGATATTGCTGTTGCGGCTTGAACATTTTGTTGGGCTCATAGGGGCTGCTCTTAACTGGATCAGGTCATATCTAACTGGTAGACACTTTTCAGTGACTTTAAATTCCTCTTTTTCGTCTACTGCTCCTTTTAAATGTGGTGTTCCTCAGGGATCCATTTTGGGTCCTATCTTATTCTCTATATACCTTCACCGTATTGGTGCCATTTTTAGGAAATGTAACATTTCTTTTCACTGCTATGCTGATGATACACAGGTTTATATTCCCGTCTGCAACTCTGCAATAAATTGGGGTGCGGAAATCCAACGCACGACTTGTCCGACACGGGTAAATTGACCGTCGGACAAGCGCGTTTTTCTGGTTTCAGTTGTGCGCGGACAAGTGCAATTTTCTGGAGAAAAAAAGAATTATGTGCGCTGTGCAGGGCACATTTTACCACTACTTTCAAATTTTAAACATTTGGGTACGTACTTCAAGCGGAAACAGTCTACTTAGGCATGTTCTTCATGTCTCAAAATAGTCTTCAATATTGTTTACAAAATGACGGCTGATTTTTCAAAGGGGAAGCACTCTTACAGTCTTACATAAGTATTTTACCCTACTATTTACACGCTTGGGGATGTGGTAATTTTTTTCATGCTGACATTACGATGTAATCTGATGATTTTTCATTATATTCGATAACTTTTATATATTATTGATAAAATTCACTGTTTCTACATAAAAATGTGGTCATTTTACTTACAATGCAAATGTTTTCACCACATAACAAAGCTTGTTAGGCGGTTAATCTTTCCTGAAATTTGCAATTTCGCGTAGGTTGTGATATATTGAGGAGTTAAGAAATTTAATGCGTGACAACATCAGTTTTGATGAGCTGTCTTATAGATTGTTTTTGATTAGAAAATTTTTCATATAAAACAAACTGGTTTCGTGCTATCAGTTTATTAAAAATAAAGAAAACATTCTAATTGTTTCCAAATGTTATGAAATATCTATAAAAATCTTCACTTAGACGTGATTATTTTTTCCTGACAACATCGGTAATATTTACTTCTTTAGAAATGTACCATCTTGCGGAATTTCGAATACCTCATTAGGAATTACCTGCGTAACCTATAATGCACTGCAGTAAGCATGTTTTTCTCGCTATATACATGTTGCTGTAACTGAAGCAAGTAGCATTGCGGATGAGAAATGGATCGTTTCTTGATTAAAACTGGCACAACAGGCCCTGAAAAACCTGACAATAAGGACAAGAAAAGAAAAACAAAAGCTGAAAGGGACCGTGTGTATGATAAAAACTGAAAACGGTCTTTTCAATCGCAATGGCTCAAAGAGTTTCCGTGGGTAAATGCAGACGACACTGACCGTCAGTATCCACTTATTGCCGACAAAACATCCACATTATTTAGCGGCAAGAAAGTCGACAGAAAAGACACACTACTGTCATATCAGCTGTCTGCAAAACACATTGCCTGCATGAGGCTAAAAGTAAGTTTCTCCTTCCACAGCTTCTTGTGAGAGATTATTCTTCAATATGAATTTAGTAAAGAGTTCTCTAAGGCAAAATACTACTCCCTTAAAGAACTTTTTTCAGTTTTAAAATTGAAGGCAGTTTTGGTATCAATAAAAGAGATCAGAAAAAATAAACTATTTTTCACTTTTGTTGTTTGTTTATGGGCAAGTGAATTTAACTGGTGGACAAGTGGATTTTCTAAGTTTACTTGTCTGTGGACAAGTAGAAAAAAAATTTGATTTCCACACCCCTGCAAATCAACTGCACAACTGTCTTTCTGAACTAAGATCCTGGATGGCTAATAATTTTCTTGATCTGAATCAAAATAAAACGGAGGTGCTTATAGTGGGTCCATCAGCTAAAGCCCAAATTGGTCTTGGACTTCTCGGCTCTTTCTCCGTCTTTTGCAAACCTCAAGTCCACAATCTTGGTGATATCTTTGACAGTAACCTTTCTTTTGAGAAACAAGTTAATTCTGTAGTCAAGAGTTGCTTTTTCCAGCTTCGTCTGTTAGGTAAGATGAAGCCTTTTTTTTATCTTCTAGACAGCTTGAGAAAGCTAATCGTGCTTTTATCTTTTCTCGCCTCGATTACTGCAACTCGCTGTATTCTGGGATTAGCAAATCCCTGATACGCAGGTTACAGTTGGTCCAGAATGCTGCCGCTCGCATTCTGGTTGGGGCAAGAAAGTATGACTGTTTCTCCAATATTAGATTCTTTACACTGGCTTCCTGTCAGTTTTTGAATTGATTTTAAAATCTTGTTGCTAGCATTTAAATCTTTACATGGGATTGCTCCTGCCTATTTATCTGAATTGTGTGTTTTACACCACCCATCCAGAGTCAAAAGATCTTCTGGTCAGTTGTCTCTCGTACCAAGTGTAAAACTAAGGGAGAGACAGGGCTATTGCAGCTGCTGATCCTCGCCTGTGGAACTCTTTACCTCATCACATAAAGGAGTCGTCTACAATTGAACTGTTCAAAACGAGATTAAAAGACTCATTTCTATTCACTTGCATTCCGTGACCTTCAATAATACTGATGGATTCCTCAATGTGATTATGTAACATTATTTCTATTTAGAATATTCATGTTAATTGTATGTTTTTCTTTTATTCTATTATTGTAAAGCACTTTGGCCACAACATTCCTATGTTGTTTTAAATGTGCTATATAAATAAAGTTGACATTAACATTGTTTACTTGATGCAACTGTTGTTAGTGCTGATAGTCCTTCCCAAATCCCAGTCCTTCATACATAACTGTGAATGCCTTACACGTAACTACTGCAACCTTGAATTTTATACGCTCGTTAGAAAAACAGATGCTTGAATTGATGCAGTTTATAAGTCCAAGAAATGCTTATTACAATCAAGAGAATGAATGCAAAGCCTCTATTTATTGGGACTGTGTAGGGTACTATTAAAAGTGATTAATCATGTTATACTTGAATAAAAATCCACGACAATACAACTTAAACTACAGTATTACCCCCGATTTCATTAGTAAAGTTATCTCATGCTCAAAACAGGCACAAATCTGTTTCCATAATAGGATAACAGTGGCAACAACGTGAGCTTGTGTGTGTGTTTTCTCTTTCAATAATCAGTACAATTCCTGTAAATTCTGAAATTCTCCTCTGTAAACATAAATGCAGTTCCAGACATGACCTCTGCCGTTTTACGTTTCGACATGTGTTGATGCAGTGCTGTAGCATCACCACTACTGGACATTTTTATATGTAGTTTTCAGTCACGTTTAGAGCATTCTGGGGAATTTTGTCTAGTTGCAGTCATGCATGAGTGCAGTACCGACTTTCTCTGTACTACCGACAACAAGAGATTATATAGAGGGGATGTGATTTATAGCAGATTGCATTCCTTTCACTGCTGGCTAGAAACCTGGTGTGCAAATAAAAGCATAGCGTTTGTGAACAATTGGGATGATTTTTGGGAAAGGCCTGGATTTTTCAGAAGAGATGGTCTTCATCCTAACTGGAGGGGATCTTATGTATTATCCCAAAATATGGCAGCAAAACTGCCTGGTTGACTGATTAGAGCACCATCCAGGCCACAGTCAAGTGATCTTAAATAACAGGCTGTTGTTTATCCCACCTGTTATTTTCCTGAAGCTGTTACCCAAAACCTTTGTCGTGGGGCATCCAGTAAATTTAGTCTTGATACAAACCTTAAATTAATTGATAACCAAAAAATAAGCTGTATAATTAGACCAAGGGATAAAACCAGACCCTCCACCAGGGGCATCTGTAATAGAAATTTACTTCAAATTAATACAAAAAATATATCACCAGTTCAGAAAGAACCATGCAGTTTTAAATGCTGTTTATTGAACATTCGCTCTCTTGGCACTAAAGCTGTTTTGGTAAATGGTATTATATTAAGTACAAAATCTGATCTGTGTCTTCTCACTGAAACCTGGCTTAGTAAATATGACACTGTTCCCCTAGCTGAGGCGTCACCAGATGGATACTCGTTCCTTCATAAGTCTAGAGATTCTGGTCGAGGAGGAGGCCTTAGAATAATTCATTGTAACAAACTGCAAATCACTTCTAAAAATTTAGGCAACTTTACATCCTTTGAGGCATTCATTTTAAATATTAAAACAGATTCCAACACAATTATAGTGCTAGACTACAGACCACCAGGGACACATTCATTGTTCATGACTGAATTTAGCAACCTTCTACCTGATTTGGCTATACATTATGATCACGTAGTATTGATGGGGGATTTTAATGTACACATTGATGTGGAAACTGACACTTTTAGCAAATGTTTTACTAATTTGTTAAATTCAGTAGGATTTTGTCAGATTGTCAAAGGTCCAACTCATAATCATAACCACACATTAGATTTAATTATAACTTACAAAGTTGAAATTCAAAATTTAAATATTACTCCATTAAATGAAGTTATTTCCGATCACTACTTAATTACATTTGATTTAGTCCTGCCCTTGCCAATACACTCCTAGATTAAAACAAAGACAGTGCGACATCTAGATTGTAATTCTGTTTCAAAATGTATAGATACCTTGAGTAAGTCGAGTGTAATTGTGGAAAACCATTTAGATCAGGTAATATCAAATGTAAACATGGAATACAATTTACATCAGCTAACAAAACATTATAATGTGACCTTGAGAGATGCTCTGGACACAGTGGCTCCCCTTAAAACAAAAGTGATCAAAGCACATAGAAACTCTCCCTGGTTTAATGAAAACACTTGCGCTCTTAAATTAGAGTGTCGAAAACTGGAGCGCAGATGGAGAACAACAAAGCTACATGTCTTTCAAATTGCATGGACAGAGAGTGTTAATAAATATAAAAAAGCTCTTTTTAAAGCTCGCTCAGAATACTATTCTACATTAATAGATAGCAATAATAAAAATCCTCGGGTACTGTTTAGAACAGTGGTTAAATTAACAAATGGGAATTCAGATCAACAGTGCAAAATACCAACAGATATTAGCAGAACAGACTTTATGAACTTCTTCAATGAGAAAATTAAAAATATAAGATCCCAGATCTCTGCATCACAGTACAAACCAAATACTAGCTGAGCAGACCCGGTCTCACATTGCATTCAGCACTTTAATAATTTTAATCCTGTAACTGAGCAGGAAGTCTTAACTTTAATTACTAAAATGAAGCCCACTACTTGTTCCCTAGATCCAGTGCCAACAAAACTAGTAAAAAGTGCAACAGATGTTCTTGCAGCGCCTATTCTAAACATTATCAATAATTCATTATTGCATGGCACAGTACCTGATGCACTAAAAGTGTCAGTCATTAAAACATTACTTAAAAAGTCAGACCTAGACCCACACATACTAAATTATAGGCCTATTTCAAATTTATCGTTTCTCTCTAAAATACGAGAAAAAGTAGTCGCCAATCAGCTTCAGTCACACCTTACGCATTACAAATTATTTGAGAAATTCCAGTCTGGTTTTGGCACTGGTCATAGTACAGAAACGGCACTAACATGGGTTGTAAATGACATTCTGATATCCTCTGATGAAGGAAACTCCACTGTAATTATGTTGTTGGACTTAAGTGCAGCATTTGAAACCACTGACCATTCTATTTTCCTGATGTTGGGCTTACAGGCCCCATGCTCGCTGGGTTTAATTCTTATTTATCAAATCGATTCCAATATGTACAGAAATGTGCTGACAGTACTCCATCACTATACACAGAAGTTCATTATGGTGTCCCGCTTACTTAAGGTCCGGCTTACTTGTCTGAACTTATGACTTACAAACCTGAACGCACATTAAGATCTCAAGATGCCGGTCTGCTTATGATTCCAAAGATTAATAAAATACAGTGGGAGTGTAACACTGGGAGGTTGAGCTTTTAGTTACAGGGCCCTTAAACTGTGGAATGGTCTGCCTGCTTCTATAAGAGATGACCCTTCGGTCTCAGCCTTTAAATCCCGGCTGAAGACTCACTACTTTAGTTTAGCATATCCTAACTAGAGCTGCTGATTAACTGTACATACTGCATCTCTGTTGTTAGTCATTAGCACTAAAACATAAGTAACATGATAGTTATAATTGCATACTAACCCTCACCTATTCTGTTTCTGTTCTCGGTACTCAAATGTGGCAATTTGTGCCATGGCCCACCTGCCAAGTTGTTTGCCTGGCTATGGTAAAGTCATCCCTGATGGAGGATAGCAGGAATCATGAGAAAGAGGGGTCCTTTCATCGGACTGGCCGGCCCAGCACTGTTTCAGCCATAGAATGGCCAAATGGGGGAGGCAGCTTGATGGATGAGGTCTCCAGGACTCTATAAATATCCAAATCTTATTATATGATATCATCTACTGTTAAATTCTGCTCCGTACTTCTAAAATTTTTTTATTTTTATGCTGTATTAAGGATTTGTTCTGTTCTGTGTATTGTATTGTATTGACCCCCTTCTTTTGACACCCACTGCACGCCCAACCTACCTAGAAAGGGGTCTCTCTTTGAACTGCCTTTCCCAAGGTTTCTTTCATTTTTCCCTACAAGGATTTTTTGGGAGTTTCTCCTTGTCTTCTCAGAGAGTCAAGGCTGGGGGGCTGTCAAGAGGCAGGGCCTGTTAAAGCCCATTGCGGCACTTCCTGTGTGATAAAATAAACTGTATTGTACCGATACTGTAAAAAAGCTGCTACCATTTTCCAAACTTTGGTATTGAATTATTACCGAAGTGTCAGTTCTTGTACCATACTCCAAAACAGTACAAATAGCATGCTGGAGCGTATTGTGGGAAAGGAGCAAGGACCCTAGTGAAAATGTCAAGAACACAATTTTTATTCGGTGAAAACAGAAATGGATATACAACACTAACCCAATAACCTATAATGTACAGATAGCCATAGAGTTATGACCACATTCGATCTGGATGGAATACTATATACAGGGTGCGCACAAAGTCCGTATACCCCTATCTTTAGGAGCATTTACAGGAATAACCATGCCAATTTGGTTCCTGTGGACATCAACCCAAGTCGTCCTGGTATTTCGAGGTGTGTTTCTGACATCCTGTCTGGTGCTGCCATCTGCTGCCGTTGAAAAAATCGCAACAATGTGGCGGTCATTCCAAGACGAAGCGATGGGTGACACAAGTGTTTTCACGATTGAGGAGCGTTTGGTGGCTACTGTGTGGGTTCATGAGCGGCCTATTACTGGGAAATCGATCAAAAATGTCATGGATGACTTAGTTATGCGTTTTGGGAAGGCATCGCCGACAAAGAGGACGTTGTTGCAGAGGGAGAAGAAGGCTTTTGCAACGGGCAGCATCCGAGATGCGCCGCAAAGAGGAAGACCATCCACAAGGCATGAAACGTGTGCAGATGTGGCAGTGTCTGTCCAACGATCCCTAATGAAATCCACTCGTAAACGTGCTGCTGAGTTGGGAATAGCGGAATCGACAATGCGAAAACACATCAAACAGGACTTGCAAATGAAATGTTGGTGTCCATTGCATGTTAACGAGTTATCAGATGCCGACTTGGACAGATGTCAGGAAGCGTGTGATCTGATGCTGCACCAATTTCCAACAAATGCTGAGAAGGAAAAGGTTATGTTCTCTGACGAGTGCACGATTTATCGCAGCTCCCGCATTCGATACGTGTTTTTCTGGGGAAAAGAAAATCCACATTTCTTTGAAGAAATTGAGCATAACCCACCACACGTGATGATCTGGGCTGGAATGACAGCACAGCATTTGTTTGGCCCTTATTTTTTTGATGGTTCTGTTAACCAAATCAGTCATCTGGAAATGCTGAATGGCTGGCTCATCCCGCAACTGAGAAACCAGGGCGTCCTTAACATTGTTTGGTTTCAACAAGACGGGGCACCTGCCCATTTCAAAATCACTGTGCGTGATCGCCTCAACGAAGTTTTTGGGAATCGTTGAATCGGATGAGGATCAAGCAACAATCCTGCTCCTCTTCCGTGGCCTCCGAGAAGCCCTGATCTCACAACTCCAGATAATGCACTCTGGGGGTTTATCAAAGATGATGTGCGGAAGTGCTGTTATTCATCGAACGATGAACTGAAACATGCGGTTCACGCAGCGTTCCAGAAAGTCACCCCGCAAATGTTGCAGAACATGAGCAGGAGAACCTGGCAGCGCATTCGGCTATGCAGAGATCATGGAGGGACCCATACAGATGTTTTGGATTCCTAAGAGGTAACCTTTAGCTTTCAAAATCCTCCAAAAGATAGGGGTATACGGACTTTGTGCACATCCTGTATTCAAACCCGACTATATGTATAGTACCGTATAATGAGCCCTTTAAGTCATATTGTTTGTATTATATCCCTTTTATAATCATTCTTAGCATAATGTGTACATTTTCTATCTTATTTTATGCAAATTTATTATTACTTTGTTTTTCCGTTATTACTTTTGATTGCATGGGTGTCGAACCCTGAGCAGCTTCATGAATCCTTTATTTGTTTGCGTTATGTGACATTATCAGTGCAAGTCTCTCTCTCCCAGTGTTCATTGTGTTAACTGTGAGAGGAAGAATCGTACCGGCAGGGTTTGAGCACTCGTATATCTTCTGTTTTAACATTTCAGCCTGTTAATAAAAATTAACAGATAAAGGAGTTCAGTGTGGTTTCATTACCCCTTCGTGGTGGTTTGCACAAAGTAGCAAATTATGAATTACAATGCAGAAGCTTTCAATTTCAATTCTTTACTGTCATGTGTACAAGTACCATGTACAATGAAATGCTTGCTTGCATGTTCAGAGGTTAAATGGATTCAAAGCCAGAAAGCAGCAGTATAGCTCATGACTTGAACACCAGTTACAACAGGATAACTTAAAGTCATATGCAATCACATTAACTTTTCTCCCTCATACTGCTTGATCACCTACATTTTTATGTCAAGATCAATTGCTGTTTTTCCTGTAATTGTAAGACAAATGGAATTGAACATAGTCAAAACCACTACAGGTAAAAAACTGTGATTCAGGTGAATGAGTCACAGCATACAGAGCTGGCGCTGTTAAAACTGTTGTTTGCCTGTATGACATGGCAGCGGTCGTAAGTCGACTACTACGTGTATAAACAAGATTCACATTAAGCAAACAGAAATGCAACCAATTGTCTTGTGCTGTGTATTTGTGATTAACTTAGATCACTTTGCAGGGATCTGTTTTTACTTTACAATACAATTAAAATAGTCTGCTAAAATTCATAACATTACATACATACAATTCCCAAATTCTACTTATCCAATTGAGGCTTGCAGAGTGCAGAGCCTATTTGGACATCACTAACTGCAACAAGAAATAGCACTTGACAAGGGCACCAGTGCACCAGTCTATCACAGGACCAATTCTCTCTCTCTCTCATACACATATACACACACCTAAAGAAAATCACAGGGCCAGTTTCAATTCTCCAATTAAATAACTAATCCAACCTCTAGGATTAGGAGGAACACTGGAGTATCTACATAAAAGCCCACATAGACATAAAAAGAAAACTCCACATGGACTAAGATGAAGTACAGAATATGAACTAAGAACACAGAGGCATTATCCATTCAATCACGACAAACTGAATATTAAATATATACTTATATATTAAAACTACATCTTTATGAAGGCACCTGCTATTGACCCATAAGCTTGGTGCATGTATGTAAGTAGCCTGATTAATTATATACATTTAAGTAGGGATGTCATGATACCAGAATTTCAATATTCAATACCAATTGTGCCTTTTTCTGTAATACAATAAAATACAAAAACACTAATAATAACAGCAACTTTAAAATTGCACATTTTTCAAGTAAATTAGTATTGACATTCGAAAATACCAAAATACAATACAGGTCTCAAATTTAATTTATTAAACACTTGGGGATTCCCCCATGACAAGCATGGCTGAGTCAGTGAATTCCAAAATAATTCAAACTACAGTGATTAAACAAACTCTTTAAAGCTGCTTTTGTAACAACACGCTTTTAATATCTGGTTTGTCAGAGAAACTCTATTAGGCTTATAAACAGGGCTGCACATAAGTGGTGCGCAGGTGTGCTATCAAAATAAACAATGCGTGCCAGATCTAATGTTGTAACGCGCATTTGCGTACCTAAGATTTCAGGAAAGATATGTGCTAAACACAGGACTGCAGTATGAGCCACTGCTTTTATAACTTTCTTCACTCATCAAAATGTCCAAGAAGCAAGCTCCACTAAGCAATTACCTTCGTGTTCCTCCACCTCCAAAGAAACGCCAGACTGAACCTGAACCCCAAAAGAAGCGTTCGTTCTCGGAAAAATGGCTGCAGGAGGTCAGCTGGCTTCAAACGAATGACGAACGCACTGAAATGTGGTGCAAACTATGCCGTGAAAATCACACTGTGTCGGATAAAAACAGCACCTTTTATACAGGTACTAAAAACTTCAATCATCCAGCTTTTGATAAGCATGCGAATAGTAGAGCACCAGAAAGTAGTGTAAGTGGTTGATAACATGCACAGCTAGGACCAGAGGCCCAGTAGTCTGATTGACAGATGGCAAGAAAAGCTGACTGAAGAATAGCAACAAGCATTGAGTAACGTTTTTTTGTCGGCCTTTTACAAAACGAAATATACACGTCCTATGTGTTCATATGAGGAGGATATTCCGCTTCTCAGGAGGCTTTTTAGTTAACGTTGGGACCGCTTATTCTCGAGAAGGGTTGGGCATGGGGGGGGAATAGTATCATGCAGTGCATCGCACAGACAATAACTTCAGATTTGAGTGAAAAACTGAAATCAGCTGAATTTTGGGGCATCTTCTTCGATGGATCAGAAGATAACAAAAATGGAGTAGGAAATTGTGTACATTGTCTGTGTCCAGCAACGGACAATTCAGCTCAGATTTCCTTGGAATAATTAACCTGGGGGCCAATCGAACAGCACAGGACATAGCGGATGGACTTGTTCAACCATTTCATACTTGTGGTTTAGTGGAGTGGAACATGAAGCTGGTCTCAGTATGCACTGACGGAGCCGCTGTCAACGATGGAATTTACAACAGGGACGTTCCAAAATTACGTCAGATGGTGAACATCGGGGATTACCTTGTGCATATCCTGTGCACTGCGCCAAGTCAGCCGATCGCATGGTCACATACCGTCAGTCATTTAATCAATCCACAGTGAAGTTGCTAAGCTTTTACTTGCAGAACATGGGTGCAAAACGAATTGGACAAGTAAAGCAGATCTGTGAAGGGAAAGGCATTGTTTTTGTAAAATTTGGAAAGTTTAACAATATCAGATGGTCTGCATGGAGACTCTGTTGAAAATATGGAGAATGTTACCAGCTATTCAGATTCAAGAGGCAACAAGTGATGACAGCAGCCTAAAGCATAGCTGCACTGAGCATTTTACAGACCACCTTCCTCAGGTTCCAGCAAGAGAATCTGACTACTGGTGAATGCAAAGATGAGCTTATGGCTGCTATTGGACAGCTGACACTATTGATGGACAGTTAGGGTAAGTACAGGAAGGAGACTGTGTCACATGCTGATGCTGACAGGGACAAGACTGATGTGTTGAGAGCAATAATTTACGAGTTTGAAAGCAGATATGAATCCCTCAAATCATGTGATCACTTTTTGATTTTTGATCCTACAACTTGACCTCTTGAAACGAAAGACCTCCACAGTTCTGGCAACACAATACTTAGTACTTGAGACATACGAGGCCAGCATGTCGGCTGACAGAGTCTCCACTTTAAGAGACTGGATGCGTTTAAAGCATGCAGGAGAATGTTTGGCAGCCTCCTCGGTGCATGACCTGGTGAATGTAGTGAAGACAAACAATCCAGGCAGTTGCTCCAACATTCAGAGAGTCCTTCTGTTGTCCCTTACACTGCCCTTGAGCAGTGCTGCATGTGAGAGGGGATTTTCATATCTGAATATAATAAAAAAACAAGTACAGATCCTGCCTGTCAGACTCTCACCTCTCATCTCTAATGCACATCCTGCTGACAAAGTTCACAACGGAGACCTCTGACCCAAAGCCAGCTGTTGACTTGTGGATGCAAACAGCTAATCGCAGGCTGAACCAGGGAGAAAGGAGCAGGCCTAGTACATCTGCGTCTTCTGCTCTTTTTGAAATAGAGCAGTGTTTCCCAAACTCGGTCCTGGGGACCCCCTGTGGCTGCAGGTTTTTGTTCCAACCAGATTCCTAATCAGTGACAACATCTGATAACACTGATCTCATTTTATTAGCTGGCATTTATTTCTTTTATTCAACATTCAGAAAAGCATAGCAGCATGATTTTTTACATTTTTAAGACATTTATAAATATTTCTGCTTTTGCTATAGATTTAACACTAGAATTACCAGAGCTTACAAAAAAAACTCGTAGATCCTTCCCACCTTAAAACGCTTCTCACCCCTCCGTCAGCGTCTTTTGTCCTTTAAATGTGTTGATAAGCACCAAACGGCCTGCTAACACATCCCCCACCCCACACAATTTTCTCTGCTCAAGTCTGTTTACCTGCGTGTCAGTTGCTTAGAGTTGTATAGAGTGAGAAGTCAAGCAAAATCACACCTTTTATAAATACTATATCGTTATTTGTTCCGTGTTTACAACGATCTATGCACAGTAAACACATCGTTAAAACAAACGTTTTTCATATTTTAGTAATAATTGACAACATGTAGACATGAAGTGTATAATGTATGAAGCCTGAATTCCAAATATCAAAGAAACACTTTCACAAAAGGTACAAATATAAACAGAACAAGTGCGCATTTTTTCCCAAGAATATAACCAAAGAAAAAGAAATCAGGTTAGTGTTGCGTGTTGTCCTGACTTCTCGGGTAGTATACTAGTTAGAGCTGCTGACTCCAATTCAGAAGGTTGTGGGTTCGAGTCTTAACGTCTCCCAAAATAAACGTTTTGAGTAGTGAGCTGTTCTTATTGTTAATATTATACAATAAAAGCATACATTTGATTTGCGTCTGTAACAGCCACAGTAAATGTACAGTACTTGTCAAAGTTAGAGTCTTGTTTTTAGTTTTACTTTATTTACTTATCTTCCTACAGTATAAAGTCACAAGTATACTGCAGAACTTCCTCTGTTTGATCATCAAGGGCATGCTCACAAATTACACGTGTAATGCCACGAAAAATACCTGCTGACACTTAAGTACACAAACAATGGTACGAGAATGCAGTAAGACTTTGTTTGGGCACATACACCACGCTAGTGTTTAGATATGGATGGTGTAATGTCGACGAACTCTGTAAGCCATGCTGTTTCTTTGAAGGACAGGTGATTGGCAGGATGATGCCGGACTTTTGCCTTTACGCCTGCTGCAGCTGCATTGTCCTTGAGTTGAGAATTAAAAACAGAAGCTGGTTGGAACAAAAACCTGCAGCCACAGGGGGTCCCCCAGGACCGAGTCTGTGAAACACTGAAATAGAGGAAGACAGTCAGGAGGGGAGTGATGATGATGACATAAGATAACTTTTAGTGCTTTTAAATAGCAGTAACTTGTCAGTGCTTAAAAAGCTGTCATTTCATTTAGTTTTCAGTGTTTTAAAAGCAGTCATTTCATTAGAAAGCTACATACCACGGGGCTTTAAAGAACAGATATTTTGTTGTACTGGTTTTATTAATTCTCAGTTGAAATTAAAGTACATGTGATGTCAGGTTATCCATGTATCCCACTATTGTGTTCATGCTGTGAGGTGGGTCCTGGAAAAAATGTATTTAAAAAAAAATGAGGACCAAGCAACAACCCCAGGTTCTCCCCTAAGAACAAGACTAAATATGTTATGTGCACCCCTGCTTATAAAGTTCAACATTATAACATTTTTAACTGCAACATTAGCTAGTTAAAGAAAAAGTAAAGAGTAATATTTAATGAATGAGTGTTTCAAAACTCCTGGTGTTATAATTTTCAATATTTTTTTTTAGATTTTATTAAAATCAAAAAACATTCCATTCATGCAAGTCAATTTTAACAAAACTAGTTTGAAATTTTCAAAATTTTGACCTATATTTTTTTACATTTGTCCCAACTTGAAGATTTCCTGTGTTAAATCAAAACTTATCAGTTTTGCATTAATCCATTACCTCAGAACTCTAGCAAAACAGCCTTTGTTGAGCTGGTTTCTAGGTGTCTTGGATAAGTTATGTTTATGTGTGACACCAAATTAAACAATGGCATGTTTTCGTTCATATCACTGCACTCTCAAAACACACACAAACTGATTACTGAATTACCTCCATAATTGGATAAAAGCATCAATGACAAAAGCCTGTGTGTGTTTTTTGCACTTTTTTCATTTTAACAGTACTCCTGCAGTCGTACACCGAAATTCCCCTGCAACAAACTCAAAGAATTTCCAGACGTGATCTCTGCTGTTTGACATTTGTTAATACGGTTCTGTAGCATTAATACTGTAAGCTATTTCCATATGTAGTTTTTATTCACGCTTTTCTCACATACGATGGTGCGTTTTGAAGTAATTTGTCCACTTGCAGTCACACCATACCACTATTACTCTGTACAACTGACACTGTAAAAAGCTAGTACTGTTATGTTTTCAACACGTAAACAAGTATCCGCTAATTTGACATCCCCAAATTTAAGTTGTCTGACTATTTAAGAATAAATAAAACTGAGCTACATACAGATAAATCAATTATTAAAAACAAATACAAAAACAGATTTTTTTGGTTTTTAAAAAAAAAAAAAAAAAAAAAAAAAAACTCTCATTATAGATAAATGAGTAAGCCTCAAATTGTGAAGCCAGAAACATTAAGCTGTAACAACTACAGTTACACCTCCGTTAACAAATCCTCCCAGAACAAAGGTCCTTTGTATTTACATTTTCCAACTTGTATTCTGAATTTAGAAAGTCTATATAAACAAGCAAGGTAACTAAATTAAAAATTTATCAGAAATAAAAATCCAGCAATGCTACCCTTTAGAATTTATATAACTTCAGCTGTTATGCATCATTTGACAAAAGAGCATAAATTAGACAGGTGCTTTGATATACTGATTACAATTACATTTCATAGTTTTATAAAACTATATTTTGAACCTTGTATGGAAGGAAAAGAAAATAACAGACCACTGCAAGTTTACATGTAAGGTTTAACTAAAGACTGTTTTCAATGACAGAGAACAGCACTCTCATACAAAGCATATGTTACAACTTTTTAGAATTTTATTTAGTGTTTAACACAAGTCCATGTATAAACAGCTTGCACTATACCTGAGAAAACAATACCACCTAAGTCAATTCAACTACACATGCTCACATTGCAAACTGAAACAAAAAGTTCTGCTAAAATGTAAACTGATAAATACCATAATAAAAGGGAAGAACATGACTGAGTGGAAAATATTGCAAGGGGATTTTTAAACATTTACAATGATATATATATAGATGGGTTCATACTCACCAGCTGAACATAAGCCACTTTGTAATCGGGACGCTTCACTCTCTGATTCAAATGATTTCTTTTTTTATTTGTACCTGTATGGAGGGGAAAAAATGCTGTTTATAAAAAATATGATACTTTTGTTCTGTAGCCATGCTGGGATTAATAATTCTTAATATTAATTCTTATGTATTTAAGGTATTCTGTTTGTGGTGATCTATAGAATATAAGTAAATCTAATTAACCAGACAGCATAAGTGCTGATTTTATTTTTAAAAATCAAAAAACAGAACTAATCATATTCATTACTGAAGAAGAAATGCATTCATTAACATGTTTAGCATGTTTATGGATAATAAGAGAACAGTATGTCTATAGCTATTATCTAATAATCATTTTATGCCAATATAATAAAGATTAAAAAAAAAAAAAAACTTACAAAATAAGCACCCCATTTTGAAGAAAAACAATTTAAAAATGTTTAAAGTAAAATATTGGATGGCCAACCAATGATAAAACATGCATGCACGATGTGGCGCGGTGGTTAAGGCTTTGGACTTCAGACCCTGAGGTTGTGAGATCAAATCCCTCTATCTGCGTGGCCATGAGCAAGTCATGTCACCTGCTTGTGTTTCAACTGGAAAAACTAAAAGAAATGTAACCAGTTTTATCTGAAATGTCCTTTGTTGTAAGTTGCTTTGGATAAAAGCATCTGCCAAGCAAATAAATGTAAATGTAAAAAATAATGCATGTCCACAAATGATTATAGCAGCAACATAACTCTTAAAAACAACAAAAAAAAAAAAGTCAACATAGCAGTGGACCTCTGAACCTAAAATAATTCCACATAAAAAAAAATTAATTTTTCTTCTTCATAAAAGAAAATGCTTTCACCAATCATTATTGTAAATGCTGCATGACCTGAATCACTAGCAAAAAAAAGAAAAAAAAAAAAAAAAACCTCAAAGTTAAAACAACCCTGTATTCATATACTGCAGCGCAAATGTTTTACATTACTTATGTCAGCAGTACTTCAGAGATTATACACTTACCTGAAAAAGTGGCTGAAATTAAATAACCTCATTTTGTTTTCCTGTTTAAATTAATAATAACCTAAACATACTAATGCTAAAGACATTGTCTTAAAAATTCACTTCGAGGTTGGATGCATCTGCTTGTACAGACAAAGATTACATTTGCTTATTTAAGGTAAAACATGGTACTTGCTTGGATGAAACATAACATTTCCAGGAATATAAACAACTGCACAAGCTTAAAAATGTAACATTTTCTATCTAAAATTATCTGATATGCCAGAATTTATACAAAAATCTAAATTGCAAACATACTGGGAAAAACTGCAAAAATTAAACAAATAGTACTAAATATTGACCTAACATTACAAAGTAAAAACATAAAAACATACTTATTTTTGTTTAGTCTGTATATTGGTCCTTTTGAATTTGATATCTAATTACATTTTTCAGATCTATAGTAGGTAACTATAGCAACATCCTCCAAAATACATATCATGGACAGAGAATTGGGCCTTGTCACTGTGAACACTTCCCACGAAAAAAAAAAAAAAAAATTGTCTACTCTGGTACCGATTAACTCTTTGCCCACTCAACAGGAACATTTGACGCAACAGGTATCAGTCCAACACAAGCTATAAATCAGCCTTTGCAATTAGATTTTAAGACAGCCTAAAATGAAAGCCTTTTCCCTGGCTCCAGTACAGCTGTGCACAGCTGTTATTTTAAGGAAAAGAGGACCCCTCATTTTTTAAAGGGAAAAGGAAAATTTCCTCTATATAAAGGCATAGAATTCTGTTAGATTATGATAAAAAAAA
>JANRMT010062852.1:23625987-23669142 GCA_026402145.1 Polypterus bichir lapradei | reverse complement strand
TAAAAAAAAAAGTATAAGATTAAAAAGAACAAAATTTGAAATGGTACATAAAAAAAAAAATCATTAAAGATGACTGAAACAACAAAAATAGAAAAACATTAGTTCACAAATTCAACTTTAAAAAAACAAGGATGTGAAACATCAAAATGGTCACATAAAATTTACTACAAAAAAATGAGTGCATATAAAAAAAAAAAAAATTAAAAAAAAAGAGTGTAAGAAACTGACAACACTGAAAAGGCAAATGCTCTTTACAATCAGAATGTCATCTTGAAAAACAGAAGTGTTTACCCTGTGGATGCACCGGAACAGCATTCACATGTGCAGACATTTCCTGGAATTAACTACTTTACTACCTTGTAGGAAACAAGATAGAGTCACAGTCAATGATCCCAGGAAAAACCATCAATGTCTGGAAATTGCCTACTAACATTACACCTTGAATGCATTTTACTGATTTCACAGTGCATACTGTACTTGTTTCGTATGAGGACAAGTCAAATGAAAACCTTAACATCGCTAGCAATAAATGTCTAGCAGTTGGAAGCACATGGTGCAGGTGAGCTACACGATGCTGATCATCGGATTTTAGAGCAAACGGATGAATCTTACAGAAAATAATCAGCAAATGGAGGTTCAGTACAGTGATGCATGTCTTGTTGCAATATGTTATTACTCAGCCCCATACTGCTCATGCAAAGGTTGTAACCAACAAAAACCTGCACTTCAAGTGTTTTACACTTTCATAATACTCGCCAGCAGTGTTTAACACATCTTTGGAGAATTCAAAGAATCAGCTGGCAGAAAGACTTTCAAAGTCATCAGAAGAGGGTGCATGAATGGCAGGGCAAATGACCCAAATTCTTTTCTAGAACAATCCATAGACTTGGTAAGTGCTGGAAGACTTGTATCGAACGCCATGCAGATTCCGAAGAAAAATGCTGTAGTTGTATGACAATTTTGTTAAAAAAAAATTAAGAAAACGCTTAAGGCTTTCATTTGACATCCTAATAAACAGAGAAAGTAGTGTGCTGGCCATTTTATCTTTTACACTTATTTGACAAACTGTACTTTGGCTATTTTTGCACTCTGATTTCAAATCAAACCATCACAAAACACTAGGTGAGCAGCTCACTTGTGTGTTGCAGAAGAGGCACCCATACCCATAATAGTGTAACAGCAAGAGAAGGTGGTAGACAATGAGAAGGGGAAAAAGAAGCAGCAGCTTCAAAGTAATTTTGGTAACCAAATATCGTAGATCCCGTTATATAAGCCGAGAATTTCGTCCTAGATTTTTGGCTTGGAGTTTGGGGGTCGGTTTATACAACGAGTATCGTTTCAGATTCAAGATTTCCAGCGTAATGCCGGTTTTGCCGATGAATACGGAAGTAAATAATGACGAAACCACAGAGCCATCTTTCAGATGAAGAAGTAACTGTGCATGCCGGTACTTTAAATTAAATAAAGAATTTATTCAAAAAAGTGTTTTAGTTGTTGATTTTATTAATAAAATTTATAATAAATTATCGGGAAGTTTAAAATGAAATTTTTTGTTTTGATTTACGATCAACATCTTGCGTTAGGAAACGGATGCGGTCACGTGTATCTGTATCCGCTTGCGCGATTGTAAACAAACAACCGAGAGCGTTAGTAGTGTCAGTCGGAGCCCAGATACATGTGTTTGTGGATGTAATTTCCGTCATTGCAGTGATTTACCTATAAATATATATATATAATTCATTAAGACCATGCAAGCAAGACACATAATTGCTAAGGAAGGAAGAGAAGGTAAAAGAAAGCGATCGCAATCGAAACGAAGATGGACATTGTGTGGAAATATCTCCTCCCTTCCTGCAGCCCAAAGATGTCAAATTAAATGGTGAGTACAGTATGAAATTGTTTCTAAAATAGAATGCCTTTTATTGTCACTATACCCATCTACAATGAGATTAAAAGCAGCTCCTTCAGTGCAGAAAAAAGTTCTGTATAGGGCTTGTATGGTTGTTTTTTAGCTTTAGCATAACGCCGGATCTGCGGCCCCGCTTCTTCTTTCTTTCCCTCCTCTGTCTGTGTCGTCTCCTAGACCCGACAACAATCCACGGAGAGCCCGCTGGTCTCGCTATGTTGTCTGGGATGTTGTGCGTGTGATGAAAAACACTCGAAACAGATGTCTAGCTCTGGACACCGATGTCTATAAGGTTCTGAATGGTGTAGCGGATGTTCACCGAACCGATCGTGCACAAACAAGGACAAAAAAAAAAAAAAGTACAAAAACAACAAAAAAAGTGCACTGAAAAGGAGAGCTCTGAGCCGCTGCGACCATGCACGCCGCCATGCTCCTAGCTTAATCGAAGTAGGCTAGGCACTTTTTATAACTTTTTAGTTAGTACATTAGAAAAATTATTGGTGTTTTGGTAAATTATGCACATTATATTATATATCAAAAATGCCAGCAGTCTCAAATTCTCGCCGATAAACATTATAAATATACCCGAAGAGACACTTTAAAGGAAATTTAGAAAATTTTGCTTGGAGAAGGGGGTCGGCTTAAACACCGGTCATCGGCAAATACATGTAATTTAGTAGATAGAGAAGGGGTTCGGCTAATATACCGGGTCGGCCTGTATTCTGGGATCTACGGTATATATTCTTATGTGAATGAGACTGGAGCACTACAGTGGTTCGTGTTGCTTCTTCACAGATGCAAGAGATTAGGCTTAAATCAATTTCTGTAGGAAGTTAACATGCAATTAATTAATTCTCAGAGAGAGGCTGACTCAGAGGACAGTCATCATATAAGAGCATGAATTCTGAATCTGTGTATTTATGGAATGTACTGTGTTTACATGAACCAGTAACCTAAAAACTTGCAGCTTCAATAAAAATAAAATGTGTAGTGTCCTGAAACAATATTTATCATTTCCTGTGTGATAGACGGCCGGGAACTTTGCCCAGCCGGGACAGCCTTTTGAGGAGAGGACCTGGGGAGTGGACATATCACCAGCAGTACCTACCCCGGGACACGAGAGGGCAGCCCCCCTGTTAACATCGGGGCAACGCGACTGGAGCTTAGAAGCTCCACCCTGTGCGGGCCCTTGGAGTTCGTGTCTGTCTGTGCCGAGGCTGATCTTTCACATCTGATACTGTAAATATTTGACACTAAAAGTCTAGTTTTACATGAAGTACATCTGAGTGAACAAATCACATTTCTTCAAAAAGTTGTGTCATTAAATTAATTACATTTGCTCAGCATAAATCAGAATTATGCGACAAAATAACTGCTTTAATTCAGAAAGACTAGATTTTCTAGCATCAACTGCTGATTTCAGATCCTGCCACAGCATGTACGTTTGCTCTGGGCTTTGTGTAGGCCAGTCCAAAACATGAATTTTACTTTGACTTTTATTGTATTGCAGACAGTACAAACCCAAAGTACTTCAAGTTTTGTCTGATTAACTTTATTTCATTTGTTAATCTACACCTATTCCTGCATTTCAGGCCTGCAACACATTCCAAAAAATGTTGGGACGGTAAAGTATTTACCACTTTGTAATGTTCCCATTCCTTCTCACAACACTTAAGACGTTTTTGCAATGAGGATACCAAGCTATGAAGTGTTTCAGGTGTTAATATGTCCAATTCTTCCTGCAAACACATCTTAATTTGTGCAACAGTATGGGGTTGCAATAGTCAAATTTTCCATTTGAAAATTCTCCACACATTCTCCATTGGGGTCAATCAAGTACTCATACCCTTTTCTTCCTCAACCAAGTATTTGTAACGTGCACAGAATGTAGTTTTGCTTTGTCTTGCTGAAAAATGCACGGGCATCTCTGGAAAAGATGTTGTCTTGATGGCAGCAAGTGTTGCTTGAAAATCTTAATGTACTTTTCTGTATTAACCCTGCCATCACATAAGTATAAATTACATACACTACCCCATACCATGACAGACCTTGGCTTCAGGAACTTTTTCTGATAACAGTCTGGATGGTCCATTTTGTCACTGGTCTAAAGCACACAGTATCCACTTTTTCCAAAAAAGATCTGGAATACTGATTTGTCCAACTACATAAGGCTTCTTTTTCGGAATGCCACTCCACATTGTAGTGCTTGACAAAAAGTTTCCAAAGTATTCCCTTGCCCATGTTGTTATATCAGCTATTGATGACGGATGGTTCTTGATACAGTGCTTGCCGTCTGAGAGATAGGAGATCATGGATGTTCAGGTTAGGCTAGCGCCCTTGCCCTTTACACAATGAAATTCCACTAGATTCCTTTAATCATTTAATATTATGCAATGCAGAGGGAGAAATAAGCAAATCCCTTTCAATCTTTTTTTGAGGAACATTGTTTTTAAACATTTCAATAATTTTCTCATGCATTTAGACAAACTGGAGATCCTCTGCCCATCTTTGAACCTGCAAGACTCAGCCTTTCGTGAATACTGCTTTTGTACCAAATCATGATTTTCATCACCTGCTGACATTACCTGTTTGAAACCACATCATTTTTTAATTATTTTACCTTATTACTGCCCCATCTCAACTTTTTTTGGAATGTGTTGCAGGCCTGAAATGCACAAATGGATGTACAGTATATTAATAAATGAAATGAAGTTGAATAGACAAAACATAAAATATAATGTGTTCATACTGTCTGCAATGAAAAGAAAAAAAAAAGTTGAATTAAACAATCACTGCATTTTTTTTTCCCCCCATTGTCCATATCATCCCAACTTTTTCTGATTTGGGGTTGTACAGTCCCTTCTGCAATTGTTGTTACCCCTGGTAAAAAAAAAAAAAGAGGAAAAAAAAAAAAATCACTTTTTGGAAAATTACCTTAATGTCACACTGAGAAAATGAGAACTCTGACCATTAATTGAAGTAAACGTATTCTGAGAACAAAAGCCCTCATCAAGAAATACTTATTTAACAAAATTACATGTGCCACAATTATTGGCTCTACTCCATTTAATACTTTGTACAATCTCCCCTTTTCCAATTGAACAGCATCGAGTCTTCTCTTACAACATCTTGTAAGGTTGGAGAACCTACAGCTGGGAATCTGAGACCGTTCATTATAGAAAACCTCTAGATCATCCCAGGTCCTAGGTCCACTCTTGTGCCCTTTCCACGTCAGCTCACCCCACAGGTTTCAGTAGGGTTTATGGTTTATTTGTTCACTCAAGTGCCTTTGATCTGATATTACATTCTGGTAAAAGACCTGAAAACATACAGTGGCAAAACTTTTGCAGTAATAGAGGAAATAAGGGAGGGAGTGTGACGATGCGGGTTCGGCTCCACGCTCCCATCACTGTTCGGGAGCCCTTGAACCCAACACCGTCGATAATGTCACCGAGCTGAGCTAGACAGAGGCAACAACATAGCAAGGGGATGGTTCAAAAAGTGCAAAGTGCTTTTATTTAAAATAGTCAAACAAAACAAAGTTTTCAATTAAAGTGCAGTGATTCCAAAGTTCAATAAATAATCCATAAAAGAAACGTGGAGATAAAAACAATAGAAAACACAATACTTAAAACCAGAGGTTAAAATGTTCCTTAGGAAGCAGTCTTTAAAAACAAGCTTAGTGCTTCTTTCCTATTAGTGTCTCACCTGCTTCTCCGACTTGGGCTTTGCAGCCGGTGAGACACACTCTGCAGCTGCCCTTTCCTACATCACATCCACAAGGGTTTGGAGACCTCCCAATCCCTGGCTTCGGTCTGACAGTCATCCCAGCCCCGAGACTTGGTTCACACCAACGGCCAGGACGCTCACGTTGGGGAATCCACCACGAAGCCTCCCGACTCCCGCTGCCTTTCCGGCCTTCCGCGGCCAGTCGCCTTTTCTTGGTCACTCCCGCTACCTGAACGCTCAGCAGGAGCGACATCAACTCCAACTCCTGGGTGTAGGCCTAACACCCAGGCTTCCTCGCAGCTGCTCGCGAGCGCTCGTTCGCTCATTCGCCCACACGCTCCTTGTCTCTCTCTCTCTCTCTCTCAAACTGACTTGCTCCCTCGCTCCCTGTAACCTCCGTCCTTTCTTTTCCTTTTCGTTCTTTTTGATCTTTCCTTCGATCCGACTTGCGCTTCTTTTACACAGCGAGGGGCCATAGCAGCTGCAGCACATTACCCATGGGAACAATCACGGATGTGGGCAGTCCCTTACCTGTGCACTCGGTGAGAAACGCCCACACCGCAGATCGCCCCGTGGCTTGCTATGGCCCAACGCCCCCTCACTAAGCCGCCGCGAGTGCAGTGATTATTTATTTAAAAAAACGGCCTTTGCTGAGCGAGCTGTGGACCCATAACACCACAGGGAGCAAATACATTTTCACAGCACTGTAAAAACATGAAGCTTCCTTATAATTCTGATAAATTAAGAAAATGTAGAGTAGTCTGACCATTTTTACACTTTGGACAGCACTACTGAAGTCTTTTGATTTAACTTTTAAAACCTGATCTAATTCCTCGGTTCTCAACCTTTTTCGCAATTGTACCCCCAAAGGGTGTGAAAGTATGTCCGCGGGTACTCCTCGCGCACAAGTTCACGCATAAAAGTACACATTTTCATAATGACGTGTGCTTACTTTTCTAATGCGATACTTGGGCTTGTTTTTGTGCCATCAAAGATTTGATGCGAGGATGGATGCTGGTAACAGCTAGTATAACATCACCTTCAGGCTGGAGCCGGTTTCGTTCTTTAGTTTTTATTGCGGTTAAAGCCGAGAAAGCACTTTCACATAAATGTCGATGGAAAAGGCAACAATGCTGACAACTCTGCATTACTCAAGTCTTCATATTCTTGACACATACTGTGCCAGAAATGTCCCACGTTGCTGTCCATTCTTGCTTTCAAAGTTCTGTCCACCGTAAGTTCAAATAATTTCTCTTTCAAGTAATCAGGAAGTTCTGCTGTCTCAACATTGTTTTCACAAAAAGGATTCAAAATCCAGTTGTTCTGGGCACCATCTGTTTTGATTTCAGGAAAATATCGGAGAATTTCATTTTCTAGATTATTCAAATGATCGATGATCAATGCTTTGATATAAGAAAAGCTTGAAAGCTCGATGTTTGAGTCAAATTGTTGGGAAGATTGCAAGATGTCCAGCAGAAATTCTGTTTTTCCAATAGATAACTTTTTTATGAAAAGCTCGCATATTGTCAATGGAAGAAAATATGTTGCTGTTCTGTCCTTGAAGTTTCAAATTCAACTTATTGATTTTTGCAAATATGTCGGCAAAATATGCGACTTTGCATAACAACTAGGGATGCACCGATACGGGTATCTGGTATCGGCCTCGATACCACATTTTCTAAAGTACTCGAACTCATTAAAAGTCCCCCGATACCACGGTCTGAGAAATGTCTATGTTTGAGTGGCGTGTAAGGGGTTAATCACAGGCGCCAAGTGCCCGCCCCCAGGCCCTGGCTGCAGCTCAGGGCGGGGAGAAGACGAGGAGAGACATGTCAGCCGTGTGGAACTATTTCAAAGTGAATGAAGACGACAAAACAAAGGGGGACTGCAAATTGTGCTCAGCGAAATTGTCCAGAGGAGGCTCAAAAGGTAGCGCATTTAACATAATTTAATCAAGCACCTAAAATCCCAACACGACAACGAGTACAAAGAGTTTACCCACGCTTCTAAACCAACACAACCCACGCTGCAGCAAACTCTTGCAAGACGAGAGAAAATCTCTGAAAACAATCCACGTGCTGTGAAAATAACACAGGCAATTATCGAGTACACTGCATTGAGTGACCAGCCACTCTCGGAGGTAGAAAATGTGGGATTCCTGCGTCTCCTCCATGTTCTGGAGCCCAGATATGATGTCCCAAGCCGCCGCTACATGACTGACACGGAGCTGCCTAAACTACACGACTCCGTGAAAAAACATATCCACAGCCTACTGCAAGCCTCCTCTGCGTTTAGTTTTACCACGGATATTTGGACAAGCAGTGTTAGCCCTGTGTCGCCAATTAGCCTAACCTCCCTGTGGATAGACGAGAGTTTCACGCCGCAACAAGCCACATTACATGCAAAACAATTCCGCGGCTCGCACACCAGCCAGGCTATAGCGCATGTGTTTGAGGAAATGCTCCAGACATGGGGTATACCTAAAACATCAGTACATGTTGTGCTTCGTGACAATGCCAAAAACATGATTAAAGCCATGAATGACGCAGGGCTCCCAAGTCTGCCGTGTGTCGCGCACACGCTCCAACTGGCTGTTCACGAGGGCTTATTAGCACAAAGGAGCATAGCTGATGCTATAGCAGTGGGGCGGAAAATAGTTGGGCATTTTAAACATTCCGCCTTAGCCTACTCCCGCCTCGAGGACATTCAGGGACAGCTCAACCAGCCAATAAAGAGACTGCAGCAGGATGTACAGACGCGCTGGAACAGCACGTATTACATGCTCCAGTCCCTCATTGAGCAGAGAAACAGACGAGGACCACGGCGTCAAGACAATGAAAGCAACCTTACTGGCAGCTGTCAAGAAGCGCTTCAGTGACGTCGAGACCAACCCACTGTACTTCATCTCCACCATACTTGACCCAAGGTAAAGTCTGTGTGCTATAGGTATTCAATGATAAACTACAGTACTAAATGTAAGATTAATTTCCTTTTGAAATATTAGATTATATTTTTGTAACTAAAATACACAAATACAAATGTATGCAATATATATATAATATGAAATATATTTCCCTTATTACTACCAGAAAGCCAAATGGCTGGCATTTGTGACAGTGGTTTAGGGGAAACTAAAATCAGTCCTATTTTTTCACATATTAATACATTCATGAATTTTGTTCAGGTATAAAGATCGCTTCTTCTCCAACAACACTGCTCCGGAGGCCAAGCTGCACCTGAAGCAGGAGCTGCAGATGATGTCCAGAGCTGAGGCAGAGGGGAGTCGGGCAGAAACTGCAGAACCTCCTGCTAAACTGTTCCTCAAGGCCCAGGCCAGCACTACCAGCAGTCTGGACACTGTATTAGAAGAAATTGCTAAGGAGCAGCCCCAGGCAGCACAGCCACTGGCAGCAGGTGCTGCCATTGAGCTCGACACATACCTCGGAGAGGCCCCAAGCCCTTGTGAAGACAGTCCTCTGAAGTACTGGGGTGTCAACAAAATCAGGTTCCCCACTTTGGCTAAAATGGCCCAGAAATACCTCTCAGCCCCATGTAGCAGTGTGGAAAGTGAAAGGCTTTTTAGCTCAGTGTCACACATTATAGATGAAAATAGAAACAGGCTGACTGCTGATAATGCAGAAAAGCTACTTTTCTTAAAAAAAAAAAAAAACCTGCCACTCACTTTTTCTAAACAGGCTCCATTAAGTGAGTCGTCTTAGACTTGATGTTAATACCTACCTCAGTTGCACTGACTGCCACAGTTTTATATTGGTGGATGTTGTTAGTTTATTCAAATAACACTATATAGCAAAGATGTTTATTAATGCCCCTTGTGTTGTCCAAAGCGGCAGAGTTTACAACAAACTGAAAAAAATACTTGAGTTGCACTGTCAATGTTTAAATTTTTTTTTATAATTATTTACTCTGTAATGTTGCATACAACATGCTTTTCATTTTAAATAAATGTTCTTAATTCCAAACTAGTCCCTTGTTTTTTTTGTTAAATTATATGACTAAAGCTGTTACCTGTAAATTTAAATCATGTTTTTATTATGTACTCGGTATCGGCAAGTACTGAAATGCAAGTACTCGTACTCGTTTTCCAAAAAAGTGGTATCGGTGCATCCCTAATAACCACTGCTCGTCCTTAAAGTGCGTTACAAAAGCAGATTTCTGATCTTTAAGAAAGATGTAAATTTTGTGTTGGAGCTCAAATAACCTGTTCAAAACTTTTCCATGAGACAGCCACCTGACTTCGCTATGCAAAAACAAAGTTTCGTGTTCCGAACCCATGTCCTGGCAAACCAGTCGAAAGAGCCGAGAGTTCAGAGCATGTGACTTGATAAAGTTCACAACTTTGACCACAGTGTTCAGTGTCTCATTGAACTCCAAGCTTAAGTGTTTCGAGGCAAGTGATTGTCGATGAATAATGCAGTGATTCCATTATACTGATGGATTTTTCCCTTTCACCAACGCTTTCAAGCCTCCTCGGTGGCCCGTCATGTTAGCTGCGCCATCTGTGCACACAGAAACACACCACATCCATTCAAGTCCATGAGCGGCGAGACACTCTGAAAGAATTCTGAAAATCTTTTGTGCTGTTGTTTTTCCCGGCAAAGCTTTGCAAGCTAACACTTCTTCTGAAAGTCCCTTCACCTGATCAACATACCAAACAAAAATCATCAACTGAGCTTTGCTTGATACGTCTGTCGACTCATCCAGGTGTAATGCAAATTGTTTTCCAAGTTTGATCTGCTCACAGACTTGCTGGATTACATCGTCAGCCATTTCTCGAATTCTCCTTGATACAGTATCATCCGAATGTGGGATAGTTTTCACCGTTTCGACTGCTTTCTTGTCTATCATTATTTCTGCAATTTTTAGTGCTGCAGGAAGTACCAACTCCTCAACAACAGTATAAGGTTTCCTTGTTTTCGCTACCAAAAGACATACTTCATATGGGGTGCGCAAAGCTTTCTCGGACGTATGCAGATATCCGTGAAACATTGTGGTGCCTTTCATCATACTCTCATGTTGCCTCTTGAAACATTCCAGCGGTTTATCTTTCAATTCCGCATGTTTGGTTTGCAGGTGTCTCTTCAGAAGCGACGGTTTCATGCTGTGATTGGACAGAGTTTCGTTGCATATGACACAGAGTGGAAGTGGAGGGTCCGCACCATTGCGGACAAAACCGTAGCCCAAATATTCTGCAGAATATTGTCGTATTTTTCTACCCGCAGATGAATCTTCTGGTGGCCTCTTATCTTGCTGCTGCCGCGGCCGTTTTTGAGAAATTCCTTGGCCTGTTTTATCAGAAGACGACCCAACACCTTCCGAATCACTCACTTTCGTGAACGCATTGGTACTACTTCCCTTCCGTTTCACTAAAAACCGGTCCATTTTTGGGGTTTCCCGCCAACAATGCGAACACAAGCGTTATAACCACCTTCAACTCCTTTCTTGCACTGAAGAGGTTGTCCTCTCTTAAAAGCTACCACCCCACTGGGGACGTGACTCGCGCGTTGCCCCCAACCTATCGTTTGTAGGCCTAGGAACAGCAGAAATTTTTTATTTTTGGAACTTTAATCCCCATGACACGCCTCACCACTTTCCGAAGCAAATCTACTCCATAACCCTTCCCGTACCCCTAGGGGTACGCGTACCACCGGTTGAGAACCATTACTCTAATTCACATTATCATGCTCCTGTTGGTCTTACAATGTTAAAGATGCAAGAAGAGATGCACTCATTCTGATTTTATCTGACTGACATGGAATCTGCTTGAAGATTCTAAGGTAATATTCTGCAAGATGATAATAATACATATACAGTAATCCCTCGCTATATCGCGCTTCGACTTTCGCGGCTTCACTCTATCGCGGATTTTATATGAAAGCATAACTAAATAAATGCTAAATATAACGCGGATTTTTCGCTGCTTCACGGGTTCTGCGGACAATGTGTCTTTTTACTTCCTGTATATGCTTCCTCAGTTGGTTTGCCCAGTTGATTTCATACAAGGAACGCTATTGGCGGATAGCTGAGAAGCTAACCAATCAGAGCACGCAGTTAAGTTCTCCTGACTGAGAAGCTAACCAATCAGAGCACGCAGGAGCTATGCAGTGTTAACCAGGAAGTTTCATCTCGCTCATTCAGCATCAACGTGCTTCGCTGTGTAAAGAGTTGTGCTCTTTAGTGTTTATCTTTTTGCATAGTCAAGCCCTTCATTATGGCTCCAAAACAATCTGCTACTACTTCAGGTGCCGTGCCCAAGCGCAAGAAGAAGATGTTAACGATTGCCGAAAAGGTAAACGTTTTGGATTTGTTGAAGGCTACGATTCTTTTTATTTAAAAAGTAGGAAAGGAATATAAGATCTACGGCTGCAGCGTCCTTTTAACCAGGGTGCAAAACGAGTTGCAAGTGGATGTAATAAGGCAGTAGTCTGGATGGAATCTGCTTTAGGGATTTGGATTGAAGACTGCCAGAAGAACAACAACGGCAGTGCTACACAATCGCCTGAAGTGGCTCCTTTACAAGGGCTATAACGCTCTCCTTTGTTGTGCAGTAAAATTAAACTCATTGTTATCGGACAAGTCATCGTGTCATTGTTGGTGAGTAACCATAAATAATTAATACATTTACTGTATACTATTTTTCTTGCAATGTACGTATTTATTGCTGGTGACCTGTCTATCGTAATGGCTGTAACATATGTGATATCGGAGACACTCAATATCTTTAAAATAATATTTAGGTTTTACTGTATATAAACAGTGTGTGTTTATTTACATAATTTCAATGAATCTTACCTAATATCTAAGAGAATACAAAGGGATTATGCTGTATAACGCTGCGGGGAATATTTATAAACAGTGCGGGAGAGTTTATAAGGGCTTAAAATATATAAAAATAACCATACAAACATATGGTTTCTACTTCGCGGATTTTCGCCTATCGCGGGGGGGTCTGGAACGCAACCCCCGCGATGGAGGAGGGATTACTGTACTAAAATTCATCATTTTATGAACCAAATAAAACAGTTTTGGGGAGAACTTATGTAACAGTCAAATTGTAAACAGCATTTTTTCACCTGCTTGATCTAAAATATGATCGCAGGACACTAGAGTCGATCCCAACAGTATCTAGTTCAATGAAGCAATCCTCCCCAAACACTTATCAAGTTGGTGCTGGGTACCTCGTTTATTTCAGTGAAGGACTCTTAATTTCAAACGTATTTTTTGAACATGCCTAATTATTGCTATGCTGATGACATCCAGTTGTATTTATTTAAATCAAATGGATTAGCTACATCACTAATGTTTTACTGCTGCACAATAAAATATGAATAATTTGTTTATATTCAGACTAAACGGATGTTATATTAACGATTAGTATTAGTATGAATAGCAACTCAATACTAAAAGAATTTAACTCAAAACACTTTAATTTTACTTAATCAAATGTATCAAAATTTAGTCAATATAATTGACACAGATTTAAACCTTTATTCATCACATTTCTATCCTTTCATAAAGTTGCTTTCTCTAGCTTAATAATTATGCAAAATTAAGCTAATTTAAAGGATCTTGAAAATTTTGATTGTTTCAAGCAACTGTGACTACTGATAAACCTTGTAATAAGGCTCTTCAAATATTTTTTTAATACCCCATAGCTTATTCAGAACACAAGAACAAAGATTATAATTAGAAGTAAGCAGTATGACCTTACAACCTCTTGTCTTTTAGTCACTTCATTGGCTTCAGCATAAGATCAGAGTTAATTTTAAAATCCATCTTTCCACTCATAAAATCATAAGTGGTTTAGCCCTCCAATGCCTTACAGGACCTTTAGTGCCATTAATATAGTAAGAACATTACAACCTCAAGATGGAAGCCTATTTAAAATTCAAAGCATAAACAAAACTAGTGTGGGAGGCTGAAAGTTTAGTTATAGGTTAATCAAACTCTGTAAAAGCCTATCACTCGCTACTAGAGAAGCCAATTCGATCTCTGCATTTAAATCAAGGCTCTTTGGCATACCGTTGCATACTCGGTGTTACAGGTGCCGTTCAGACAGTATACCTCTATATTAATTTGTTATTCTATTTGTTATTTGTAATAACTGCTTTGTTTAGCCATTACTAATTCTAACAAATTCTTCTTAAATCCCTGCTCCTCTTTCCCATCCCTACCAGTGTCCATGGTGACACTTTGTCTGCCTTAGACTGACTGAATCATTTCAAATAAGAGATCTATTCTAAGATGTACTGTTTTCAAATGCAACTGTCATAGTTTACCAGAAAACCTTTTCATGTAAAAATGTGGCGGACCTAGAAAATTGGAATCTGAACCAATGCACTGTAGGTATATATATACTCTGCATAACTGCAATTATGGTTTGGTTCAATGGGCTATTAATTTGAAGTGCACTTAAGAATAAAATGAAATAAAACAAAATTATAGCATAGTTATAATGGTAAAAGCTTATGACACAGGCTAAAATACTAGTACTAAAATACATTTTCTGAACACTTTGTCATCCAAATGAAAATCAACAGTTGAGAGCCAGTCATCAATGAAATCCTAAATATTGATAAGAAACAAACCGAAAAGAAACAAACCTAAATGCTTGCAACAATTAAGTTCCTACACTATTTACTGTGATTTAAAGGGAGGACAAAATCTACTTTAGAAGACGAAGTGTACGTTCATGGAAGTACCTCTTGCCTTTCGTCTTTTGTGTTCCTGTTTGAATTTAGAAATTTAGAAGAATTAGTAATGGACAGAAGGTTATATGAAATGGTATGTTTAAGAAAAGCAGGATCAGCACTATTAATATAGAACCATTGTTAATAAGACCAAAATATGTACACCTCGCTTTAGTTATATAAAAACAAAAAAAAAAAAAACAAACCAAAATATTACTTACCATACTGGATTCTAGTTCTCACTGGTCCCACAGGTACATTGTATATCTTCTCAAGGTAGTTTCTCACATCACATTTTGTCATTCTATTAGAAAAACATGAACACACAAAAAAACACAAAAATTATTCTTATGCTGCTCAAAACTGCAAGAATAACTGATTGCATAATAACTTAGTCTCAAATACTGTAGAAATGGAAGTAATAAAAACATAAGACTTTAAGCTTAACTGGTTACATATAAAGTGTAAAATGTAATTGATCACTTATTAATTTTCCTTGTGGCGAGGTTTGGTTGGTGCAGAGTCCAATTCTTAATATTTTAAAACATGTATTTACTTTAAAATGGGTGGTCATTTGATAAAGCACACATGAAACACAGGAACACTAAACACGTGCAGACTACGAAATTAATTCAATTCAAGAGAAATGGAACCAAATCCATATATTAGCCATTCCACCATAAAGGATTTTCAGACTATAGGATAAATGATGACTCAAAAAGAGCCAAAAGGTATACTCAATTTTAACAAAATCTCGCCAGAAAAGAACAACATTCAATGTACCAAATTCTGTATTTCTATGATTTGGGGAGTTGGCTGTGGACAATTTGTGTAGTCATGCCCCCAATTTTGTAGTATTCTTTGTAAAGTGAAATAAATCTGTTTTAATGCTCCTTTACTACTGTAGGCTTTATTTACCAGATTAGAAAAATGTGCTATTCTATACTCAATAAGTTAACATTGATTCAAATGTGGAAGGCTATCAAAAAAACAAAATTTTGTGCAAATCACACACTACTGTTGTAAAACAAAACAAAAAAAAAGGAAGAAAAAGAAAACTGGATGTCTCCAAGGCATAAAGAGATGTGGAAGACCTAGATGCTCTACTGCACAAGGGATCAATTACTTCAGAAACCAACAGGCACATCGTAGATCCACAGTGGGCAGCTTCATTGAACAACACAGGTCAAACATCTGAGTTTCAAAGAAAAAGACACTTTTGGCAATCAAGAAAAGAGGGTTAACAAGTACAAAAAAAAATACAGATATTGGACATTTGATGTTTAGAAAACAGCCCTATGTATGGACAGATCCAAGTTTGAAGTGTTTGGATCAAAGAGAAGAACACTTAACAGATGAAGATTAGTAAATGAAGGGATACTGGAAGAGTGTAACACAATCTGTCAAGCACAAAAGAGGAAATGAATTTGTAGGGGGATGCATTGTTTGTTTATCTTCACTGACCCTGATTTACTTTGCATTTCGTAAGCCTTGTGTCTGACATCTGCCTAACTGTTTTTGTCAGCTGGCTTACTAGACCTGTTTGCTTCACATATTTTTACTAAGGCCTTCACTGCCAGCAATGTTTCTGCAATTTCTGGGATAATATCTGAAAGCTCCTTAACATCTAGTGCATGCTTGAGAACGGCGTTTTTATCCTGGGAGTCCAGGCGATGAAAGGGCACGAGTGCAGAAATGATGTTTTGTCCTTGATCAGTTACCCAGATGATTTTGTTCATAACAGCAGCATCAAATCTGAGCTAATGTATGACCTGTTAATGCAACACTCTCTGTATGTTGTCAACTGTTTTTGCTTCATTGAGGGGGAATATTGCAGTGGTAAGCACCCTGCTTTTAAACTTGTACTCTGGTGTGGCATAGTGGCAGGTAATTGTCAGGTAACTGACCTTACAGTAATTGTCAGTTCAAATGCCTTTGGTCATTCTGAAATTATTCAGAATGAAATTAATTCTGAAATTAATATCAGACACAATCTCAGACAACATCTTGTCTTTCCGTTGTAGCAATCTCCTTATGAGAAATAGTAGCAAAATCAAGTAGCACACTTTAGACTGGAATTTGACCATGGCCAGCTCCCAAGTTTAAAAGTTCCTTTACTAAATCAAGAAAACCTTTTCCTGCTACCATGGCAAACGGTCTAATATTGCGACAGAAAAAGTAAACTCGATTATCAGGAATATTTGCTTTGACAGGAGCTGTTACTGACTTAACAGGTGCAAAGAAGTACTGTGATATGGATCTTTGCCTCTGACTGCTAGCACACGCTGTCAAAATCAAGCGGCTGCACCCACGGCACACATGTTGCTGAAGACATGCCAAATCTTTTATTATCATACTGCAGAACTGGCTTTACACCATACATAACTAGAGAGTTGTTTCACCTTTGTTACAACAACTGTTTCGGTATTTTGAGTCATTCTCCGTTTGGACGTTTACGCAGTATTTCATCCATTGCTAAGATGCACCATACTTAGTTATCACTCAGGTTAAACATGCCCACAAAAATGAACGTTGGTGAGGGTGATGATGGTGTTAGTGTTAGAGGTGGTATGCGAAATTATACACCAAAAATGATGTGTGTGTAGTGTAAGCTTGTATAAAAATAAAAAACTCACACCCGGCCCGAGCCCAATGTTTTAATATTAAAAATGGGCCCCAACCTGACCAATCAGAACATCCTGCTGGCTAAACAAGTACTTTGGATAACTAATGCATATGGGTTATTGTTACCTTAATTATTAAATCAAAAACAAAAAAGAACACAAATAAATTATTACCTAAATTCTAACTGTTCAATTATTCTGGCTTTGTTCAAACTCGCTTCTAAAGTAAAACTGGAACAACAATGTATGACATTATAATTAGCATCCAGAAAAATCTAAAAAAAATACAAGAGTATGTGTGTGTGGTTGATTTTACTGCTCGCAAAATGAATCTGAAAGATAAAAAAAAAGCGTTTGTAAAATTAAAGAATTATTTGTTACTTTAACCTGCAATCAATTTAAGCCAATTACATCAGTGCATACTGCCTATTTGATTCTTGCATTTTTTGGATTATACTGGAAGCCGTGAACTGCCACATTATCAGGAAAAAACTGAGTTCTATCAAAGTAAAATTGTACTAAGCTGACAAGTACAACATGGAGGATATACAATTTGACATCTATACAGAAAACAGTGTTTTTACACTTTCAAAATAGTACCTGTATGGGCAAGTTTGGTAAGTAAAACTAAACTAATATAAAAGGTAACAAAAACTAAAACTTAGCTGTTTAAAAAAAAAAAAAAAAGTAAATACTGCCATTGTTAATGTAGGCAGTGCTCTTCATAACTGACTTAAGTAGAAAGATGAATGTATGCTGAAGAAGACGGCATAAAGCACTGGAAACAGGATGTGGGGTTACAAAGCATATATTGTTCAATATGACCCATAAGGCTGTACAACAAACTTGTGATGCCTCATCTGGAAAACTGTTTTGGTAACCATATATTATAAAGTATCCATTAATTATAAAAGAAAAAAAATCATCAATACTAGAGAAAGTCCATAAATGAATAACAAGAATTATTAAGGGACCTGTACGGTATGAGCTACAAGGAAAGATTCAGGGAATTTACATCATTTTAGTTGAAGCAATTTAAGATTACGAGTGGACATGACAGAAGTGTTTAAAAATTATCAAAGGAATAGGTTCATACAGGTATATAAGAACATGAATTTGACAACAGAGAGGAGACCATTCATTCCATCAAGCTCTTTTGTTTAGCTAGCAGTTAAGCTGCCCCAATATCATATTCAGATACTTCTTAACACTAGAATCCCTGAAGCCTACAAAAAAAACTCGTAATCCCAGGCCACCTTAAATTCCTTCGCACCTCTCCATTAGTGTTTTTTGTTTTTTAAATGTGTTGATCAGCACAAGCAGGAAGCAGCCTGGTATCCCAATACCCCATGCTCACCTTGGGCAAAAACGTTCTCCCAGCTCAAGTCTGTTAATCTTGGTGTGAGGTGTGTAGGGAAATAATATACCGTTATTTGGAAAACATGCATTTCATGTGTGTTCCGTGTCTACAATGGTCTATGTAAATGTAGGATGACAAGAAATGCAAGGCAAGAAATGTTGAATGCATACCTAAAACAGAAGCTTTTATCACGTTATAGTACTAATGACAATTTTGACATGAAGTGTATAATGTGCCAAAACTGAAGTCTAAATATCAAACACTTTCACAAAAGGTACACGAATAACAAGTGCACTTTTATTCAAGACTATAACTGAAGAAAAAGAAATCGGCTTAGTGTATGACGCTGACACGACCGTTTAGGTGGTACACCTAATTTCCACTGTTGCCCTCAAGTACACAATTCACCATTAAGTACAAAGAATTCATCTGAATCTACTTTATAAAAGCTCTGGATTACTTCCCCACGCAGTCTGCCCAAGACTAAACAGGTTTAATTCTCCAAGTCTTTGAAAATACAATATGTCCTTAAGTCCCAGGATGCACTTATATCTGTCTTGTAGAAAGTAGTAAAGTAGACATCAATTGATACTTTAACAGATAACTTTAGCTAACAGTAATATTTCACTAATATTTGGAAGAGGACTAATAACAAAATATTAATACAAATAAAAGTCTACATCTCTATAATGCAACATCTGTCTTTCTGCTTTTCACGAGATAACTACTTAACAGGTTTTTTTTCTATAATATGCTTGAACGTTCCGGTTGATTTTGCAACTTCTCTCATTATGCTAATATCACAGTTCTCTTGCAGGAGTGATTTATTCACGCTAATCCTAGACCGAGGCTGCGGGCCAAGGGTAGGGGGGAAAACGTGAAGTTAGGAGTGAGGAGTTGGGTGGGGCCATCCTCACTCACGCGCCAGCCTTCGTTTGAGTCGGTTTACCTTTTGCGACTTTCTGGAGCGATTGTTTATTGGATTTTAAAGTTTGTCCTGTTTCACTACTATGCAGGCGAAGCTGCGGGGGACAGCTAGAACTACTACACACAATAGTATGAATAAAGTTTTACTTTTAAGACTATTTTTTTATCCATTTATTTTTTAATTGGTTAGATGTACATCGATTGAAAAGTCAGTGGGGTGAATGGCCACATTAATACTCGTAATCTAAAGAATAAATGAATTTTACTTTTACAAAAAATGTTACATTGCTTGCTTTTTCCTTGTACCATGCAATAGGTAACTTCTGTCAAACTGCAACCTCTAGCAAAAGCTACGCAATGCATTACCTAAACAAATTATGCATAATACTCCATCAAAACATTTTAAAGTATGTTCAAGACATACTTGCACCTAAAAACATAAATCTTGCACAAATAACACTTGAACATAGGTCCTGTTGTTGGAAAAGCTCTAGAAGCTTTAGGGCCATACTAAAGAGGTTTCAGCAAGGGCATAAGAGAGCTCTTCTACATAGTTAAGCAAAGAGAAAGAAACTATGGGCTAATTACATCACCTACACAACCATGATATTTTTCCTGGCCTAGAATAACATAGCTGACTATTGTTTAATCTTCACATAGTGTTTTGTTTCCAGATTGATTTCTCTGTTGTAGTTCTTCATTGTGATTTACCTTTGTTGCACATTTTATCTACTTTTTCCTTTTTCATATTGTGGACATACATTTTCAAGCTCACACATTTGTAAAAGCAAGAACAAAATTCATTTTCCTTGACTTTCACCTGCTCCAATTTATAATAAACACCATGGTTACAGTATTATCTTGAGGTTTTTTGGCATAGATTTGGAAAAGACTGATTGAGTTGCTCTCAAAGGAGAAACAGGAGGGGAAAAAATATATTTTCTTAAGTTAATATTCATGTCAAACTTAATAGAAGACAAACCACTCCTCAGTAAAGTGTACAACAAAACAGCCAAAAGAGTCATCTGTTATGCCTTTCTGATCTGCCACAACAGCACAGCAAAACCTTCAATTAAACGAATTATTCAATTCTAAAAGGAGATCTATTCCACTCCTTCCATGAGTAATATTAATCTGAAAAAGATGTTTGGGGGAAAAAGATACAATTTAACAAAAATTATACAGTATCTGAAATGTAAGTATTTGTTTAACAGTTTAATTTTCCATCTTCTTTCTGATCCAAAAAACCTAGCCGCAGTACTTCTAGGAAAACATCTGGGTTGAAACTGTAAAGAAACACCATATTAACGGTCTTTGTTCTCTTAAGAAAACATCTTAGAAAGCATAAATTTAGCCTGGAAATCATGAGCAACAGAAAAAAAAGCATTTTTTATTAAAAAACAAAAAAAAAAAAAAAAAAAAACACACACACACACACACCACAAAGAGTAATAAAACTAAAGGCCAAAGTGTAAAAATTAAAGTTTGTTGCATTAACTTTATATCACTAAAGACTGACACTGTCAAGACATAATGTTAAAAAATAAAGGTAAAGGTAAACTGCTTTTTTCTTCCCCTATATAAAGAAAAGGAATATATTGGAAAAATACTGTGATAGACTCAAATTTCTGAGTTTTTAAAACAATTGTACATTTTAGACCATCACTGAAAAAAAAAGCTTTAAGTAATCTATATTGGAGAATGCAAGCATAGGCCAAGAGTCTGTGAACATGCAAAACTCAAAAACAGAGGACACATTTTGAATGAAAACTGCAGTTATTAATACAATATAATGCAAGAGAACTACTGATTTTGAGCAAAGTCCTACTCACTGATATTGCCCTACATGAACAATTTTGCATGGAAGTGGAGAATAAACATTTTTTCAACAAGATAGGCCTCCATACAATTAAATATTGATATGCAATATTTTACTGACTAAATCACACTTTTATAAAAGCCATGTACTGGGCAGATCAGCATATGTGCTGAAGTAGCAGTCAGAAACTCCTAAATATTTAAGGAATAGGGTCACCAACTATGCTGATAGCAGGTCCTTTCCAAGAGGTGTGGTTCCTAAGTTGAACCATTTAACATATCTCCAGGGTGATATCTTATATAAGAATGGATAAGACTTGCTGCCTCTAATTCTGGCTATAAAATAAAGCACCAGTACCATCTATATATCTATATCTATATATCTATCTATATCTATATTTAATTCTTTTTGTGTTTGAAACGGAAATTACGTATGACCACAGAAACTTAATATAATGCACTCGCGCTTGAAACAGAAATTACGTATGACCACAACAGTCAGGTTACACAGAGAAAGTGAAGACAGAAGCAGATCGAGATAGAAGGCTCGCTGATCAGCGTATACGACAATCACAATTGACGGCCTCACAAACACCCGAACAACGTGCTGAACAGAATTGAATTTGACGGATGCATTATTCACAGGCTACCACGTCACACAGGCGTCAGGGTCTGTATATGGAGGGATTCAATTACAACATTGAAAAAGATTATTGCCTACATCCAAAAGTTACAATAGGAGAAATGGACATCATGTGTGAGTACTGCCAAGCACAGAGGGTTACATTTGAATCACGTGGGATGTGTTGTTCAGACAGCAAGGTGAAATTAACACCTTTAAACCATCCACCTGAAACGTTGTCTCTTATTTCTGGCTCAAATCCACATTTAACTCATTTTCTACAGAACATTAGGAAATAATTCATGTTTTCAGATGACATCGTTTGGCACCACGGCTTCTACCGAGGAGTTTGGCTTTATGCCAACATTTGAAATGCGGGGGAAAATCTATCATAGAATTGGGTCATTAATGCCGTTGCCTCATGAGAACCACAAATTTTTCCTTTCCACTCAGTGAGTGAAGCCACTGGGTAATCTGCTAGTATACAATAAGAAAAAAAAACAAAAAAAAAACAACACGTTTCTACACGCATCTTTGTTAACACTTAAAACGATTTTTGATACCTCCTGGTAGGACTAAAGTCAGAAGAGGGTATTAAAACAGGTGAATATTCTGAATAGCTGTTTGGAACAAGTTTTCCTTTCTGCAACTCAAAGTACAAATTTACAGATCCTTTCATTGACTGAAATATATGTTTTAACTATATAACATACCCAGCAAGGGGGTTGCGACTATCCTCATTGTGCCAAGTATCACAGTTCTCTTGCAGGAGTGATTTATTCACGCTAATCCGAGACCGGGCTGCGGGACGAGGGGAGGGGGGAAGCGTGAAGTCAGGAGTGAGGAGTTGGGCAGGGTCTTCCTCACTTACACGCCAGCCTTCGTTCGAGTCGGTTTACCTTTTGCGACCTGCTGGAGTGATTCTTCATTGGTTTTTAAAGTTTGCACTGTTTCACTACTATGCAGGCGAAGCTGCGGGGGACAGCTAGAACTACTACATACAGTAGTATGAATAAAGTTTTACTTTTAAGACTGTGTTTTTTTTATCCATTTTTTAACTAGCCAACACCCGCCGTAGCATACGGCGGTGTAAGAATAGGAATGGAAAATGGTGACAAAGGAATTCAGAAATCAAGAAGAAATAAATACTTCTTGAAAGACGCAGTGTGCATGTAGAATTTCCGGCCAAGTAGGATTACATGTGAAAAGGATAAATAAATCAGGCTTTCCGAATTTACGTACTATGGCCATGGCATCCTGATAGTTTTGTTGCATGTATCTTGGACTTCCTGGAAATGTGGATGGTAATATGATCATTTTGCCTACACGTATGTTATTTTCCGTGTTTGCTTGCAGTGCGTCTGTATTCAAACACTGTATTGTTCCACGCGCAGATCTTTTTGATGTAATCTGAGATAGTTGAGACGCGTGCCCTCTGTTTTAACAAATGCATCTATGACGTACTGTTGGAATAGTTTGCCGCTGGAGTGCAAAATACTAAATATATTCCTCATTGCTAATATGTATGCGTAAAATTGGCATTGAGTAAGACTTATTCGCTTGGCGGTTCTTTTATCGGGAACATGTTGTAAATCTTTGTGCCAGGCAATGTCTCCGTAAGGGAATAAAAGTGGGTAAACCATAGGATCGCAATTCATATTGAGCATGGAACTCTGTTTACAGGAGTTGCGTATGGTATAGTTGCAAACGCCCCTTTCGGCAGGCGTTTCACCATGTTCTCCAACGAAAATCGCTGTAATGTTGGGGCATTCTTTCATCGTAAATCCCGCTTAGGGTTTTCCTTGAAAACCATCCATACAGATGCTGTTGGATTGGACTGAGCAATTTCACGTATGTGTTTGTATGATTTAGCTAAGTGGTTGATGGTTCGGAGCATGGAATCTAGCTGGAGAAGTACATTTTCGCTGCATACAGAGTTTGCTTTATTTTGTAAGCGTACTGCAGTAGCTTGAGCTGTGTCAAAAACATGCAACTGTCCATATCCCTGAGAGGTAGAAGTGTTAGTATATAGTGGAGAAATTTGGTGATAAATTTGCCCGTGTATTTTAAAACAGTATGGTCCGAAGCCAGGAGGTTAAGTTATCTATGCACCCATGGAAGCAAACGCTAGAGAAGAGTTATATTCTCAAATATGTTCAGGATAATTTTTAGCTTCTGATGTTTGCTGTGTAAGAAGCTTTTGTAAAGACACAGGTGGCTAAGCTACTTTACCATAGTGGCAGCACCTAGAGTACTTGTTGGATGTATTACGCTCAGCAGGCCAGTATAGTGCATGACATGGAAGATGACCAATAGGAATTGAGAAATGAAGTGTAGGCTGCATGTGGGCGGGACCAGTTTTGAAGTGGAAGCAGGATGAACCAATAAATAAATAAATGAGAGATTAGTTAGATGTACATCAATTGAAAAGTCAGTGGGGTGAATGGCCACATTAATACTCATAATCTAAAGAATTAATAAATGAATTTTACTTTTACAAAAAATGTTACATTGCTTGGTTTTTACTGGTAGAGACCATACAAGAGGTAACTTTTGTCAAACCGCAACCTCTAGCAAAAGCTACGCAATGCATTACCTAAACAAATTATGCATAATACTCCATCAAAACATTTTAAAGTATATTCAAAACATACTTGCACCTAAAAACATAAAACTTGCACAAATAAAAAAAATGCTTGAACATAGGTCCTGTTGTTGGAAACTAGAAGCTTTAGGACCATGATAAAGAGGTTTCAGCAAGGGCATAAGAGAGCTCTTCTACATAGTTAAGCAAAGAGAAAGAAACTATGGGCTAATTATATCACCTAGAATAACATAGCTGACTATTGTTTAATCTTCACATAGTGTTTGGTTTCCAGATTGATTTCTCTGTTGTAGTTCTTCATTGTGATTTACCTTTGATGAACATTTAATCTTCTTACCTGCCTAGGTGCCTGCCTAGGTAAACTCTCGTGAAGAGTAAGAGAGAGGTCACCACTGACAAAGAAGTTTAGGTCCTTTGGGAGTGTGGTGCTTAGAGGCAAGTCCGACTATGCTAAACTGGTACTTATCAGCCACCTTCATGAATTCAGGATCCTCCCTCACCAGAGACATAATGTTCTATGTTCGCTATGCCTGGGTCCTTCCGAGGCTTACCCATCACATGATTTAGATGTATGGTTGTCTGGAAATACCTGTATATGTGATCCTGATAGGGTTAACCATAATGAAACAGGGAAAAGAAAAAAAAAGTCCATAATCTGGCCCTCTTGAATCTTCTGCTTATTTATTGTCTGGAACAGGAATACCTGGTCCCATTTTTGACAAGAGACCAGATGCCAGGAAGCTCATATATTCTAATAGGGCACAGCCAAAAAAGAATGAATATATGACAAGCAAGATTGGAAACAATGTTCAATTATGAATTATCCCATATGTACAAAAAAGAAAACTTACTATTTTTAAAAATGTGTAAAAAATGCAAAACAATATTAAATCATGTCCCTCTGTATAATGTACTTCTTTAGTAGCTTCCTCTTTATTAGCTGACATAATTCCTCAGGTACTGTTCAATATATATCTTCTTCTGACATCTTTCTGCCAAGCTGACAATTTTTTTGTTGTTGTAAGGTGTTTATGAACAATACATGAATTTTAAACCTAAAAAGCTAAAATTTTAAACAGAGTGACTCAGTGGATAAAGCATTAACACAATACTCTAATTTCAGAAACTTGTAATATTAACACTGTGGCTTTAAATAATAGTGTTAGTTAATTATATGCAAGAATTGTATTCAACCTGGAACTGGTGAATAAAACAAAATGTAAAAGTATGTTAGTTTCACATCTGTACAGCATGTGAATATCCATTCCACAAAGCAATACATTTTCACAACTAATAAAAAAAATAATTTGTAAAAAGGGCTTTCCTCACCAACATTATTCTTAAGAGGTTCAGTTTTTAATTTAGTAATATAGATGAGTAATTTGGCAACTCTGATAATATGTTTCTCATCACTTTTTAAATAAACATCTTCCTGGACTATAGGTTTTTCACTAGTTTCCATTTATGGTGCTATTAGTGGTTGACAGAAGAGAAAAACTAAAGCAGAAGGGAAAAAAGTACATTCCATTATAGAAACCTGAGACAAACATTTCAGAAGGAATTTGAATGCCACCTGCTGGACAACAGAAGCAATACACCCTCCACTTAGGAATGACAGGTAGTTTAAAAAAAAAAAACTCAAGACATTCAAGGAACATATTTTGGATGGTATGCTTCTTAATTGCAACTGGTAAATCAAAACGTTCTTATCTTCACAAAATTCTGTGCATATTACTATACGAAAGAAATTAAGTATAAGGGTATTATTTATGAAAAAAGACAAATTTTAATAATATGCCAGTAACTAACCTTGAAAGTTCATTAAATTAGATAAGCCATGTAAATCAGGACTACAAATTTTTTTAAATTATGTGCAATTTTTAATTACACACAGGACTATTTAGGATAGCATATTTAACATGTGCTTGCCCCTTGGGTGCAACAAAAACATGCTGGTGATTTAGGCATAAGATTGGAATACCACGTCACTAACGACAAACTGTTTCAAATGTAGAGTTATGCTTTACGGAACAAGTCAGTTAAACATTAAAATCACGAACTACTGTTGAATAATACAACAAAAACAGTCACAGAACTTTTCATCACATTTTTGACACATTACTGAACAGTATAACATAAATCATGGTTTCCTATTCGGATTAAATTTGACAAACAATTTAGAAAGCCTGCCCTCCTAGGCAAATATTTCTGTACTGTAGCATTTTTTCAGTCTGTTTAGGCTTGTTTAGTTAAACTTGCATTCTGAGTAAAAGATTAATGAAGTTAACAGTTTTGTTAGCCTTGTCATTCTGCCACCACGGGAACACGGATAGAGACTCAGAATAAACATAGAAAATCAAAAAATGTTCATTCACAACATAGCTAAATATTAGGAAACAATTTGGCATATTTTAGTCAAAACAATATTTTAGTTTTAATGAACAATTACAGACACACTTCAATACAGCAATACACCAATAATAATATGTACCAATTCTGAGATTAATGTGTATGTTACCAATGATAAAAAAATAAATAACTAAAAACTATTTCTCTCTTACCAATACCGTCAAGGATACTGCAGAATTATAGTGTAATATCATTGAAGATTTCAATTTTACAAATTATTATGTGGCTGCTCCAGGAAAACTATAGGAGTGGTAGAAAAACCAAAAAGAACAACAAGAAAACCCACTTTAAGTCTGAAAATGACATATCCTTGGCTCTTTTACTAAAAAAAAAAAAAAAATCAGTATGTGGAAATAACCACAGACAGTAGTGAATTAATTGAACGCTGAAAAGAGATGACAACGCTGCAGTATTACCGCAGTGTTCCACACAAACCAAGCTGCTTTTAGAAAAGACTGATTCATAGCATATTTGTTGGAGAAAGCCATGCCGAACAGCTAAAAGGGTCTTACAGATGAACTTCCACTTGGTTAAATAACGAAAAATGTAAAACAAGAAACAAACAGAATGCTGAAATTTCTTGGTTTGAGGAAGAAAAAGCAACATGAAAAAAAAAAAAAAAACACATTAAATATAATATTCCAGAAAGTCTGTACCACAACAGGATTGCTTATCATCATAAGCGATCCATACAGGATGCCATATATAATACCCTTCATACTACACTGGCACACTACCATAACAAAAAACTGAAATTCCAGAGTACTACATATAGACTAGCACACAGATGGGAACAAACAATTCAGCTTAATAAGCTCAACCTTACACTGCTAGATTCTCCAAAATAACATTGAGTAAACCTGATGTCTTCCTAAAGTTATACTTGCAACCACACTACCTGGACATTAATCCTAAGTATCTATGGCTATTTGGAGTGAAACTTCTAATACCTCTTAGAAATTTACTCTAAATGAGTTTCCAACCATTCTCCTGTCGTCCTGATGAAGACTTTATTGTAAAATAACATTGGGGATCCACTTCACTAACTCCCTTTATAATTTTTAAAAGAGTTCAATCATGTTGCCTTTGAATCTCTGTTTGCTTAAACTGAAAATGTTTAACTTGTTCAACCTCTACCCATAACACATATCTCTCAGTCCCAGTACCAACCCAGTCTCTCTTCTTTGGAATATCTGTATCACTGCTGTTATTTTTGTGTACATGGTGACCAAAACTGTACATAGTACACCTGATGAGGCCTGTATTGTATAGCTTGAGCATAAGCGCACCTGACATTAGGACAAGTCTGCTGTGACATTCAAGTTCTTCTCATGAGGTACACGTTCACGTTTCAAACCTCACATTGTGCATTCACACCTTTACTTCATGTAATACCTTACATTTATTAAATGTCAGGTGCCACAAGTCTGACCAAGCCTTTATGTTACTCAGTTGACTCAATACTGATTGAATCTATTCTAAGTTATGTGCCATTCCTCCTAATGTAGTAACAAATCTGCAAGGCGCACACACAAGTATTTCACGGCAGTCTGTACACATGGCAATAAACTAGCAAATGTACATCAGAAGTAAGCATATATGTTCAAGAAAACACAAGTTGCAAAAAAATAAATTATGTTGTTAAAATATTACTTACTCCAATGGGATTCTAAACTGCACAGTATCTGGTGGCTGCTCCTTTCCAGGTCTTACTAAGGACATGAAGAAATTGGTTCTAAATATTCGCAGCTGGGGATTTCCAAGCTGGTATATTGGATATCTATTTCATGGAAAAAAATAAGAATGACATGAACATATCACAAAAGCAGAAACATAAAACACATATCATTGAAGGTTAGAATTGTGATATATATGTAAATTATTACATTTTGTTATCAAAATAGCGTTGCTAATATTATCAGAAAGTGGTTCACCAACTACAGCTAGAGGGTTAAACAGCCATCATTTTCTTTGAAAAATGTTCTCATTACAATTTGCTACTAAATACATGATTTAAAAACAATGTGTTTAAGAATAAAAAGGAGGAAAAAAAATCAATCCATTGAATTTCTAACCTGCTTGCTCAGATCTGTGAATGCCTATCTTGTTTGCACTGTGTTGCAGGATACAGTCAAACATAGCCCTACACACACACACACATTGTGTCAAATTCTGAGTTGCCAATTATCTAATCACAGTAATAACGAATCAATTGTTATCAATATTACTGAAAAGAAGTTCACAACACATTTTATTATTGTGTTAGCTAGCTAAATATGTTACACGAACACCTACATCACTTTAATGAGAGAACTAAAATATACATGAATGAACAACAGAGAAGGAGTACTTTGAGTACTGAGAGAAGCTCTATATAAATGTAATGAATTATTATTATTATTAAGGAAGCTAGCCAAATTAGCCAAGTTGGCAAGGAGTATACAAGCACTTTACATTAACCGCTTCTAACGACACAGTCGACTACAAAGTTTGCAAATCCAAACTCATGCAGCACAGCTGTGTGTCAGTGCTGTGGGAGCCCCTTGACAGAAAGCACATTAGATCCATGATAGAAGATGAAGGCGGCTAAACATGGTAGGCTAGTATTGTTAATAGTACAATCAAATACAAGTGGCAAAAAGATAGTCCTGAACCAGTGGAATTTTCAAGAACAATTACCATGTACCTACAACAATATAACTGTACTCAAACCAGGGCCAACAAATACTTGCTGATGCAAAAGCCTAGCATTTACACAATTTGTTAGGAGGATGTATGCACAATTGAGTAACGGAAACAACATGTTTAAAAGAGCACAGGAGCAGAAGTACAGTATATAATGAATCAGTAGCAAACATTCTACCTCTGTCTCCCTATAAGAAGATAAGTGAAATGCAAGAGTTTTCCTGATCATGGTGAATGCAGTATTTCAAAAACATATACTTTACATTTTACAGGAATTTATAGGGGCAATCTTAGCTCCTTTGTGTTCCTGAAACCTTTAAAAACAAATCCATTATGCAGGTCCTAGTTCATCAGGCACAGAGAGGAAAAACTACAAAATACATTTGTAAATATAAAAGAATTTAGAGGTTTGGGAGGTATGGCCCTCTGCTGGTATTGTACTAGTGTCACTAGTGTGTGAGTGACAAAACAGGTTATAATTTCACTGTACATAATAAATTTGAACTTGGGTGGCATTCCTAGGCTTTTGCACAGTTTAAATCTGCACATAACTTCTTGTTTTCTATGCCAGAAGGAACAGAAGAAATGTACACATTACATAAAATAACATGTTGTTATATTTTTAATTATCAAGGTTCAGGAAACTGAAGTTCCCAATTCTCAAAAAAAAAAAAAAAAAAAAAACTTTTTCATATGCACCCCAGACTGACAACACTAGCATTCCAAGTAGGAATCACATTTTTTATTTTATTATTACTTGAATGACACATTTACCTAAGGTGACATAACTTTTGAGATATAATTGATCATATTTATTCTGTTTTACCAATTGCAGCACAGGCAGGGGAAGTGACTTGTTCATGGTCACATAGTGTCAATAGCAGGATTTGAACCCACAACCTCAAAGTTTGAGCAACTACAGTCCAAAGTCCCAACCACTACAGCACACTGCCTACCTATCAAGAAGTAGCTCAACAGTTTAAGTTACTAAACCAGTGCCATCTCCCACTCTTATTGCAGTCCCAGCTCTGACAGCACAAGGATAATGGACAGTTTATGACTGAAGACATTGAATACTTTGCAGTGATGCGTAATGCCAAGGATAAAAAAAAAAAAATCCCTTTCTTTAGTGGAAGGCTAACAAAGCTAATGACCCCAACTTGTTCAGGTCACAGAAGGTGATCTCTGCAGCAGGCAAAACACTGTAGATTAAAAAAAGAAAACCAACCTCAGCAAGGAATTTTAATATGACAACATTTCTACATTACAATTTTATGCTCTTATAATACCATTTTATCTCCGCAGTCCAGTGTCTGAAGCTCAGTATGTGCATTTTTCCCTACTATTCATTATTTCTGAAACTTTCCAGCACAAACAAAATAAAAATCCTGTTGCTATGCTACTCACATTATATACATACATAAACACATAGGCTTGTCTCGGGTTACAGCTGTCTCGACCTATAGCAATTCTACACATATAAATGAGCACATAAAACCCCAACATCCATCCATCCTTCTTTCTCTCTTTCCCACTTATCCAAAGCAGGGTCACGAGGCAGCTGGAGCATATCCCTGCAATCATAGGGTACAAGGCTAAAACAATCCATAGATAATTAACATCCATCTTAATAAAATCAAATATCTACTGGAATACTATATTGTATTTTCTTAAATAATAATTCAATAAAGAATCTTTTCTAGTTACTACTTTAACCAATCACAAAAAAAATGAACTACAGTAATCCCTCCTCAATTGCGGGGGTTGCGTTCCAGAACCCCCCACGACAGGTGAAAATCTGCGAAGTAGAACCCATATGTTTGTATGGTTATTTTTATATATTTTAAGCCCTTATAAACTCTCCCACACTGTTTATAAATATTCTCAGTTATACAGTAAACCCTCGTTTATTGCGGTTAATCCGTTCCAGACTCTACAACAATAAATGAATTTCCATGAAGTAGGATTCTTTATTTATAAATCTAATATTGTCGCAGTTTGACCATAGAAAACCTGTTTATCTTCTAAATACAATTTTTTAACATTATTAAAGCCCTCTAGACATGAAAGAACACCCTTTAGTCAAAAGTTTAAACTGTGCTCCATGACAAGACAGAGATGACAGTTCTTTCTCACAATTAAAAAGAATGCAAACATATTTTCCTTTTCAAAGGAGTGCGCGTCAGGAGCAGAGTGAGAGAGAGAGAGAGAGAGAGAGAGAGAGAAAAGCAAACAATCAAAAATCAATATGAGCTGTTGGGGTTTTAAGTATGTGAAGCACCGCGCATAGGCGGCTGTAAGAAAAAGGGAGTAATGTGAAGGTAGTCTTTCAGCATTTTTGAGAGGAGCATCCGTATCCTCTAGGCAAACAGCCATTGTGCAAACAGCCTCTCTGCTCACACCCCCTCCGTCAGGAGCAGAGAATGTCAGAGAGAGTGAGAGAGACAGAGAAAAGCAAACAATCAAAAATCGATACGTACTCCTAGAGCTTTTAAGTGTGCGAAGCACTGTACGGGAAGCTGATTGGGTAGCTTCTCAGCCATCCGCCAACAGCGTCCCTTGTATGAAATCAACTGGGCAAACAAACTGAAGAAGCATGTACCATAAATTAAAAGACCCATTGTCCGCAAAAATCCGCAAACCAGTGAAAAATCTGTGATATATATTTAGATATGCTTACATTTAAAATCCACGATGGAGTGAAGCCTCGAAAGTCGAAGTGCGATACAGCGAGGGATCACTGTATAATAAAAATAAAAAATATATAAAAAAAATTCAAATGTAGCATTTAGAAAAGTGTAACTTGTGTATTTTCTAAAGTACCAAATACAGTAAATCTACATCGAATAATATGCCACAAGAAAAGAAAAAAAGGGCAGAATTACATTCCAAGCAGAAGCTCATTGCAACGCAAGCCTTTGTATTGCAGATACCTAACGTAATTACTGTTCATTGTTCTAATTAGAAAAGTTCATGTTCAGAAGCAATTCCTTCAAAAACTGTCTGCACCACGACAAGTCAACACATTTTGGTTGTATAATAGTTACCTTCTTCTGCTTCAGGTGTTTAAAGCATAGGTTTTCTTCAGGACCTAACATACTGCACAAAAAACACATGACATTTCATTTATACAATGCTATTAAGTAGAGAATTTATAGAATAACAAAAACTTGCATGTATATTTCATAAATAAACTTACAAATTTTGGTATAACTGTTTTTTGTATTTTGTAAACTAAAAAAGACAAAAAAATAAGACAAAAATAATCATCTTTTTGGCTGCTTCTGTTATGATTGTCACAGCTAGGGCCTCATACATAAACGGTGCGTACGCACAGAAATGTTGCGTAAGAACGTTTCCACGTTCAAATCGCGATGTATAAAACCTACACTTGGCATAAAGCCATGCACTTTTCCACAGTACCTCATACCTTGTTGTACGCAAGTTTTCCGCTCAGTTTTGCAGACTGGCGGCACCCAGCGTCAAAGCAGTGCTACTGTTCCTGTGTGGTTACTCTTTGTTTTCCTGACGCGGCTTTATAAATACACTGAAACTAACCGCATATTGTTGATTAGTGTAATGCATCTGATTGTAATTAACTTGTAACAATATAATGGTCCAGGGAATAGCCATAGTATTCCAAATACCATAACTGCTTTAGCGCTGTGACTCTCACTGCACCTTCTTCTTTTTCTTCTTTCAGCCTGCTCCAGTTAGGAGTTGCCACAGCGGATCATCTCTTTCCATATTACTTTCACTGCACCACTCGGAGTATTTATATCACTGTATCTGAGTGAGGAATCACAGCAGCAGCTGATCGGAAAGAGAATTATTGGTATACAGCATCAAGCCCACGCTGCCTCAGCCACGGCAAAATGTTTCAAAGCCTTTCCTGTACGGACCTCGCGGTTCAGAAACAGTTTCATCCCAAGAACTATAAACGCAATCAATTGCTCCTTGTAGAACTGTTTGTAAGTACAATTACCCCACTGTAAACCTGAACTAGAGTTATAATATTGCACAACCTGCACCACATTATAAAGTGCGTATTTACATATGATGACTGTATCATTTGTAAGATGAAATGCAGCAAAATATGTTGATTATATTATACAGATAAAACCTTAACTTCATTTAAATAATGTGTATTGTTAATAATTAAACATGTGAGGACACGGTGCCGCAGCACTAGCAAGTTCACGAATTGTTCATGCCTTACGCTGTATATTTGCTGAGGCTGGCGCGACACTGGAAGGATAGATGAATAGAATAATTAAAAATGTACTATGAAGATATTTCAATGTTCCTTAAAGGTTTTGAAGAATCGTCGTTGTAAGCTTACAGATGGCTTAACGTTCATTACAGAGCTGATTGTGTGGCGATTGGGTATTTGGGGAAAGAAAAGTAAGGACAGGAATTGAAGGTTAGTACGTTTGAAAGAGACAGGACTGCTACAATAAATTATTTCATCGAAGGTCGCGCTTGCCGCAGCAGCATCTTGTGTGAGACATGAACAATCACTGCGCCATCGTGTTCTTAATAACATGCTTTCATTCCAATCATCATGAAAATGATACCATGTATACATCTCAGTATTTTAATTATTTAGAGAGCTGCAATGTCACCAATGTAATGGATTTTGTGTCCTGTCGGAGAAAGAGAAAGAACGGAAGCACATAGTGATTCACACACATACAGCACATAGAAGATCAAATACAAAACAAAGCATTTAACATGCTACTTTAGTTACGATGGGATTTGAGAAACTAGTAAATTAAATGATTAAGATGAAGTTTATGATTTTCTACTTTAATGACAAAATAAACTACGTGATTAAAGTGTAAATTTCCAGATTAAAGTTGACATTTCGTGCTTTTTTTCCCCACTGTGTGCCTATTTTTTTTGCCTGTACCCTAATAAGCTGAGACGGTGGGCTACAACTCGCCTTTTCATGGCGACTTTGATATGTGACTTTTTTTACTTTGGCACTGTGCAACTTTGTGAACTTGAGCTTTCGAGTTTCTCTGACACGCTATGTCACTCGATCAACTTCCTTTTGTTGATTATACCACTGTTTAAATCAACAAATAGTATGTTTTTCCTTTGCCTTCACTTGGTATTCTCTGAAATTCTTATATTTTCCTCCGTGCTTTTTCCATTGTCTTTTCACAGAAGGTTGAGCTTAAGGGCGATTTATATTGATTTGCATATTCAAAGAGGCGTAATTCTGGGCGGAGTTGGGGCGGGACAGAAGGCGCGTGCACGAGTGTTACTTTTCACGCTGACCGGGATTTATGGAACGGAAGAACGTGGAAGTTGGAGCATGCACAGATTCCTGCATCTAGATTTTTCTGTGTGTAAGCACATTTCGGCTTTTGTGCTTACATAATGTTATAGTGCGAATTCTATGCACGGCTTTATGCATGAGGCCCCAGGTCATCTGTTTCCATATCTTCCTGTCCTCTGCATCTTACTCTGTCACACACACCACCTGCATGTCCTCTCTCACCACATCCTTAATCCCCCTCTTTGGCCTTCCTTTCTTCCTCGTCTGGCAGCTCTATCATTTTCCCCAATATACCCAGCATCTCTCCTCTGCACATGTCCGAACTAACGCAATCTCAACTCTCTGGCTTTGTCTCCAAACCATCCAACCAGAGCTGATCCTCTAATATACTCATTTCTAATCCTGTCCTCCCTCGTCATACCCAATGCAAATCGTAATATCTTTAACTCTGCCATCTCCAGTTCTGTCTCCCATCTTTTAGTTAGTGCCACCGTTTCAAACCCATACAACACAGCTGGTCTTACTAACATATTATAGACCTTCCCTTTCACTGTTGCTGGTACCCATCTGTTTCAAATCACTCCTGACACTCGTCTCCACCCTGCCTGAACTCTCTTCCACACTCCCCATTACTCTGTACTGTTGAACCCAAGTATTTAAACTCATCCACCTTCGCCAGCTCTACTCCCAGCATCCTCACCATTCCACTGACCTCCCTCTCATTCACACACATGTATGCTGTCTTGGTCCTTTTGACTTTCATTCCTCTCCTCTCTAGAGCATATCTCCACCAGTCCAGGGTCTCCTCAACCTGGTCCTTACTCTTGTTACAGATCATGTTTCAGAGTTCAGAACAGTTAAGGAGGATCTCAAAAATTTCAATATATACTGTTTGTAGTACTAGGGTGTTGTACCGTGTTAGCCATTATGAATGTAGAGAAAAGCCAAGCAAAATGACACTTTTATTGGCTAGCTAAAAAGATTACAATATGCAAGCTTTCGAGGCAACTCAGGCCCCTTCTTCAGGCAAGATGTAATTGATTACATCTTGCCTGAAGAAGGGGCCCGAGTTGCCTGAAAAGGTTGCATATTGTAATCTTTTTAGTTAGCCAATAAAAGGTGTCATTTTGCTTGGCTTTTCTCTAATATATGCTGTTGAATTAGTGAATTCCAAGACTATTCCAGATTAATTAAATCAATTCTTTAAAGCCGTTTTGGAAACAACATGTTATTAAAGTTTGGTTTGTCAGTGAACCAAATCAGTTAGATTTATAATATTTGCATCATTAGCTGGTTTAAAAAAAAAAAAAAAAGTAATATTTAACCTTCTTCACAATAACCCAAACCTGATTCAGGCTCAGAATTCTATGCAATTAAGGTAAACCACGAGTCATACTCAAGTTAACGTGTAATGATCCACTTTACATTTTTTAAGCACAAATAATCCTGCCATCTAGTGGATGCAATAACGTCATGTTGCAAAAAATCATTAATATTTTTAGGCGTTTTTCCACTCTAAGTAACTCAATATTCATGAGTGTGGCAGAGCCTCCAACTAAAAACAAACTGAACCATTACTTGAATTGAGTAATACTGATGACAACTGCGAACTGGTCACCAGAATTTAACACAGAAAGTGTAATGCATGATACAGCACTGTATGACCAAACGGCCGCAATATATCTGGTGAACTGTTCAGACGTTACCACGGAAAGCAAAAACTAATGCATGATACTGCACTTTAAAACCGAACCATCATGATATACCCGACAACTTGAGTAGCGTGAAACTTTAGTGTGGTGCAACAGAAGCTGCAGAACAAAAAGACAAAATAGCTGGGGTCGATTGTAAAGACAAGCAAGACATTAGCCTCATGAGCACTGTTTACAATGCGGATACCATAAACGTGTGTCAAGGGAAATGTGGAAGTCACTAAGCCTTGCACTGTGGAAGCCCAGCATAAAACAAGACGCACTTTAATTGTCATCATCAGGCAATGACATTCTATACTCTCATGTGCAAGCAACAGAATAAATAATAATAAAAAAAAAAAAGAGTGCAAAGAAACATGCTAGTACTCTACCGACTGTGACACTGAGCTGTGCATTTGACAATTGTTTCAAAACAGATCAAACTGGCACGTGTACTAAATCTGCATCAGTACAGCAGTGGACGTCAGACATTCCATCCCTACTGTATTTATGTTGAGGTTTTGGTATTTTCATGTTTCTGTTACACGTAAAAATACTTTTTTCTTTTTGAAAAAAATTAAGTTTTTGCTAGTTTTTCCTAGGGTAAACGCTAAGAGGTTAACAATGAATTTACAGGAGAGAGCAAATACAAAGGTATTGTTTGCGACATATTTGCAAGCAGTATTGGGAGTAACACATAAAAATAACACACATTACATAGATACTTTTTATAGTAATGAGTATCATAAAGTCATATTTTCTTAAACTAAAAATAAATGTGTTATTTAAAAAAAAAAAAAATTAAAAAGTATTACTGCATTACAAGTCAAGTCAGGTTGGGGAGCATGCACTGGTACAGTGCATTGCTGCACCCACTACACAACGAAACAACTCAGAATCCCGGTTGGCAACCCCCCCAGGCAGTCACGGAGTGCAGTCCCACCCTCCAGAAATGACCCTCTATCTGCCACAGCCAGGTGTTACGTGGGCAACCCCTTGGCCTGGTCGAGCCACTCGGGTCCCCAACAATGAGGATCTTACGAGCTGGATAACCCTCAGGGAAACGCGCCACATGGCCGTAATACCGTAACTGATGCTCCCTCACAATGCAGGTAATGTGCCTCATTTGGGAATCCATGAGCAACTGCTCTTTCAACAAAAAGTCAAACCAACGGTACTCAAGGATTTTCCGGAGAGACACAGTACCAAAGGAGTCCAGTCTTTGTCTCAGGTCACTGGATAGCGTCCATGTCCAACCATATAGCAAAACCGACTCTAAAGACTTGGACCTTCGTCTTTTTGCATAGATATCGGGAGCGCCACACAACCCTTTCCAGCGACCTCATGACCCAACCCCAATGCTCTCCCAATCCGTCTACTGACTTCATAGGAAGAGTCAACAGAGACATGAATGTCACTGCCGAGGTAAGTAAACAGCAGACAGACACACTGCTGATGGCCGTGCCCAAAAGGTCGTTAAAGGTCTGGGCTCTTAGTTTTTATCCAGGACACTCGCAAGCCCAGACGACTCGGACTACTCATTCATTCTCTCGAGCACCCCGATCAGAGCCTCCATTGACTCCACGAAGATCACAGCATCAGCAAGATCCGTGAATCTTTCTTCACCAACAGATGCCCCACAGCCGCTGGACCCCACGACCTTGCCCAACATCCAGTCCATGCAAGCATTGAACAGAGTAGGAGCAGAACACACCCCTGACAAACCCCAGAATCAACTGTGAAAAACACAGAGGTTCTGCTTTCACTCTGCACAGCACTCACAGTACCAGTGTATAGTACGCTACTATACACACTGTATTACTATGTAAGATTATTCCTGCCTCTCCAAATAAAAAAAAAAAAAATACTGCATTATTTTACAAAGTTTGCATGTTCTCCAAGTGTCTGCGTGGGATTCCTTTGGGTGCTCCAGTTTCCTCCCACAGTCCAAAGACATGCAGGTTTAGGTTAGGTGCATTGGTGATCCTACATTGTCCCTAGTGTGTGTTTGGTGTGTGTGTGTGTGTGCCCTGCGGTTGCCTGGTGCCCTACCCGGGGTTTGTTCCTGCCTTGTGCCCTGTGTTGGCTGGGATTGGCTCCAGCAGTCCCCCCGTGACCCTGTGTTAGTATATAGCGGGTTGGACAATGACTGACTGACTGAATTTGCAAAGCTGTTGAATGCTGCTGTCAGATTAAAGCCTCCTTCATACTTTAATGTGTGAAGCTTGTACAAGTTCAGCAACCAAAACAAACGAATACTTGTGACAGACCCCTTGATCGGTGTGTTGATATTCTCCTTGTCAGTAGGTCAATGTCTCATAATAGTTTCACAGCAGAGGAAGAGAGACTGCTGATGGACTACTGATAGCTGTGCCAGCTATTATTGGTTTTAAAAGGAAAAAAGGTGAAGATGGCATGCCAGACCCATTAATCAAAAGCAGCAAAGGGAGGGCAAGTATAATATTCTTGTAAGTGGGGTGATATACATGATAAACTGACGCATTTCTGATATTTTTGCCTGTCTTGCCTCATTCAGCCCTCCGTTCATCATTCTGGAACCCACGTAATCAGCCTCTACTCTAAATAACTACTTTGGATACATGGTGGTGCATCCATACCGGTGCACAGTTAGGAAGAATTCAGTACATGGTGTACGTTGAAAACTCAGCAGGTGTGAGCAGCAGCATGTCACGGTGTCTTGACTCATTTTTGCCATGTAGCGCTCGCAACCACGCCTGGATTTGAAAAGGTATGGAACAAAACTTTAAGTATACACATTATCCTGCATGTGCCAAGAAGTTTAAAAATCTGCCCTTTTTAGGTAACAAGGTGCCAGTCATAGCAGCTCTGAGGGGTAAGGAGAGTAGCCCATGGGCTTTAGCAGCCTGGACATTCAAAAGCAGGGCTCTCTAGTGCTGTGTTTGTGTGCCCCCTTCCACTGCTTGGAGTGGGGGGGTTGTGTTTTATAACCAAACTTCCCAGGGTATTCTCACACACCCAGCCATGCCTTGGCTACCTGAGGAGCATGTCTCTGCAGATCTGGACCAATGCGGTCTATTGTAAACTATCAGATTTGGCTGTGATTATGACGAGTTTATTGAAAGTTCATGGGTTTAGGACTTAAGTGCTGGGCAGTGAAATGTGCAGTTGTTCATACAAAAGAAGAAAAAGTAATGCAAAAGTAACACATTTTATATAACACATTACATGTTATAAAAAGTAATTAAGTAGCATATTTAGTTACTTTTTGTAAGTAATGTAACTAAGTTACTTTTAAAAGTAACAGTGCAGCTCCTATTACAGATTAACAGTGATGAGGTGGATTTCTGCAATAAAGCACTCAGAATGAGGAGCTTTATCATTGATAGAGGATTACCTTCTCATATTGTGAACAGGGCCCTTAATCAAACTAGGAATAGCCCCTGTAACATTTACTCGAGGAGGAACTCCAATACAATAACCCAAATAATGTTGGCCCTCCCATTTCACCCTAACGCTCTCTCTCCTACAGGTCATCAATTACATTTCTCCGTTTTACAGACTGACTCTTCCATGGGAGTCTTTTTCTAACCTTCCCTTTTCTCCTTCCATAGACCGCCCAACCTAAGCAAACTTCTTATCACCAGCTCATTTCATGGAAAAGAGACAAATTTCTCATCTGGCACTTTCATGTTATAACAGGAGTCACTTTGTCACTTGAAAATTTGTCACCAACAATACCCTTTGTATCTGCTCTCTCTCTCTCTGTTAAATTCAGTATTAAACAAATGGTCTCTTGCTAAATCTAAAAATCTTATTTACTGCATTTCTTAAAGGATGTGCCCAGTCATCTACACAAGTGTAACAGTAAGACAGCTAGCAGAGTATTTCAGGGAGAAAACTTCAGATTTCTTGATCACAGCCACAATGATCTGTCTTTTTGTGTTATTTTTTTCACAGGGCTTCAAAGCCACTTTTCAAGGTAAAACAGAAGATGCTCAGGTCATTCTCAGCCTGAATCGCATATTTCTCCAGGTCTTAATGACCAACTAACTTTTTAATCTCTCCTTTCATCTTCTCTAATAAAACTTTTACTCAGCTTTTCTCCTTTCGTCTTCCCTGGTTTTGTTCCCTTCTACGTATGTTACCTGTTCTTTCCTATTTATTTACACACCAGATGAAGGTTATACTGCGGAAACGTTGCATCTTTAACTTTCTTTCCTTTTCAGCTAGGAAATAATCTTTAACCTTTTTTTCTTTAATGTTACTTGGTATAGACCAGGCTATTTTCCAATTTAAGTAACCTTGTGGAACTCTAATGGGGGCCATCAGAGATGCGGCGACCCAATTTAAGCATGGCATTTCTGATGTTGTCACATACGCAGTCTATAAATTGAAACAGCTGCAACATTCTCTGTGAACTGATCTGTGAATATAAGTACTGTAATGTGATTTAAGAATAAACAAAACTGGGAATTGCATACATTACCTTAAAGAGATATTTTAAACTTAACTACAATATGATGATGGTCTATAAATTCTTGGTAATGCTAAATTGGCTTATGGGTATTTGTACCCTGTGATGGACTAGCCAGGAGATTGTTCCTGCCTTGTGCTTGCTGGGATAGACTCCAGGCTCAGTTGGCTTAGAAAATTGTAGAGAAAGGTATGGTAGTAAAAAACACACTACTTATTAAAAAAGGTCAAACACACAGCTTATTCCTTCATTATACAATTACTACATTCAAAAACACAATTTATTCAAAGATACAATGTATTGACTACTTTACTATTCCAAATAGGAGTGGAGCAAGGGGAGAATCTGCACTTATAACACTGCAAAAAAGAAAATCTAAGCAAAGGAAAAACTTTTATATCTAGCCACTAATCTTGTTTTCCTTATTCAAAGGACCAGTTTATACCACACACTAAGAACACTTACACGCACACATCATGACTGTCACGCATTCCTGAGCATGCAGCATCAGCAAAAATATGGGTGAAGTGTGTGTTCAACTTTTGGGCACCAACAGGATAAATATTTATGCTTTGATGTTTGATGAATGGTTCAATGCAGTGAAGTAAATCGTCAAACTTAAATCCTGACATGTAAATGCATTCATGGTGCTTTTCTTCATCCATTTCTCGCATGGGCAATACAAGCGTTGCATATTTGCCATTGTAATGACACAAACACTATTAAAGGTCTTACATTGCATTTTCAGTGTAGCTGTTGCCTTCTGTTTTTTTTTTTTTGGTACCTTTGCATCAGAATGCAAAGAATTTTTATCTTTAATATCTTTCTTCCATTAACTCATAACACAGTAAATCCGGAGATTGTTTTCTCACCATGATGATTTCTCACATTGTCACCTGGTGGAATCCTCCAGATTTATTAAAGTACACTCCCAAGTATAGTCAGTACATTGCACAGCAGCAGCATCCTCAAGCGCACGCATAGTGTAGCATTAAGTATTTTCCATCCATCCATTATCCAACCCGCCATATCCTAACTACAGGGTCACGGGGGTCTGCTGGAGCCAATCACAGCCAACACAGGGCACAAGGCAGGAAACAAACTCCGGGCAGGGCGCCAGCCCACCGCAGCATTAAGTATATTCCCAGCCTAAAATTTATTGACTCAACAAGAAATGTGCATTTAAGTTTAGCTTATTTTAAGAAATCTTGTCAGGTAAAATTGCTGTGTAGCTTTTATTTAGCAAAAAAAAAAAAAAAATATATATATATATATATATATATATATATATATATATATATATATACACACACTCACCTAAAGGATTATTAGGAACACCTGTTCAATTCCTCATTAATGCAATTATCTAATCAACCAATCACATGGCAGTTGCTTCAATGTATTTAGGGGTGTGGTCCTGGTCAAGACAATCTCCTGAACTCCAAACTGAATGTCAGAATGGGAAAGAAAGGTGATTTAAGCAATTTTGAGCGTGGCATGGTTGTTGGTGCCAGACGGGCCGGTCTGAGTATTTCACAATCTGCTCAGTTACTGGGATTTTCACGCACAACCATTTCTAGGGTTTACAAAGAATGGTGTGAAAAGGGAAAAACATCCAGTATGCGGCAGTCCTGTGGGCGAAAATGCCTTGTTGATGCTAGAGGTCAGAGGAGAATGGGCCGACTGATTCAAGCTGATAGAAGAGCAACTTTGACTGAAATAACCACTCGTTACAACCGAGGTATGCAGCAAAGCATTTGTGAAGCCACAACACGCACAACCTTGAGGCGGATGGGCTACAACAGCAGAAGACCCCACCGGGTACCACTCATCTCCACTACAAATAGGAAAAAGAGGCTACAATTTGCACTAGCTCACCAAAATTGGACAGTTGAAGACTGGAAAAATGTTGCCTGGTCTGATGAGTCTCGATTTCTGTTGAAACATTCAAATGGTAGAGTCAGAATTTGGCGTAAACAGAATGAGAACATGGATCCATCATGCCTTGTTACCACTGTGCAGGCTGGTGGTGGTGGTGGTGTAATGGTGTAGGGGATGTTTTCTTGGCACACTTTAGGCCCCTTAGTGCCAATTGGGCATCGTTTAAATGCCACGGGTTACCTGAGCATTGTTTCTGACCATGTCCATCCCTTCATGACCACCATGTACCCATCCTCCGATGGCTACTTCCAGCAGCATAATGCACCATGTCACAAAGCTCAAATCATTTCAAATTGGTTTCTTGAACATGACAATGAGTTCACTGTACTAAAATGGCCCGCACAGTCGCCAGATCTCAACCCAATAGAGCATCTTTGGGATGTGGTG
>JANRMT010062852.1:23591187-23625587 GCA_026402145.1 Polypterus bichir lapradei | reverse complement strand
ATTTAGGGGTGTGGTCCTGGTCAAGACAATCTCCTGAACTCCAAACTGAATGTCAGAATGGGAAAGAAAGGTGATTTAAGCAATTTTGAGCGTGGCATGGTTGTTGGTGCCAGACGGGCCGGTCTGAGTATTTCACAATCTGCTCAGTTACTGGGATTTTCACGCACAACCATTTCTAGGGTTTACAAAGAATGGTGTGAAAAGGGAAAAACATCCAGTATACGGCAGTCCTGTGGGCGCGAAAATGCCTTGTTGATGCTAGAGGTCAGAGGAGAATGGGCCGACTGATTCAAGCTGATAGAAGAGCAACTTTGACTGAAATAACCACTCGTTACAACCGAGGTATGCAGCAAAGCATTTGTGAAGCCACAACACGCACAACCTTGAGGCGGATGGGCTACAACAGCAGAAGACCCCACCGGGTACCACTCATCTCCACTACAAATAGGAAAAAGAGGCTACAATTTGCACGAGCTCACCAAAATTGGACAGTTGAAGACTGGAAAAATGTTGCCTGGTCTGATGAGTCTCGATTTCTGTTGAAACATTCAAATGGTAGAGTCAGAATTTGGCGTAAACAGAATGAGAACATGGATCCATCATGCCTTGTTACCACTGTGCAGGCTGGTGGTGGTGGTGTAATGGTGTGGGGGATGTTTTCTTGGCACACTTTAGGCCCCTTAGTGCCAATTGGGCATCGTTTAAATGCCACAGGTTACCTGAGCATTGTTTCTGACCATGTCCATCCCTTCATGACCACCATGTACCCATCCTCCGATGGCTACTTCCAGCAGCATAATGCACCATGTCACAAAGCTCGAATCATTTCAAATTGGTTTCTTGAACATGACAATGATTTCACTGTACTAAAATGGCCCCCACAGTCACCAGATCTCAACCCAATAGAGCATCATGGGAAGTGGTGGAACGGGAGCTTCGTGCCCTGGATGTGCATCCCACAAATCTCCATCAACTGCAAGATGCTATCCTATCAATATGGGCCAACATTTCTAAAGAATGCTTTCAGCACCTTGTTGAATCAATGCCACGTAGAATTAAGGAAGTTCTGAAGGCGAAAGGGGGTCAAACACCGTATTAGTATGGTGTTCCTAATAATCCTTTAGGTGAGTGTATATTATATATCTATCTATCTGCCAATGGGGTAAGCAAAATTTACTTCACAAGATTTCTTAAAATAGGCTAAATTTTCAGCAGGCATTTCTTCATGAATCAATAAATCAATAATTTAAACATGATAAAATGGCTTAATAAAAAAAAATCTTCCACTAATTTAGATTTAATTTTTTCAAGTAATAAGCAATTTTCCAAGAATCAAGGGCTTGCTCATCTAAATTAGGTAACTGGATTAATAACTCCCTGCATTTAAAATCACAAGACAACGCGAAGCCTATGCCATCACATTTTTTAAAAAGTAAGCGAGGAACCCAAAAAATATGAGGTATTGTCATTGGAGATGAAATTCTTGACCCCGATAATTCTAAAAACGGAATTTATTGTCAGGAAATTAGCTAAATGCAATTCCCCATCACGTATTCGTTCTTATGTTTCCAAATGCATTAGAATGACACTAAATGAGGTTAATTTATAACTTTTGTGCTCAGCACATTCACTCATTTTTACACACACAAACAAAAAAATGTCAATTTAGAGTGGGCATTTAACTAGATTGTACCTCTCTAGGATTTGGCATGAAATTCCAGGCTAAACAAATCGAAAAGGAACGATTACCTTAACTGCTACTAATTCCAAACTTTTGTGCATTCAACGACAAATTCAAAATCCGTAGAAGTCGCACACGAGAAATGTTAATTTACTTACAAGACCTTCTGCGCCATAACTGAGTAACCTATAGACCTTCCGCAGCGTGCTCAGATCTCCTACAGTCAGTAAAACATAGAGACACACAAACACATGCGACTTCCGGTTCCTCGTGATGACGTCAGGACAAGCGTGCAATAAATATGAGAGGCGCGCACATTTAAGCATTCGGCTCGCGGCCTCCAGCTGCCTCGCCGCCTGCTGGTCTTTGGCCAGGATAAGAAATGCGGAGAATGTCAAAGATAAAGCACAGACATTACTTTTCCCCATTATTGTACTGTTTATAGCAGGGTTTTTTGCTTTGTTTTAAAGATGGCATCAGTAAGTATTTTATTTTGTGATACCCCTAGTCAATTTTCTGTTATATCCACATCCCTATCTCATCTTTACTACGTCTTTAGAGACAGTAGATAGATGGATACAGTGCATCCTGAAAGTATTCACAGCGCATCACTTTTTCCACATTTTGTTATGTTACAGCCTTATTCCAAAATGAATTAAATTCATTTTTTTTCCTCAGAATTCTACACACAACACCCCTTAATGACAACGTGAAAAAAGTTTACTTGAGATTTTTGCAAATTTATTAAAAATAAAAAAACTGAGAAAGCACTTGTACACAAGTATTCACAGCCTTTGCCATGAAGCTCAAAATTGAGCTCAGGTGCATCCTGTTTCCCCTGATCATCCTTGAGATGTTTCTGCGGCTTAATTGGAGTCCACCTGTGGTAAATTCAGTTGATTTGACATGATTTGGAAAGGCACACACCTGTCTATATAAGGTCCCACAGTTGACAGTTCATGTCAGAGCACAAATCAAGCATGAAGTCAAAGGAATTGTCTCGAGGCACAAATCTGGCGAAGGTTACAGAAAAATGTCTGCTGCTTTGAAGGTCCCAATGAGCACAGTGGCCTCCATTCATCCGTAAGTGTAAGAAGTTCGAAACCACCAGGACTCTTCCTAGAGCTGGCCAGCCATCTAAACTGAGCCATCGGGGGAGAAGGGCCTTAGTCAGGGAGGTGACCAAGAACCCGATGGTCACTCTGTCAGAGCTCCAGAGCTCCTCTGTGGAGAGAGGAGAAACTTCCAAAAGGACAACCATCTCTGCAGCAATCCACCAATCAGGCCTGTATGGTAGAGTGGCCAGATGGAAGCCACTCCTTAGTAAAAGGCACGTGGCAGCCCACCTGGAGTTTGCCAAAAGGCACCTGAAGGACTCTCAGACCATGAGAAACAAAATTTTCTGGTCTGATGAGACAAAGATTGAACTCTTTGGTGTGAATGCCAGGTGTCACGTTTGGAGGAAACCAGGCACCGCTCATCACCAGGCCAATACCATCCCTACAGTGAAGGATGGTGGTGGCAGCATCATGCTGTGGGGATGTTTTTCAGCGGCAGGAACTGGGAGAGACTAGTCAGGATAAAGGAAAAGATGACTGCAGCAATGTACAGAGACATCCTGGATGAAAACCTGCTCCAGAGCGCTCTTGACCTCAGACTGGGGCGACGGTTCATCTTTCAGCAGGACGACAACCCTAAACACACAGCCAAGATATCAAAGGAATGGCTTCAGGACAACTCTGTGAATGTCTTTGAGTGGCCCAGCCAGAGCCCTGACTTGAATCCGATTGAACATCTCTGGAGAGATCTTAAAATAGCTGTGCACCGATGCTTCCCATCCAACCTGATGGAGCTTGAGAGGTGCTGCAAAGAGGAATGGGCGAAACTGGCCAAGGATAGGTGTGGCAAGCTTGTGGCATCATATTCAAAAAGACTTGAGGCTGTAATTGCTGCCAAAGGTGCATCGACAAAGTATTGAGCAAAGGCTGTGAATACTTATGTACATGTGATTTCTCAGTTTTTTTTATTTTTAATAAATTTGCAAAAATCTCAAGTAAACTTTTTTCACGTTGTCATTATGGGGTGTTGTGTGTAGAATTCTGAGGAAAAAAATGAATTTAATCCATTTTGGAATAAGGCTGTAACATAACAAAATGTGGAAAAAGTGATGTGCTGTGAATATTTTCCAGATGCACTGTAGATAGATAGATAGATAGATACTTTATTAATCCCGAGGGGAAGTTCACATAATGCAGCAGCAGTATACTGATACAAAAAACAATATTAAATTAAAGAGTAATAAAAAGCATGTAAAAACAGACAATAACTTTGACAGTCTGTCACTGAAGCTACTCCTCTGCCTGAAGATAGACTGTTAAGTGGATGCAGTGGATTCTTCATGATTGACAGGAGTTTGCTTAGCGCCCGTCGCTCTGCTACAGATGTTAAACTGTCCAGCTTTATTCCTACAATACAGCCTGCCTTCTTAACAAAATTTGTCCAGGCGTGAGATGTCCTTCTTCTTTATGTTGCCTCCCCAGCACACCACCGCGTAGAAGAGGGCACTCACCACAACCGTCAGGTAGAACATCTGCAGCATCTTATTGCAGATGTTGAAGGACGCCAACCTTCTAAGAAAGTATAGTCGGCTCTCACCTTTCTTACACAGAGCATCAGTATTGGCAGTCCAGTCCAATTTGTCATCCAGCTGCACTCACATGTATTTATAGGTCTTCACCCTCTGCACACCGTCACCTCTGATCACAGGGTCCATGAGGGGCCTGGGCCTCCTAAAATCCACCACCAGTTCCTTGGTCTTGCTGGTGTTCTGGTGTAAGTGGTTTGAGTCACACCATTTAACAAAGTCTTTGATTAGCTTCCTGTACTCCTCCTCCTGCCCACTCCTGATGCAGTACGTATGCACTGTTCATACAGGATGGTCCAGATCTAATTATGCAGATCCAGATTGTCTGGATGACTTTGATTTATGCGGGGACGATTCCAGTTCGGCGCAAACACGATTCTGCATGTCATCAGTTCTCACACTTCTCGATGGTCCGGGATTTTTCAGGTGATTTTCTATGTGATAAACTTAATAAGTTATAGCGTAATGAAAATTGCATAATTAGATCTGGACCACCCTATATATGCCAGGGGTGGCGAACTCCAGGCGCTTGAGTGCTGCAGTGGCTGCATGTTTTCATTCTTACCCTCTTCTTAATTAGTGACCAGTTTTTGCTGCTGACTACTTCTTTTAATTAACTTGATTCAGGCCCCATAGTAGTTTCTTTTTCTTTAATTAGTAGCCAAACAATAATGAGACACAAAAGTAGCCACCACATGACCAGCTCCCCTTTGCCCATTACACAATATCTGAAATTAAAGAGAGGTGATGGTCTTGGTAAGGTTGATCTCTCAGGTCTTCTGCTCTTAGAAAGAACAGAAAAACAACAGTTTTCGAAATGTGTGTTGTGGCAGAATGAGAGCAGCAACAAGCCATAGAATTAAATAACAGGTTTAATTAACAGCAAGAATTGGCTTCTTATGAAGAAAGTGATTGGAGTGAAATTGGTTGGAGTTTGAAGCCCCAGTTTAGCTGGTCATCTGTCGGCTAGTTTCACATTTCATTTCTGCCTGGCTGTCATTTAATGAAAGAAGGAATCAATTCTGAGGGCTGAACTCTTCTAACAGGGCTATTAAAGTGATTGGGAAAAAGTTCATTATCAGTGAGAACTGGTCACTGATTGGGAAAAGGGTTAGAATGAAAACCTGTAGCCACTACAGCACTCCAAGCCTGAAGTTAGCCACCCCGATATAGGCAAACCATGAAATAAACAAAACAGACTAATCTGGATAATGATTGAAACTATTAAATAAAATATTTAGGCCAGTCATGATTCAGAAATCTTTTTGATATTAGGTAGAATACTGGAGAGGCATACTTTCATTACTTCCTCAGTCATCTGTAGCCTTTCTTTCTATACTTTTTATGCTTGCATTACTGAAAATCAACTCACAAAGATTTAAAAAATGTAGTAGAATTATCAGAGCTATTACCTCAATATGAGGATATTCATTTTTGATTCGCTCCATATTTTATCAAGAAGCACAGCTTTATGTTTGCATTTCAAACTGTCAATTTTACATACAGTATTTAACAACTTCTGTTTCTCTGTGCGACTGAGATAACAATGGCATGATACTGTGATAGGAGCCTCGACTTACTGTATATTTTATATGTATATTGTATATATATAATATAAAATTATTTTTTTACTTTACTTCAATATGCTCAGAAAGCAGTGGCATGATCTCTTTATTCTCTGTTGCAACAACACATCCACATTGACCTCCTTCACTATGGTGGCATACAACAAACTTAACTCTTCTCTTAGAGCTTTGATCAGTGGAAAATAATGGACGATATTTTCAGCTTTTCCTTGCATGTTGAAATTAGTCTTGTTTAATTGTTCAAAAATATTAACTAAGTATGACGATTTCGCAATCCAAGTATCATTTGCAAGTCACATATAGAATCCTTGTTGCTTCTGAATTGTATTGTCGTAGTATTTCCCTCTACTTACCCTTTACCTGTTTTCTTTGAGGTTGCTGGATATCATGGCCGGCCTGTACACTGGTACTGTGAGTGCTGTGCAGAGTGGAGGCAGAACCTCTGTGTATTTCTCAGTTGATTCTGTGGTTCATCAGCATTGTGTTCTGCTCCTACTCTGTTCAATGCTTGTATGGACTGGATGTTGGGCAAGGTCGTGGGGTCCAGCGGCTCTGGGGCATCTGTTAGTGAAGAAAGATCTTGACTTTGCTGATGATGCTGTGATCTTTGCGGAGCCAATGGATGCTCTGATCAGGGCGCTCGAGAGACTGAGCGAGGAGTCTGAGTGTCTGGGCTTGCGAGTGTCCTGGATTAAAACCAAAATCCAGGCCTTTAATGACCTCTTGGGCACGGCCATCAGGAGTGTGTCTGTCTGCGGAGAGAGTGTCGACCTTGTCGAGAGGTTTACTTACCTCGGCAGTGACATTCATGTCTCTGTTGACTCTTCCAATGAAGTCAGTAGACGGACTGGGAGAGCTTGGGGGGTCATGAGGTTGCTGGAAAGGGGTGGGTGGTGCTCCCGATATCTATGCAAAAGGATGAAGGTCCAAGCCTTTAGAGTCCTGGTGCTTCCTGTCTTGGTATATGATTTTGAGACATGGACGCTATCCAGTGACCTGAGACAAAGACTGGACTCCTTTGGTACTGTGTTTCTTTGGAGAATCCTTGAGTACCATTGGTTTGACTTTGTGTCGAATGAGCGGTTGATCATAGAGTCCCGAATGAGGCACATTGCCTACATTGTGAGGGAGCATCAGTTGTGGTGCTATGGCCATGTGGCACGTTTCCCTGGGGGTGATCTGGCACATAAGATCCTCATTGTTGGGGACCCGAGTGGCTGGACCAGGCCAAGGGGTCACCCAAATAAAACATGGCTGCGGCAGATAGAGGGTCATTTCCGGAAGGTGGGACTGGACCGTGTGTCTGCCTGGGGGGTTGCAAACCGGGATCTCAAGTTGTTTCATCGTGTAGTGGGTGCGGCAACGCACTGTACCAACTTGACTTTGACTTGACTTGTAAGTGTACTCGTCAAGTTTGTTACCGGGTTGGTTTACTGTTGCACTTTAAGATTAACACATGCATATACAGCGATACGCATGCACACAGAACCTAATCACAACAGTGCTCCATGAATGACAAACACACAGCTGGTTAACCTCTAGCACTTTAAACCACACATGTGCCTTAGGAATAACACAGCCTGTCACTCTCTCAGCACTTCAAGAGACTTACTTATTATCAGCACGAACAACATACAATGTTTTAATGATATCTCAGGCCTAAATATTACTTTTGTTCTATAAGAATACATTTAAACATACAAATGCTCAGCACCCCTGACTATAGGCTATTTCCCTATTTTTTGGTGGAGCTCTCACCCTCAGCCCTTGATAAACCTCGCAACACAGAGGGAATGGCAAACCTCCGGCTGCACCAGGTGCTCAAGGAAATCTAACTTATTACTTCAATCACTCTATTGACATAAGTCAAAGAATAGAAAGTTAAAACCAGCATTGTATTTATTACAGGAATAGTAATAATACCACTGGAACAAAGAATCATAAAAAATAGGACTGATAAAAAAGTCTGGATATATATAGTCTTTAGAAAAAGCTTATGAAAAAGTAAAGATGACAAGGATGAATGTCGCAGGCGGCTTGTGATCTAGCACTCGCAGTTGTTCATGATGCTTTTCTTATGACCAGTTGGAAACGGCCGCATGTTGCCGGTGCCCTCTTCTGACGTCTTCGTTCCTTCTTCTTCCTGCCTCCTTCCTTACTATATCGCTCCTCAGATAAGGCATATTTATTCTAAAATTCTAGCAGGGGGGTTTTGCAAGATGTGATTGTTAGATATTCTCATTGGCTGGCTGTCAATATGATGAATGAATTCACCTGTCCATTTTCCCAAAAAAATAAAACTTTTTTATGTTCCCTGTGGTGTCTTCCTTTCCCAGGCTGTAAAATAATTAGATGTCTATCCTTTCTCAGGTTATAAATTAATTGATAGCCTGAGCCACCAGCATGTCTTCCTTTCTTTGTTGGAACAGCTGTTATAAAAGTGAGGTGTAACTGGGAAGAAGACATGCCTTGATTTGTCCTGAAAGTAGTTCATCTGTTGTCTTGTCTTCAGCAAATTATAATGGAAATATAAACCAAAATGTACAGATCGTGTACCTCACAACATGAAAGGTTAAAAAAAACACCATGTCCTTTACTGTAGCTCATGCACTACATTTTATGTCAATAATTATTTATTGACAGTGGTGTTTTAGTAGTTTATTTACCAAAGTAGGTATTTGTAGTAGGTTTAGAAATAACAAAGGGGAGTTTAGATGTGGCTGAACCTCAGTCATCGTAAAGGAGAGGAGTGTGTGTGAGATGTCAAGCGCTCTACACTGTTAAAACCTTCTCTGTGTCGTGGGCCTTAAATGCAACAAAACACTACCTGAGAGAGGGGGCCCATCTGATGACTTTGATGTTTCTCCTGCGTGACTATTGTTCAACCCAATTGCAATAACAGAATAGCATAGTGTATAGCAGAATAAAAGTACAGCACTGTAAAAGTGGGGAGGACCTCATCTGAGTCAGCTGTCTGGTGCAATGCATTATGTATGTATATGAATTTGGGGCCCTGCAGCTTGAACTGTTATAGGAGCCCCTTCGCAACCAGCATCAGGGTCTGGCGAAACACTGTTATCTTCTTTAATGGGGCTGTTCCATGACAGATCACCACAATTTATTTTAAATTTAGCCTTTACATCTCAGATTTTGATTAAAATTGCTGTTGTAGTGAATTACACTATACTGTATTATTAATAGTATTAGTCATCAATCAGTCATTGTCCAACCCGCTATATCCTAACACAGGGTCACGGGGGTCTGCTGAAGCCAATCCCAGCCAGCACAGGGCACAAGGCAGGAACAAATACCTGGGCAAGGTGCCAGCCCACCACAGTATTAATAGTATTATCAATTAAAAAAAACCCTTCTCATGCAGTAGGCACCAAAGTTTTAAGCAATGTGAACTAAAGTCACTTCTGGGGCCCCTCTGGCATTAGGGGCCATGAAGCTTAAACTTCATTAGTATTATAGTAGACCCACCCCTGGACCTGTGACAACACCTAGCCTCTTTAGATAGCCATCTTGCTTCCTTGGAAAGAAGAAAAGGATCAACATTACCCTACATTGTTGCAAACAGATGCAATTTCAAAGGTCTTCTTTTTATCTCTTTATCTTTTCTTTTCTTTTCTATCTGTTCTTTATACTGTATATGGTCTCCAGGACTCTCAACAAATCCAAATCATATTATGTGTTATCATCTACTGTTAAATTCTGCTCTGCACTTGTAATATTTCTATTTCACTTATATTGTATTGAGGATTGCTTGTGCTCTGTTCTGGTTACTGTATTGTATTTACACCCTTTTCTTTGACACCCACTGCACGCCCAACCTACCTGGAAAGGGGTCTCTCTTTGAGCTTCCTTCCCCAAGGTTTCTTCCACTTTTTTTGGGGAATTTTTCCTTGTCTTCTTAGAGAGTCAAGGCTGGGGAGCTGTCAAAAGGTAGGGCCTGTTAAAGCCCATTGTGGAACTTCTTGTGTGATTTTGGGCTATACAAAAATAAATTGTATTGTATTGTATTGTATATCCTTAACCATTTTTAGGTGTATTAACATAAAATGTACAAAGACCCTATTGTGAAAACCCAGGCCAGTCTAGCTGGCCATTTGTCTGCCTATCCACATGAAACAACTCGGCCCCCTATTTACTAGTTTTGTTGACATGTGACAGGCTTGTTCTTTCAAAAAATTTGTCGAGACAGTTCAGTTTTTGTTGTGATATCTCAAACAGATCACACTGCAATAAGTTTTTAAATTTAGAAAATTCCCATTGAAAAGCATTGTCTCGTTCATCTTAAAACGAAATAACACTCGGTGTGACTTCGACTTCGAGTTTACTGTTTCAGTTTTACCGTGAGGGCGGTTGCTTGCACTTGTATATTTTGTGTATATTTCTCTTTTACTCATTTGTCAGATGCAGAGATGCCCAAAGCAAATAAGTGAAAGGCCGGGCAGAGTGTTTTGCAAACATCTCACACAGCAGCGCAATTTATGTTCCTGCTTTTGGTATCATAATTGACAGACTACCAAAAGTCAGTTCTCTACGGAGCCCCATAGGTGTCAAGCAAAAAAAAAAAACTAACTGTATGTGTATAAGTATATATTAAGTATGTATGTATATATTATATATAATAAGGGGGATGTGCAGGACTGTGGTAACCACAGGGGGATAAAATTGATGAGCCACAGCATGAAGTTATGGGAAAGAGTAGTGGAAGCTCGGTTAAGAAGTGAGGTGATGATTAGTGAGCAGCATTAAAGTTACATGCCAGGAAAGAGCACCACAGATGTGATGTTTGCTCTGAGGGTGTTGATGGAGAAATACAGAGAAGGCCAGAAGGAGTTGCATTGTGTCTTTGTTGACCTGGAGAAAGCATATGACAGGGTGCCTCAAGAGGAGCTTTGGTATTGTATGAGGAAGTCAGGAGTGGCAGAGAAGTATGTAAGAGTTGTACAGGATATGAACGAGGGAAGTGTGACAGTGGTGAGGTCTGCGGTAGGAGTGATGGATGCATTCAACATGAATGTGGGATTACATCAGGGATCGGCTCTGAGCCCTTTCTTATTTGTAATAGTGATGGACAGGTTGACAGACGAGATTAGACAGGAGTCCCCGTGGATTATGATGTTTGTTGATGACACTGTGATCTGTAGCAAGAGTGGGGAGCAGGTTGAGGAGACCCTGGAGAGGTGGAGATATGAGAGGAGAGGAATGAAGGTCAGTAGGAACAAGACAGAATACAGGTGTGTAAATGAAATGGAGGTCAGTGGAATGGTGAGGATACAAGGAGTAGAGTTGGCGAAGGTGGATGAGTTTAAATACTTGGGATCAACAGTACAGACTAATGGGGATTGTGGAAGAGAGGTGAAAAAGATAGTGCAGGCAGGGTGGAATGGGTGGAGAAGAGTGTCAGGAGTGATTTGTGACAGACGGGTATCAGCAACAGTGAAAGGGAAGGTCTACAGGACGGTAGTGAGACCAGCTACGTTATATGGGTTGGAGACGGTAGCACTGACCAGAAAGCAGGAGCTGTAGGTGGCAGACTTAAAGATGCTAAGATTTGCACTTGACGAAGATGGACAGGATTAGAAAGGAGGACATTAGAGGGTCAGCTCAGGTTGGACGGTTGGGAGACAAAGTCAGAGAGGCAAGATTGCATTGGTTTGGACATGTGCAGAGGAGAGATGCTGGATATATTGGGAGAAGGATGTTAAGGATAGAGCTGCCAGGTAAGAGGAAAAGAGGAAGGCCTAAGAGAAGGTTTATGGATGTGGTGAGCGAAGACATGCAGATGATGAGTGTAACAGAGCAAGATACAGAGGACAGAAAGATATGGAAGAAGATGATCCGCTGTGGCAACCCCTAACGGGAACAGCCAAAAGAAGAAGAAGAAGATGTGTAAATGTATATATATATATTTTATATATAAAATTTATCATCATCATCATCATATAATAAAATAAAATACTATATCCCTCCCTTGTGGTACAGTGGCAATTCGAAAAGGAAGCAAGACAAAATAACACTAAAGAAGGAATGCATTTAGTTTCATTTAATACCGACTTACACAAATAAAAGTAATTTGAATGAAGCTCCTGGCAAAGCATGATGTAGTAGTGGGGCTCCTGGCAGTTGGCTTTGTCCTGTTCAAGTGTGCAAGAAGTATTGTCTTAGGCACCGGCAGGAGCGATGTGTTCCATCCGTCTGCAGATGAGCTTAAATTTTCTGTGCAGTTGCCAGAGCTTTTATACTTTTCTCAGTCCTTGGTTTCAAAATAAGAACATACAATCACTAAAAAATGGGATTCAATCTTTACTAGCACAGTTCAGTTTTAAATAGCACACAGTATTTACCGACCATAAATTGACCATCAGCAAACAAGGAGTAGCCAGCGTCCTTTTAATAACCTGTTTGAGCGGCTCCATTTGTCTCTCCTTATCTCTGTTTCTTGCTCTTCCTGTCAGCTCACTTACGTTGTTTAAAGTCTTCAGCTGTGTCTATTCATGGCCTCAGTTACCAGTCTTAAGGTAAAAATATGTAATGTGGAATAAAACTCACAGATCACAGTGGCACACTACAGACCTTTAGGTGCACAGGCAGTTGGAGTCTACGCCAGCAATTACCAGGCATAGGCCAGGAATGGTCCCTGGCAAGGGTGCCAGTCCATCGCAGGGTGAACACACACACACACACACATTCACACACACAGTTTAGCATCACCAGTTTGCTATTTTATTATTTGAGTGGACATTTATATGTTGTTACAACCATGGCAAAAAAATAACTGCTACAGAAACCAAATTACAGTAACAAAAGTAAAATTATAAATAGAAAAGAACTTGGCACTAGGGAGCTTTTACTTGTCATAAGTTCACCCACATTGTGGGCAGTAAGCAGCCAAGCAAACAGGAAATGTATTCTTAACTCAAGTAAAATATCTCCAAGAATGTGTGATAAAATAATCATTTCTAGTTTTCTTTTCTTATCACAAGGATGCCTCATAAACGCGGAAGGCACATTTTCTTCAATTGAAACCTCAGTGGACATGTTCGATAAGTTTTGAGGCTTTTCAACCCATCTAATTACCCTTAAACCCCATTGTAAGCCGCAAGAACAAACATCGTATTTTTAAAATTTACAAACTGTAGCTGAGTTTGTCCCAAATTACCAAAGTTCTACTGCTTTTAGTTTGCTTCATAGGATAGTTCTGGGAATAATGTGATACGTGTTCAAATAATTCCACAGACCAAAAGTTTTAGTAAAATTCAAAGCAAAACAGTTCACACAAAAAGTAGAAAAAAACTGATATGAAAGAAAAGAAAAGTTATTGTTTAAGAAAAGTTATTTTTAAGGCTTCTTTTCTTGTTTCATTTCTCTCAGTTTGGTCATACAGTCGAACTTAAACACATTAAGCATAGTCAGGAAACTGTATGCCATCTCCTATTTGCAAACATATCTAACAGCCCATGCAAACAGTGAGACTATTTCCTAACTGGCTTAATTAACTCTCTATTTTACAGATATACCTGAGAAAGTTCTATTTCTTGTTAACTTACAGGGGGTAAAAGACTCTATGGCGTAGCAATGGATTGTGCAGATTGTGCAAAGCACAAGGGCCTACAAGCTTGGGGAGGGCCCACTCGGGGGCCGTATAGATTTAAAAAAAAATTTGAATAACTTAAATTACTTGGACAGTTCATTGCGTTAATAATTCACAGTTTCAGTGGCGTATTTACACCATCACCAGACAAGTCCAATCCAGTTCATGATGATATTACATATTCAGCAGGCCTACAGTTTACATGAATTTAGACTTGGGTAGTTCGAAGGCTCAGAGCCAAATCAGAGGCACAACACGTCCTATTCAGCCTTACAAAGAAGTCCATATTCCCAAATTTGGCCACCTTTGGCGTAGTAGTATCCTGTCAGGCGGTGTTTTCGTTTTAACTTGTTACAAATTGAAATTCCTTCATTTTATAGCACAGAACAGTTTCTACAGTACTTTCTAGCTTACAAGTCAAGTCAAGTTGGGGAGCATGCACTGGTACAGTGCATTGCCGTACCAACTACACGACAATTCAGCTCAGGATCCCGGTTGGCAACCCCCCAGGCAGACAAGCGGTCCAGTCCCACCCTCCAGAAATGACCCTCTGTCTGCCGCAGCCAGGTGTTATGTGGGCGACCCCTTGGCCTGGTCCAGCTATTCGGGTCCCCAACAATGAGGATCTTATGAGCGGGATCACCCTCAGGGAAACACGCCACATGGCCGTAGTGCCGTAACTGACACTCCCTCACAATACAGGTAATGTGCCTCATTTGGAACTCCATGAGCAACCGCTCATTTGACACAAATTCAAACCAAAAGTACCCAAGGATTTTCCAGAGAGACACAGTACCAAAGGAGTCCAGTCTTCGTCTCAGGTCACTGGATAGTATCCATGTCTTGCAACCATATAGCAAGACAGGAAGCACCAGGACTCTAAAGACTTGGACCTTCGTCCTTTTGTACAGATATCGGGAGCGCCACACACCCCTTTCCAGCGACCTCATGACCCCCCCCATGATCTCCCAATCTGTCTACTGACTTCATAGGAAGAGTCACCAGAGGCATGAATGTCACAGCCTAGGTAAGTAAACCTCTCGACAAGGTTGACACTCTCTCCGCAGACAGATTCACTGCTGATGGCTGTGCCTAAGAGGTCATTAAAGGCCTTGATGTTGGTTTTTATCAGGACGCTCGCAAGCCTAAACACTCAGACTCCTCACTTAGTGTCTCAAGTGCCCCGATCACAGCCTCCGTTGACTCTGTGAAGATCACAGCATTGTCAGCAAAGTCAAGACCCGTGAATCTTTCTTCACCAACAAATGCCCCAAAGCCGCTGGACCCCATGACCTTGCCCAAAACCCAGTCCATACAAGCATTTAACAGAGTAAGAGCAGAACACACCCATGACGAACCACAGAATCAACTGGGAAATACACAGAGGTTCTGCCTCCACTCTGCACAGCACTCACAGTACCAGTGTACAGGCCGGCCATGATATCCAGCGACCTCAAGGGGATCCTGCAAACCCTCAGGATGTCCCAAAGGGCAGCTTGATCAACTGAGTCGAACACTTTACGAAAATCGACAAAGGCTGCAAAGAAACTCTGCCGATATTCGCGTTTGCGCTCCATGAGAACCCTCAGTGCCAGGATGCGGTCAATGGTAGAATTCTTAGGCGTAAAACCAGACTGTTCCGGTCGCTGGTAGGTGAGCAGGTGATCACGGATCCTACTGAGGACGACCCTAGCTAGGACCTTACCCAGCACAGAGAGCAGTGTTATCCGCCTGTAGTTGCCGCAATCCAGGCAATCACCCTTTCCTTTCCAGATAGGGACAACAAGTCCCATTTTCCAGTCAGTTCGGGTGATGCCAGTCTCCGAAATGGAAGCAAAGATTGCTTGCAATGCCCGGAGGACAGCCTTACCACCATCCTGGAGAAGTTCACCCTGGATACCACAGATACCTGCAGCCTTTCTTCTCCTCAGCTGGTTCACCACCTGTGCAATCTCAGTGAGATTGGGTGGTTCACAGCTAATTGGAGGATCAGCCTCAAGAACCGTGGACCCAGAGATATCCAACGTTCTAGCCGGAGGATCACCTTTGAACAACTGCTCAAAGTAGCCAGCCCAGCGGGTCACAACTGCAGTGTCATCCTTAAGGACCGTTCCATCAGCCGCCATGACTGTGACTCTCCGAGGAACAGATTCGAATGTGCATAATGCTTTGATTCCTGTCTAAGCAGGACGTGGGTCGCTAGACCACAGATGGTGTGTCACTTGCTCACAGATTCCTCTAACAAATGTCTGTTTATCTGCCCTCAGAGCCCTCACAGCAGTCCTACTCAGTTCCCGGTACAGACCAGAATTGCCATTGAGTTGTGCACTGCGACTCCTCTCGATGATATCCAGGGTGCCCTGTGAGATGAAACACCTCCTTCTGGGAACACCGGTAACACCAACACAACCCTCAGCAACCTTCAGGGTCTTGTCACAGAAGGTCTCCCACATCACATCAGGATCGACAGTCGCACCCAAGTCTGCAAGTTCCTCACACAAACTGTGTGCAAACCCATTAGAAACAGCCTGGTCTTGGAGTCTGGCCAAGTCCAGGCTAATTTTCCTAGTAGGTGGTAACCTACTGGACCTAAGCTGGATCCTAAACGTAGCAACAACAAGTCTGTGGTCAGAATTCACAAACTGGGCACTTCTGTAGACCCTTCACAAAGTTGTCTTGGAAAAGTAAGCGGGTCCACATCTTTTATATATTTATGTACTACTACTACTACCCACACCTCCCACATTCCTTTTCAAATTCCATTTAGAGAGCCGGTTTGTTTGTCACCAGCATGTGATCTGATAGTGTCGCGGTAGTGGACACCGCGGTCCAGCTGGCCCCTAGGATATAGTTGTGAATAAATTACTAACAGTTATGCTAGTCAGTAGGGGCCCACCTCAGGGCGCTGCACAGGGGCCTTCAGCAAGATAGCTACACCACTGAAAAGACTATACCATATTCTATATATGTATTTATTACCAGTAACGGAGCAGTGAATACACTTGACTTGAGCATGCCTAGTTTTTCTCCTCTTTCTCAGTATGTTGAGCATGCGTTTGCTCAAGGGTTGATGCGCTTGCTGCTTCCTGAGCAGCTCTTCTTTACTCCACCCTAGCGGCCCGCTGCTTCTCTTCTTCCATCGGCATCTTTTCACATTAAAACTGATTAAGTCAATGTTTGTGTTGCAATTACTTAGTACGTTTTTCTTACTTTTTCACTTAAGCTGACACTTAAGTGTTCAATCTGCCTCAAGAATTACTTAAGATATGAAGAGGTAGAAGAAGTGATGGCGAAGATGGTAGGGATGAGAACTGCACAGCCGCCCTGCTGGCCACTGCCAAGAGTTGATTCTACAATAAAATAAAATAAAAATAAAAAGTAATAAAAATCATCACCTCAAAAGTGGACAAAAGATGTCACGCAGTATATGTGTACCAAATTTCAGGCCACTCAGGTCAAATGGTTTGCAAGCTACGGGTGATTTAAAATCCTGGACAGACAAATGGACAGCCACGGTAGCATATTATATAAGAAGATCAGAAAATTATATTCCATCGAAATTAAGCAAACACTTATTGAATTTAAAATTAGACATTAACTTTCTAGGATTGGCTCTTACACCTCCGGCCCCTAATTGTTTATGCAGGAGCAGAGACAATTTTACTATATGTTACTTAAGTAAACTATTCTTATACTCTAAATATTATTTTCAAACAACTAGGAAATAACTGCAAACAAACATTTAAAAAAATTCTCATTTCAATTGTTGGCTGTTTCTTGAAGCAGGCAGACTTTTCTTCTAGGGTCTGTCCAGTGTGCTGGTTCTGGTCTGCAAGCAAACTCTTCTGACTGCACCTTTGGCGTCTGGCATGGTGTTAATGACTCGAACCATTACCCAAGAGTTGTGGGGTGCAACATCATCTATTATTAAAGCAATGTCCCCTGGTTCAAAATGTCTTCTTGGTGTAAGCCATTTTTGACATCATTGAAGTATTGGCAGACCATCTTTTCCAAAATAAATCAGCCATGTACTGAACTTTCTTCCAGCATTTTCAAGTATACTGGTCATTATTAGAAAAGAGTCAAGGAGACATGCTGGGCCGTATCTTCAGTAACAGCAAGTGATTTTGGGTGTGCGTGCCTCCAAATCATTTGAGTCATTAGATGTCTTTGTGAGGGGTCAGTTATTGATGATTGGTTCAGCGTCACACATTACTGTTTGGAGACTTTCATTGTTGAGTATTTGCTGCTTAAGTATTGAGTTTAGGATCTTTCTTAAGTTTCTGACTTGTCTTTCCCATAATCCACCTTGGTGAGTGACTGATGGTGAATTGAAAACCCATTTGATTTCTTTTTTCATGATGGCATTGCTAATTTTTTTCTTGATCAAAATTTTAAACTGTTTCATGTAGCTCTCTTTCTGTCCCAATAAAGTTTGTTCCATTATCTGAGCTAATGTTTTTAACTTGCCCTCTTCTGCAAATGAATCAACTTTTGGTGTTGATACATGAGTTGGTGTCCAAGCTGTGTGCAATCTCAATGTATATAACTCTAATTGTTAGACAAGTGAAAATTACTCCATACCTCTTGACCAGACTTCATCCTCTTTTAACTTTAAAGAGACCAAAATAATCAACTCCAACACTGGAGAAAGGTGGTGGGTCAGGTAACAGTCTTTTGGCAAATATGCCATTTTTTGCAATTTTTATGCAATGCTTTTGCATTGTATCTTCTGCATGTTGTGCACTTTGATATGATATTTCCGGTAGTTGAGTTTCCTTGAGGTGTGCCATATTTCTGCCACAACTGTGCAAGCATATAATTGCTCCCTCCATCCATCCATTATCCAACTCGCTATATCCTAACTACAGGGTCACAGGGGTCTGCTGGAGCCAGTCCCAGCCAACACAGGGTGCAAGGCAAGAAACAAACCGTGGGCAGGGTACCAGCCCACTGCAGGGCACACACTAGGGACTATTTAGGAGTGCCAATGCACCTAACCTGCATGGACTGTGGGAGGAAACCAGAGTACCCAGAGGAAACTCAGGGCAGACATGAGGAGAACATGCAAACTCCACGCAGGGGGAGTCTCCTAACGGGTCTCTTAACTGCGAGGCAGCAGCGCTACCCACTGAGCCACTGTGCCACCCTAATTGCTTCCATAATGTCTTATTTCTTTGTGAATGTGCCACAGTATAAGAAAAGCAATATATGAATGCTTGTGGAGGACTGTAGGATGCTTAGCTTCTTCTGGCATAGCAGCTTTGCTGAGTGTGCCTCCAGCTGTCAATATTCTATCTTGTATGATCGGGTCCAGTTTAAAGTATTAGTTGTTCCTTTTCACGTGTGCATTTCTCTTTAAAGCCATTATTTCTTCTGGATTAGCCAAGTCTTCTTAGGAAATTGGGTTTGGTTTCAATGTTAACTTGTGTTGCTTTATGTGTTCTGCAATGAGTGTTTTTTGTTTTTCTGGGTTACTTTCTGATTGACTAACTTCAAGATGGAATGTCTTTCTTTCATTATTTTAAGTTCAGCAGTATATCATTAAACTGGAGAAACCACGCCACAACTTTCCTTAAGTGTAGCCATTCTGAGAAGCAGGTGAGTAGGAGTTTATTGACAGAGTCTGTGTTCTGTTCTCCACTTGTCATGTTAACTGCATAGATTTTAATTTCTGGATTATCCTCAAAATGTGAATCATTCAGCTGATCTGGTCTTTTTGGCCACTCATGTTCTGGCATTAACAAGAAACTTGGGCCTTGAGACCATAGGGTGCTTTTGAGAAAGCTTTCTATGCTTAGCCCCCTTGTTGCTTGGTCAGCTGTATTTAGGGCATATGTGACATACTTCCATTAACATTCACTTTAGCATACAATTTTATGTGGCAAACTAATAAACTGCTCAAAAAAAATTAAAGGACCACTTTGAAAACACATCAGATCTCAACGGGAAAAAAATCCTGCTGGCTATCTCTACTGATATGGACTGACATGGCAATGTGTTAGGAACAAAAGGATGGCACATCGTTTGATGGAAATGAAAATGATCAACCTACAGAGAGCTGAATTCAAAGACACCCCGAAAATCAAAGTGAAACAATGATGCGGCAGGCAGGCTCGTCCATTTTGCTGAAATTTCATTGCAGCAACTCCAAATTGTACTCAGTAGTTTGTATGGCCCCCACATGCTAGTATACATTCCTGACAATTTCGGGGGGCATGCTCCTATTGAGACTACGGATGGTGTACTGGGGGATCTCCTCCCATATCTGGACCAGGACATCACTGAACTCCTGGACAGTCTGAGGTGCAACCTGGTGGCGACCAAAACATAATGTCATAACCCAGAGGTGTTCTATTGGATTGAGGTCAGGCGAGTGAGCGTGGGGGCCAGTAAATGGTATCAATTCCTTCATCCTCCAGGAACTGCCTGCATACTCTCGCCACATGAAGCCAGGCATTGTCGTGTACCAGGAGGAACCCAGGAGCCACTGCACCAGCATAGGGTCTGACAATGGGTCCGAGGATTTCATCCCAATACCTAATGTGCAGTCAAGGTGCGGTGGCGTTGTCTAGCCTGCAGAAGTCTGTGCATCCCTCCTTGTATATACCTCCCCAGACCATCACTGACCCACCACCAAACCAGTCATGCTGAGCGATGTTACAGACAACATAACATTCTCCACGGCTTCTCCAGACCCTTTAACGTCTGTTACATGTGCTCATGGTGAACCTGCTCTCATCTGTGAAAAGCACAGGGCACCAGTGGTGGGCCTGCCAATTCTAGTATTCTATGGCAAATGCCAATCGAGCTCCATGGTGCTAGGCAGTGAACACAGGGCCCACTAGAGGATGTTGGGCTCTCAGGTCACCCTCATGAAGTCTGTTTCTGATTGTTTGGTCTGAGACATTCACACCAGTGTTCTGCCTGCTGGAGGTCATTTTGTAGTCTCTGGCAGTGCTTATCCTGTTCCTCCTTGCCCAAAGCAGCAGATACCAGTCTGCTGATGGGGTAAGGACCTTTTACAGCCCTGTCCAGCTCTCCTAGAGTAACTGCCTGTCTCCTGGAATCTCTTCCATGCCCTTGAGACTGTGCTGGGAGACACAGCAAACCTTCTGGCAATGGCACATATTGATGTGCCTCCCATCTTGGAGAAGGTGGACTACCTGTGCCACCTCTGTAGGGTCCAGGTATTGCCTCATTCTACCAGTAGTGACACTGACCGTAACCAAACGAATGACAAAACAGATGAGGAGGGAAAAATGTCAGTGGCCTCCACCTGTTAAACCATTCCTGTTTTGGGGATCGTCTCATTGTTGCCCCTCTAGTGCACCTCTTGTTCATTTCATTAATACCAAAGCATCTGAAACTGATGAACAAGCCCCTCTGCTACTTCACTGACAAGATCAATAGCCCATAAGGCAAGGCAAGAAACAAACCCCGGGCAGGGTGCCAGCCCACCGCAGACTCAGACATTATAAACATCACATATGTTAGTAGTGAATGAGGTACAGGGACTGAAGTAAAAAGAAAAAATCCAAAACTATATATCTGGCCAACTTTACCCTCCTTTTTAATTGTTAATGGTGTATTTCAATGAATGTAACATCATATCTACTAGAACTCAACTTTTTTCTGATAGCACATTTTTAAAGGGGTTATGCCACTTTGTGGCAAAAATCTGATATGAAACTGAGCATTTTAGGTGTGCTTATTTGCACCAAATAAAATAAAAACAGTTTGTTTGGGTTTGGCGTGTTCTGGTGTGTTATTTCCTGTGGTGTCCTCGATGTTGGTGTTACAAGATGCTGTAGAATCAGACTTCTGCTAGACGTGGTGACTTTAGCCTTTTTCTTACCTGACTCTCTGTAAGGTTTGTCTCATTAATCTCAACTGTAGCATTTATGCTTTATTCAAAATGCTCCTTCAAGTCATCATTTTGGTTAATTTATCTATTCATTGTTTTGAAAATGTCAGGTATAGTTTTTTTTACCAAAACTGCACCTTTTTGTTGCTGTTTCAATTATTTTTTTCTGTTCACTGCACCACTAGGCTCTCCTTTTGAATAATTATCATCTGTTTGGACTTTTTCCCTATTGCAACATCATAAGATATTGATATACGATCTCACAAAAGTGACCTGTTAGACACGCCTACTGATCATGTCACACAGATTTTAACTAACTGGGAAAGCTGTGACTGGATAGGTTTATAATCATGAAGATCAAAGTGAAGTTGGAATTGTAAGCTGGATGTCAGATTGCTGTGAGTGCTGCCACGTGTGTGTGCTTAGGGGACAGCTTAAAGATTCTGGTAAAGGTAATAGCCTGCCACTCCAGGGGATGGCACTGTGTAGTAATATCTCTTCACTTTCTCTTTCTGCAGGCCAGGAGGTTCATGGCGTTACCACCACTGACACCACCACTGGAGTCTGGCAAGCTGGACCTGCCTCTTTCTGCCAGAAGTCCTCAAAGCTGGAAGATCCACCATCTTAAATCAGTTCTGTCCAGAACTCATGTCTAAAAAGATCTTTCCACGAGAGTTATGTGATTTTCTTTTGTTTTCATTCCATCAATTACATAGGGTTACCAGGGTGGTACTCCACCTCTTTATTATGGTCTTTTCTTTCTCATACAGTGCCTGAAGCTCCAGAGAGGACATGGGTAGAAAAAACATATATTGTGGGAACGATTTACAATTTGTGCATACATTTTAATTAAAATGTTCCCTCAATTTAGTTAAGTTGTACTTTTATTTAAAATGTTCTCTTCATCTAGTTAGTTTGTGGGTCCATTTGAATTAAAATGTTCCCAAATGTTAGGTAATGTGTCAACAGGCATTCTGATACACATGTTGTTAGGGCAAAAGCAAAACACCTGTCAATCAGTGCCGAGGAAGGTAATTCAATGCTGATTCATACAGAATCTGTTCTTGTTGCCACTATGGTGTCAAAGGCAATAAAGCACAAAGGTGCTGTGGGAGGAGAGACTCTAGACCAAACAGGTAGAGATAGGTGTGTCATGGTCACAAGGTGCAAGGTAAAGGGTGCACAATGTCTGGGGGCATGGACACCAGAACTGGAAGTGTTGAACCGTTTTCAGGTCCTTGCAGAGCTTGATGGTGTCTCCTAAGATTCTGAGGTGGTAGGTGGGCTTGAGGAACCCCAATGGAATGCCTCAAAACCAGTTTCCAGAAAGAGAGAGGTAGTGATAGTTAGGGACTCAATTATTAGGGAGATTGAAGTGTAGATTTGCTCCAGAAACAGAGAGTCTTGCATGGTGTGTTGCCTTCCAGTTGCACAGGTGGGAGATCTCCCTGGAAGGGTGGATAGGCTGTTGGCCAGAACTGAGGTGGATCCAGTTGTTATTGTCCATGTTGGAACAAATGACATACATAATGATAGTCTATGAGTTCTGTGATCCAAATTTAATGAGTTAGGTGCCAGGCTGAGGAGCAGAAGTGACAAGGTAGTCTTCTCTGAGGTTCTCCCTGCGCCAGCCCAGTTAAGGTTGAGGAGATTATAATACTTAATGTGTGGCTCAAATCTTAGTGCAGGATAGAAGGGTATAGGTTTATGGGGCATTGAGACTCCTTTAGGAACAGATGGGACCTGTTCCACTGTGACGGGTTACATCTGAACTAGTGGGGCATCAATGTATTGGGGAGGTGAATAAGTAGGTTAGTCGAGGGGAGGGAGTTTAGACCAAACCAGGTTTAGAACTGTACATGGAGGAACAAACAATAGTGTAAGAATAAAAATGCATAGTAATGTAAATTCTAACACAGCATTTAAGTGCAAAAGTAAAATGAGTAACAGATTAAAAATAGTTGCCTTAATGCTAGAAGTATAAAAAATAACACAAGTGAATTGGAGTTGTATGTTGTAGAGCATAATTATGATATTATAGCAATAACAGGAACCTGGCTAAATAATAAAGATCGAGATGAGAATAACATAGAGGCATACACATTTTTAGGAAGAATAGACAGGACAGAAAAGGAGGTGGAGTTGCTGTTTATGTGAAACAGAATTTAAAAGCAAGTCCTCTTCATTTGAATGATTAGCCCCATCTTAGTGAGGACATCTGGCTTCATCTGGAAAGCATTAGGGAAAAAGGCCTTATTTTAGGAGTGTGCTATAGACTGCCCAATGCAGGCAGTAATTTTAATGCACATCTTTTTAGCAATATTAAAAATTAATTTAAAACATTTTCATGGGGATTTTATAGTCATGGGGGGCTTAAACTAACTTGAATATTAACTGGGTAACCTTACAAATGATGGAGCACAAAAGTTTTTAGAAGTAATCAGTGACTGTTTTTTTTAACACAGCATGTTGAAGTACCAACGCGGGGTGAAGCCTGTCAAGATTTTGTATTTTGTAATAATCAGGATAGAATTAAGAGTGTAGAGGTGACTGAACCATTAGGGTCAAGTGACCATGATATCATATAGTCAGTGCTTTGGAAGAGTGCATTTGTATGGACTAAAAGTTAAGTATAACTTTGGTAGAGCAAATTTTGAGCAGATGTGGCAAAGTCTAAGGAGGATAGACTGGGATAAGTTTTTAAGTGTGGAGACAGTCGAGGAGCAGTGGAACAGGTTTAAAAATATTTTATATATAATGCAGGACAGGTACATACTTACATTTGGATTTAGTAGGAAATTAAAACACTCCAAAGTCTTCATTTTGTTTTTCTTCAGCCATTCAGAGGTGGATTTGCTGGTGTGTTTTGGGTCATTGTCCTGTTGCAGCACCCAAGATTGCTTCAGCTTGAGTTGACGGACATTCTCCTTCAGGATTTTTTGGTAGACAGTAGAATTCATGTTTCCATCTATCACAGCAAGCCTTCCAGGTCCTGAAGCAGCAAAACAACCCCAGACCATCACACTACCACCACCATATTTTACTGTTGGTATGATGTTCTTTTTCTGAAATGCTGTGTTCCTTTTACGCCAGATGTAACGGGACATTTGCCTTCCAAAAAGTTCAACTTTTGTCTCATCAGTCCACAAGGTATTTTCCCAAAAGTCTTGGCAATCATTGAGATGTTTCTTAGCAAAATTGAGACGAGCCCTAATGTTCTTTTTGCTTAACAGTGGTTTGCGTCTTGGAAATCTGCCATGCAGGCCGTTTTTGCCCAGTCTCTTTCTTATGGTGGAGTCGTGAACACTGACCTTAATTGAGGCAAGTGAGGCCTGCAGTTCTTTAGACGTTGTCCTGGGGTCTTTTGTGACCTCTTGGATGAGTCGTCTCTGCGCTCTTGGGGTAATTTTGGTCGGCCGGCTACTCCTGGGAAGGTTCACCACTGTTCCATGTTTTTGCCATTTGTGGATAATGGCTCTCACTGTGGTTCGCTGGAGTCCCAAAGCTTTAGAAATGGCTTTATAACCTTTACCAGACTGATAGATCTCAATTACTTCTGTTCTCATTTGTTCCTGAATTTCTTTGGATCTTGGCATGATGTCTAGCTTTTGAGGTGCTTTTGGTCTACTTCTCTGTGTCAGGCAGCTCCTATTTAAGTGATTTCTTGATTGAAACAGGTGTGGCAGTAATCAGGCCTGGGGGTGGCTACGGAAATTGAACTCAGGTGTGATACACCACAGTTAGGTTATTTTTTAACAAGGGGGCAATTACTTTTTCACACAGGGCCATGTAGGTTTGGATTTTTTTTCTCCCTAAATAATAAAAACCATCATTTAAAAACTGCATTTTGTGTTTACTTGTGTTATATTTGACTAATGGTTACATGTGTTTGATGATCAGAAACATTTTGTGTGACAAACATGCAAAAGAATAAGAAATCAGGAAGGGGGCAAATAGTTTTTCACACCACTGTAATTAATAATTCTAATGTGAAGAGTAGGGCATATGAGAACATTGGGGCAGCCATTAACAAGGCTATTAGGGAGGTTAAAAGGCATTTACAGAGGAATGTAGCAGATAAGGTGAAAGAAAACCCAGAGATTCTGTCAATGTTTTAGAACAGTCAAGGAGGAGGTGAAGTGCATTAGGAATATTAAAGGAGAATTTTAAAATACAGACAGTGAAATAGCAGATGCTCTAAGCTCACATTTTTCTGAGGTCTTCACATATGAGGAAATAAATATTCTCCCAGTGGTAAAAGGGAAGATTTTTTTTACACAGAGAACCACAGACACATGGAATTAGTTTCTATGTAGTGTGGTAGACAGTAGGAATTTAAGGACTTCCAAAACTTGACTTGATGCTTTATTTAGAATAATTAAGTGGATAGGACTGGCAAGCTTTGTTGGTTTGAATGGCCTGTTTTCATCTACATTGTTCTAATGTTTTAATCACCATGACCTCACTTTGAACACTCTCTCTCTCTATAATGGTTAAGATGATCAATGCGTAATGATGCTGTGGGAAACTCAGCCTTAATCCAAAACACTCTCCAGGATGTAGGTAATTTAGGGTAACCATAAGTTTACATATGGACTGTACTGTATATAGTAGCATAGAGTACTTTGTTAAATTAATGCTACAGGTTATCAGAGAACCGCAGCAGACAACTTTAGAGCAACACCTTTGAACTTTCACACTTGATAAATATCTAATGCACAGGGTCAGGTTGACCCTCTAATGGCTGCCAGCACCTTGCCACTGGTCAGTTATAAAGTTAACAACTTCTTTCATGTTAGTATAACCTTTGCCGGTAAAGCCCATTGACCCTGAGAATCCTTTGCAGCTGCAGCTTGTTCACAGTAATGCCCTGTAAGGCAAAAGTTGTTACAATGCTGTCATAACTCATTCATGAAACAAAAATAGCCTCATCATGGTGTCTCTTATCCATGAGGCTGTCACTATACAACAATCAACGTAGCAGGCCAATGCAGAGCATAGACAAACATATTTAATTGTGAGAACATTTTATTTAAAATGTGTGCATAAATTACATAAATCAAGGGAAGGTTTTAATTAAAACATGCCCATGAATGAATTAAATAGAGGAACATTTTATTTAAAACATGCACAAGAATTGTAAATTGTTCCCATTATTTACTTTTTTTTCTTCTACCCGCATGGCGTTTTTTTCTTGCATATGCTTAGGCCCCTTGCGAGCATGACCCCAGTCTATGCACCATCAGGGTGGCACTGTAGGGTTGTTTAAATTGCATCTTAACTATAATTTTTGAATCTGGCTTTTTGTTACATTTTACACCAATCACATTGTTTGATTTTTCTCTTCTCGGTATCAGGTGACAACTCTGTGTCACCACCTTCTAAACACAATAACTTGAGGCTTGTGCAAGAAAGAAGAACACTGAGGTCCTGACCCTGATGACTTCTGCACAGGCTGACTCTCTCTTTTATTTATTTTATTTTTTTTTTATATCTTAGATATACAATAGAACAGTGGTGGCGAACCTATGGCACGCGTGCCAAAGGGGGCACTCAGAGCCCTCTCTGTGGGCACGCGCGCCTTCAACGCAGCACAGAGTTCGTTACTATAAAGCCAGAGGGATGCGGGACCGGGCTGCTCCCCTCCCAGCTCCCCCTGCGCCGGAGGACTTTTATCACATCACCCTCCCCTCTGCCCAGCAGCCCAATGGGAGCGCTTCCACCCTCTCCTGTCTGGGGTAAGGCGGGCGGCTCACATGCTGCTTGAGGGTGCGGCACGGACTGCAGCCTGTTGAGTCTGTGATTCCCGTGGTGGGGTTGGAGGGGATGTGGTATAGCTGGTCCACAGCTCAAAATTGAAAAGGCCAGTTTTAATAGATAATCGCCGCACTCGCGGCTTAAAGGGGATTATGGTAGAGTGGTCGAAGCGGTTTCCGGGAGCTTTGTGATGCGGGCGGTCCTCGCTTAAGCGCACAGGTGAGGAGTCGTCCCAATCTGTAATTGTTGCCGGGAGATGCTAATCGCCACACCTGATCCACGACCCCGTAATATAGAAGAGAAACGTGAGGTGGATGGAAAGGGGATAAAGAAAGAGAGAGATAGAGAGCGAGCGAGCGCACACGGGAAAGGGAATGTAAATGGAAACGGGGGTTAATGGGAAAGACCTGCGTGAAACACTTGAGAAGATAGAAGGGATGACAAAGGACAGCACAGTTACTTCTGAAAATGGAATCCTTAAAGTGTGGAATTATCTGCCAAATAATTTTAAGTCAATGAGGGCACTTGGGATTGCTTTCCTTACTTTGTTTGGAACATCTTATGGTTGTGAGCAGCTGTTTTCATGCTTTGAATTATATCAGCGTTTCTCAACCTTTAAGTACTTGCGACCCAAGTTTTCATAACAGTTTTAAATGCGACCCCCCAAACGTTTTTTTGAAACCCTAATAAAATGTATTCCTATATTTTTTGCTGCCAATACACCGCTACAAGTTTAAAATTTCCCTACGAATACCGAACTTACGCCACATATGGCAACATTCGTGCCCCCTTTTTTGTTACTTTGCGCGGCCCACAGTTTGAGAACCGCTGAATTCTATCAAATCTGACACCAGAAACAGACTAACAGATGACCTGAGTGCTGCATGTGTTGCTCTCAAACTTACAAAGTGTGAGCCAAGGTTAGACAAATTATCAGCATGCATACAACAGCAAAAATCACATTAATTGTTCAAAACCATACCGAATGCAGACTTTTACCTTTCAATAAAAAGTTGTTTGTATCATTGAAAGCTCTGTTATTATGTTTTTCTTTTAAGACAAAAGATGTTAATGTATGAGTTGTTTTCAGGTTAAACCTGTCAGTATTCAGGTTAAATTGCCGTGTTGGCACTTTGTGATAAATAAGTGAGTTTTAGGTTGCAGTTTGGGCACTCGGTTTCTAAAAGGTTCGCCATCACTGCAATAGAATGACCAGAGGGGAATGGATCAGCTTTTGGTAACAGAACCCCAGGGGTTTTTGCTTCTCCACAAGACTCTTTTTCTACTCCCTCACTGACCATTGAACCTTTACTATAATTGGATTATTTGATTACTGTTTATTCTTGTTTCCAGTTACTACCTGTCATGATTTTGTATGATTTTGGGTACTCTGATGCCACCAGTGATTATTTCTGTTATTAGGTCCACTTCCAGCATTGCTACGGGTGTGGCCTCTGAGTTCGGGATCCATGGTTACCCCTTGTGGGATAAAAGAATGGCTAATCCTTATCTGAACTGTGGGTACCAAATCTCTGAAGTATTCAAAGTTTATCATTGTGCCGTTTTCTCTGGCACACACATGTGCATGGGAGGCAGCTAGAGGGCTTATATAATAGTAATACCACGCCAGACCAGGCGGTGGCGAGCTGCACTAACTCTCTCTCTCCGACCTCTGCAGACTATGCTGGGAAAATCCCAATAGGTTCCCGCCGTTTTTGATGATGTCACTTCTGGTTTTGGCGCTGCGGATGATGTCACTTCCAGTCCTGGCGACATCATTTCTGATTCCGGTCCAGAGGACGTCACTTCTTGTCATGGCCTTTAAAGCCGCCATTTTAGTCAGCTCTGTTTTGGGCTTCAACCTGAATGCAAGTCATAAAAATGAACCTTTTGCAGCCAGGACATAATATATGGATAGGCTGTCCGAAAACCTTTTGATGTATCTGTGTCATTCTTATCACACTCACATGTCCTTTCAATTTTGAGCCTCTTGTTCTCTCAAACACTATTATCGTCCCTCTTATTGGGCTTCGGATTTATTTCACTTTATACCGTCTTATTGTTTTGTTTTGTTTTTTACGCGCATCTCCCCGTTTTTGCTCAAAACGATTATCTGCCAGTTTCCACCATGATTATACTTTGCATTGGAAAGTGCTACATAAATAAATGTTTTTGTTGCACCCAAGTCACCCTGATGGTAAATCCAGCTATGGATTAATGGCTGACGAGATGGTGCCTTGCCTCAGGCAGCATTATTTAACACACCGGCTCTGGGCTTCCATTTACAGAATCCTTCTGTTTACATTGTCATGTAACAAGCTCTTAAAGATGACATCCATTCTTGCATATATCTTTTAAAATTCCATTGTAAGCCCATCTGTTTGCTTAACATATAATGCCCTTCATTTATTACTTCCAACAACTGTGGGTTTCATGAAATCTTCTTAGGTTACACTTGAACATTTGCTTAAGAATCATTTGATCTCCAAGCCCACATACTATACAAATATACAATAGACATGTTGACCAGAAACATTTACAATAAATATTGCACATTTTATTTCCAGAATAATGGGGATTTTGTTTTGCAATAAGGATATAACATCATGGTGAGATATGCTGTAAATAAAAACAATTGAACTATTCACTTAGAAAGTATGCAAAATAAATACATGTATGTATAAATTACACATAATCAATAACATAAGGAATTTTAAATGGGAATAAAAAATGTACATATAGTATACAGGTCATATATCACATTTAGAAGAAAGGCTGACAGAACACAGAAACATATCTGTTCATTTTGCTACTATTAAAAGCAGAAGTATTGCTAGCTTTACACTTTCTCCAACATGTTTTAACATTTCTGACAAATCGATTTTAAAAGATCCAAATCCTATTTCTTTAACCTCTTGTCTTCACTGACATCAAACCACACTGTTCTAGCATTAGGCCATCTCAACTATCTAGTCAGCTAATGTGTACAGTCAGACTCCTTGTCTTTTAAAAATCTTACATAAATGAGAAAATAAAAGAATTATTATTAAAGATAATTGACAGCAGCACACTGCTTTTCTGTAGCCGTAAAGAATAACTGCTGTGGGTTCTGTCTTTGGGATTTAGATGTGCTCTGTCAGTTTAGTTTCTTCTTGCTGAAGGATGGCTAAATTGTTAATAAAGGAAACCGATGCTTAAATATCACAGGAAACATACTTTGCATTTAGGTAAACTAGCATCTCATTCTCGTTCAAAGCAACTTGCCTGAAAACACTGACAAATGGGTACAAAAATAGGTACAAATGAATTTGACAATCCACGCTTTACATTTCACTTCATTTTTTGTGAATTTGTTTTTTTCTAGTAAGTCAATCCAGTTACACGACAGTGCAGAATCACAATGCACAGAAGCAAGTGCAAGACATGGCATCATCGTTTTTTAACCTATGATGTTCAGAGCATCAGATAGAATCCGTAATTCATCCTTAACAGACTCAAGGCCCATTTTGACTTTTTGAGGATTATCCAGCACATCAATGCTGTAGGTGTAAGGATCGAACTTGACAGAAAATGGCCTCTTGATATTTGCTGCATAGGCTCTGTGAATCAAGAAAGCAAACTGAGGTCAGCATTTACTGTAAAATAGTGCCACCCCTTTCCTTAATCCTTTTTAATCTCTGCTTTTTTGGCACCTCTAAGGTTCTCGTCACGAGAGACATAATTTTTTCTATTATAATTAAACTAGCCATCCCCCGCGGCTTTGCCCACATATTAGTGAAACAGGACAATGAGGAGGAACCCGCCCATCTCCCGTCTCCTGACGTCACGCTTCCCCCTCCCTTCGGCCCATAGCCTCTGTCTCAGATTAGCGCAAATATATCACTCCTGCAAGCGAACTATGATTCTTAGCGCAATGAGAGAAGTCGCAAAATCAACTGGAATGTGTAAGCAAATTATAGAAAAAAAAAAGATCTAAGTCCATTAAGTAGTTTTCTTGTTCGCTAACTAAGCAGAGTTAAGGTTACGCCCCGAGGGAGACACGTGAGTGAGGAGGACCTCGTCCTCACTCCCTGCAGCCCGATGAGTCTCTCTTGGATTTGCGCTAATAAATCAGTACCACAAGCGAACTATGATACTTACCGCAATGAGAATGTCATAAAATAAATGGAATGTTCAAGAAAATAGAATAAAAAAAGATCTAAAAGATCTAAATCCATTAAGTAGTTCTCTCATTTGCTAATTAAGCGGAGTTAAGATTATGCCCTGAGGCAGACGTGTGAGTGAGGAGGGCCCCGCCTCCCTCCCCGCAGCCCGATGAGTCTCACTTGGATTCACGCTAATAAATCGGTACTGCAAGCGAACTATGATACTTAGCGTGACGAGAATGTCACAAAATCAATGGAATGTTCTAGCAAATGATATAAAAAAACCTGATGTAAATACATTAAGTAGTTCTCTCTGAAAAGTGGACAGACATACAAAACGGGTCTAAAAAACTATAAGAAATTTTGCGCTTGGACCACGAAATTTTTAAAAGCGTTCCTTAGAGAGCACGTATGGGCTAAGGGTAACCTACATTCCAAATTTCAAGTCCCAAGTACTCATGGTTCGGGAGATTTTGTAATGAGTGAATCAGTGGTATTTAGCTTTTATATATATATATATATATATTAGATTCCACTTACTCTTTGCGTGGAAATTCATTTTTGTTGTTCAGTTCTTTTCCTTGTTTTTGGGAATGTTTACTTATTTGGATAATGCCTTCATACAAGACAACTTAAAACATTTGAGATATTGTATAATTGGCTACTTTTCTTTTGTTTATCCAATTGGTCACATGGTGTCAGTAGTGGGATTTGAACCCCTAACCTCAGGGTTTGAAGTCCAAAGCTTTACATCACTCCAACTCTCACGGTGATCACAGCTTTTGCTAAGTAACCAGACATTGTTGTTAGGTGTATTCACATGCATCTTGCCTGTGACATAATGACAATTAATATACTGATTGTTTTTATTAATCTTTATTTGTCAGATGCCCCTTTCCCAGAAGACTAACAAAAGCATTTACATTGTACATGCATTTGGTTAGCAGACATTTTTATCCAAAGTGACCTACAAAAGCAACCCACAACACATACAATTTCAGTGAAATACAGTGCCCATAAAACATATTCAACAGAAATTTCCAAATTTTATTGTTATATAATATTGAATCAAAATGGATTAAATTTGGCTTTTGTGACACAGGTCAACAGAAAAAAGACCCTTTAATGTCAATGTGAAAACAGATCTCTGCAAAGTGGTCTAAATTAATTACAAATATAAAACACAAAGTAATCAATTCCATAAGTATTCAACTCCTTCAGTTCAGAATTTAGTAGATGCCAGCCATGCCAGCCTTGGATCTGTGTGCTCACATCCATGCCCCTATCAGCTTTGCACATCTGCTGTACTAGGGCTATTATGGATGTTGTGAGAAGTTAAGTAAAATGACACCTTTTATTGGCTAACTGGTTAACCAATAAAAGATGTCATTTGGCTTAGCATTGCACACCTAAACACTGCTGTTTTTCTCCTATTCTTCATCTTCACAAAACTGCTCAAGCTCTGTCAGGTGTCATGGTGAGTGTGAGTGAAAGGCAGTTTTTAAATTCCAGCAACAGATGGACAATGGTCAGGACATTCACATTGTTGTTTCAGCTGAAGACTTACAACTTCAGTTTAGCACACCCTGCCTAGAGCTGCTGATTAACTGTACAGACTGCATCTTTGTTGTCAGTCATTAGCACTATCGATCCATCCATTATCCAATCCGCTATATCCTAACTACAGGGTCACGGGGGTCCGCTGGAGCCAATCCCAGCCAACACAGGGAGCAAGGCAGGAAACAAACCCTGGGCATGGTGCCAGCCCACCGCAGGGCATGCACACCCACACACACACACACCAAGCACACACTAAGGATCGCCAATCCACCTAACCTGCATGTCTTTGGGCTGTGGGAGGAAACCGGAGTGCCCAGAGGAAACCCACACAGACACGGGGAGAACATGCAAACTTCACACAGGGAGGACCCGGGAAGCGAACCCTGGTCTCCTAACTGCGAGGCAGCAGCGCTACCCTCATTAGCTCTAAAACATAAGTAATATGATAGTTATAATTTTTTTTACTAACCCTCACCTATTCTGTACTGCCCCTGGGCCACAGCCCACCTGCCAATTTTTTGCCTGCCTAAGGTAAAGTCATCTCTGATGGAGGATCACAGGAATCATCAGATAGAGGGGTCCTTTCATCAGATTGGCTGGCCCAGCACTGTCTCAGCTGTGGAATGGCCAATAGGGGGAGGCAGCTTGATGGCCGAGGTCTCTGTGACTCTGAACAAATCCAAATTGTATTCTGTAATATCATCTACTGTTGAATTCTGATCTGTATTTGTAATATTTCTATTGCACTGTTGTATTGTATTGAGGATTACGTGTGTTCTGTTTGGTGTAATGTATTGTATGGACCCCCTTCTCTTTGACACCCACTGCATGGCCCAACCTACCTGGAAAGGGGTCTCTCTCTCTTTGAACTGCCTTTCCCAAGATTTCTTCCATTTTTTTCCCTACTATGGTTTTTTTTTTTTGTTTGGGAGTTTTCCTTGTCTTCTTAGAGAGTCAAGGATGGTGGGCTGTCAAAAGGCAGGGCCTGTTAAAGCCCACTGCGGTACTTCTTGTGTGATTTTGGGCTATATAAAAATAAATTGTATTGTATTGTATTGTTTCGAAGCTGTTGTTTGTCTAGCTTTGGCTTTACACTTGGAGTTGTTGTGCTTCTGGAAAACAAATAGTCTCCCAAAGCATACCTTTTTTTTTTAAATTCCTCCTGGATTTGTCCATTTTTTGATGTATTCACTTTACTTTCAAGAGTCTTCCAGAGCTTGCTGCAGAGAAGCATCCCCACAGCCTGATGATGCCACCACCTGATAATGTGAGGTGTTTAGCTTATGCCAAATATGGCATTTAGTGTAATGGCCAGAAAGCTCAATTTTAGTCTCATCAGATCATAGAACCTTCTCCTGCTGACTTCAGAGAGTCCCACATGGCAAACTCTCTGTGTATTGCTTTGCCATTCTCACATTAAGGTGCAACTGGTGAAGCACCCGTGCAATAGTTGGCTATCCCATCTTATTCTCTGTAGCTTGTAACTCCTTCAGAGTTCTTTTAAGTATCTTGTTGGCCTCCCTCACTTGCCTTGTTCTTATGCGATGACTCCTTTAC
>JANRMT010062852.1:23572326-23590787 GCA_026402145.1 Polypterus bichir lapradei | reverse complement strand
CTTATCTCATTAAATATTAATATAAGAGAGTAAAGGTAAATATGACCATTACACTTTAAAAAATAATCATGAGCCTCATCAAATTTTCTTGCGAAATGTGTATGTGTAGTTGGGGGTTTTAATACTAAAGAACATTTCTGGCTTCTAATGTTGGGCCCTCACTGCTTCTGCAAATAAGCATATTTTGTTTTGCTTATGAGTGCCGTCATTTTGGGAGTCCTGTCGTCAGGACGCTGCTCCCCTGTTTTGAATGTTGCAGCATCGAACATCATAGATGTGATACTTTAAATGCTGATGCAACTGGTTGCCTATCATCTGTGATTAAGGATGAAAACAAAAAGCTTTGTGTGCATTTCTTTTTGAAATCTGGTTATGGAAAACTTTAGCATTCCACTGCGGCCTTTGATACCATCGATCGCAACATATTGTTGTCAAGGCTGGATAAGTGGTTAGGAATCCGATGGGGTGCACTACAGTAGATTGGTTTAAATCTTATTTCACAAATAGGACCTTTTCTGTTGGTAACAAGTCTGTACTTTCCTCTATTGCTCATTTGAAATATGGTGTTCCACAGGGGTCTATTCTGGGTCCTTTGTTATTTTCTTTGTATTTGCTACCCCTTGGGTCCATATTTCGCAAGCATGGTATTTCATTTAATTTCTACGCTGATGATACCCAGATTTATTTACCTATGACTAAGGAGTCATTAAAGTAACTACATGAATGTTATGATGAGGTCAAACATTGGATGGCCATAAATTTTTGAAACTCAATCAGAGTAAGACTGAGCTTATTGCATTTGGACCAATGGCTTCTGATGGGGCTGTCAGGGATCAGCTCGGCTCATTAGCTGGGTTTTGCAAACCCCACGTCAAAAATCTTGGGGTTATTCTTGATTACAATCTTTATTTTAATAAACAGATTTAGTTCATTGTTAAGAGCTGCTTTTTTCAGTTTAGACTGCTTACTAGAGTCAAACCGTTTCTGGGGCACTCTGATTTGAAGAAAGTATGCCATGCTTTTATTATATAGCATCTTGATTATTGTAATTCACTTTATTCTGGAATTAGTAAGTTTCATCCATCTCGGCTTCAGTTGGTTCAGAATGCTGTTGCTCGTTTTCTTACTGGGTCTCAGAAAGTTGTGTCCATTACTCCAATTCTGGCCTCGCTTCATTGGCTCCCAGCTGAATTTAGGATTAATTTTAAACTTTTACTTTTGGTTTATAAGTCGCTAAATGGTTGCTGGTTCCATATACACCAGTCCACTCTTTACGTTCCTCTCAACAGAAATTGTTGATTTTGCCAAAGTCTAAAATTAAGACAATGGGTGATCGTGCCTTTGTTGTACTAGCACCAAAGTTATGGAATGCTCTGCCAATTGAAATTAGGTCAGCACCATCAACTCAAATATTTAAATCTAAACTTAAAACACACTTGCTTTCGATTGTGTTTAACTGTACACGAGTAAGTCTGGTACAATTTTTATTAATAATTCATTAATTTTTTTCATATCCATTGTTTTTCTGTAAATTGTTTATCTTCTAATCTGTTCTTTTAACTTATTTGTTTAAGTATTTATGTAATTTTTGTACTTTGTTTACTGGTTTATTATTGATATTTTTTGATTTTATTGTACAGCACATTGGTTTACACTTATGGTGTTTTAAAATTGTGCTTTATAAATACATTTTGATTTTTTGATTCCCCTTTTACTACATGTTCTGGTTCCTGTGTTGGCTTTAGTGATATACTAAGGGGCTTCACCCCCTGCTCGCTTCGCTTGCCAACCCCCAGGCCTGCGCAACGCACTAGCCTCTTTGCGGTTCTGCCGCTTGCATATGGGAATGCGGATGTACAATTTAAACAGATTTTTATTTTCATGGGAATTGTTACATATACATAATAGAACTAAATATATTACATTACAGCAATTAATTAACCACGTTAAAAAATAGTAAAACGTAGTAATTTATAAGTAAATTATGTTTCAGGTTGCGTTAGAGTTATTCATTGAGTAATACGATTTTGTTCTGTTTGGCTTTGAAATTAACAAGCAAATACTTTTTTTAACTTACACTTTTACTGTAAAACTTCAGTAAAACTATTTTTTTAATAAAATGTTCATTAATATCGCATTGAATTTTGATTCTGTGTTTGGACTTTCATTGTGACAGTGCAACATATAACTACCTGTGATTGAATTTCATTTCTTTCTCTCTATTAAATAAAACAGCTTTTTCGAATATTTGGCTCTGTGGTTTGTTAATTGTCTTTACAAAAGCTATTTTAACCAGAAACTGTTAACGTTTTAATACAAATGCCATATCACGATCTCCCTTGTTGTCTAATGTTAACCGCGGAAGTTTTACTACATTACCTTTCTTGGATACATCCTTCTTTCTACAGTAATTCGGCCGGCGGAAGACCAGATGTTGTTAACAGTTGTAGATATTCTACAGGATATTGTAAGTTGATGTTTTCATGTTCCGCACCATCACCACCAACTATTTCAGTCTATTGATATACATTTAACCAATTTGCAGTGTAACCGATTGACATTTTTGGCGTTAACAACATTGACTTCATCATTTCTCAGTGCTAGGATTGCCCTTGTACTCATTTTTTTCTGTTGATAACCCTTTGTGATGAAATTCTTCAGTAAGTTTTGGACATAATACTTCTTTAATTGGGAACTTAAAGTGAGGAAAATGTTAAAATGTATAAGAGCAGGAACTGTGTCTGACAAAAGCATTCACATGAACGAGAGGTGAGAGGACCATGTTCATGGTTGAATATGGTTGACAGGAGCCAAAGTCTCACAGGACTTGAAAAAATCTCTTCAAAAAAGTTTTGTCTTGTCGCAGGATTTTTCTATATGAAAGTGAGATTTAGTATTTTTTGGTTATTGACCTATTTTTGACTATTGGCTAAGACTCCTACTAGTACAGGGTTCTCAAACTCCAGTCCTGGAGGGCCACGGTGGCTGCAGGTTTTCATTCTAACCCTTTTCTTAATTAGTGTCCTGTTTTTGCTGCTAATTAATTTCTTTTGAATGAATTTTAATTGACTTGCTCTTGAGGACTCAGACCTAATCATTTTTTTTCCATCCATCCATCCATTATCCAACCAGATATATCCTAACTAGAGGGTCACGGGGGTCTGCTGGAGCCAATCCCAGCCAACACAGGGCACAAGGCAGGAAACAAACCCTGGGTAGGGTGCCAGCCAACCGCCAGGATAATGTTTTTTCTTTTTTCCTTAATTAGTAGCAAAACAATAATGAAACAAAATGAACCGAAATATGACCAGTAAACTGTGACCATCATACAATATCTGAAAATAAAAAAGGTGGAGGTCTCAGGTATGTTGATTTGCTCAGGTCCACAAAAGCATTTTAACATTTTGAAAATGTCTGCTATTGTACAATGAAAGCAGCATCAAGCCATGGAATTAAAGAATGAGTTTAATTAACAACAAGACTCAACGCCTGATTAAGCAACTGGTTGGAGTGAAATTAGTTGGAGTTTGAGGCCCTGACTTGGTTGGTCTTCTGTTGACTCCCTCACCTCACATTTCATTTCTGTTTGGGGGCCATTTAAGGAAAGAAATTAAGCAATCAAGAGGAACAATGAAGAAATTCAGGGGAACAAATCTTAAAAAACAAGTCAATTACAATTAATTCAAAAGAAGTTAATTAGCAGCTAAAACAGGTTACAAATTAACAAAAGAGGTTGAGTGAAAACCTGCAGCCACTGCAGCCCTCCAGGACTGGAGTTTGAGATCCGTGTACTATTCAGTGGTAGTAATTCTTTATCTTCTCATTCATTTCCGGCGCCGCATCCGAGTGGCAGCCTTTTCCAGCAGCTCCGTATATGACTTTATCTTTTTACCTTTTTATCTCTATTTTTATCTATTTCACTGATCACTTCTACCACTTTCTTTTATGTGGAATTGCTCCCTGGACACTTTTTACTATTTTTACTACTTGACATGGATTTTTACACTCCGAGAATCGCCTATTCAAGTAGTCAGCTTAAAGCACTGAGAAGAAATGCACATGCCGGTGTGGTTGCTTATTTACCTGACGAGGTAAGAAGACGATATCGGGGCAGCCGAGCCGGCGCAAAGATAAAAGATAAGATTAAATCGAGACAACTTGAGAGAAAATGGCGTTATAAACCGTCGGTGTCTTCTGTGATCCTGGGAAATGTGAACTCACTACCAAATAAGATTGACGAACTGGCTGTGCTGGTGAAAACTGTCAGAACCTACAGAGAATGCAGCTTGCTGTGTTTTAGTGAAACGTGGCTAACAACTACCATCCCAGATGCTAACGTGGAGCTACCCGGGTTTAGCACAGTTAGAGCGGACAGAGACGCAAGTACCTGCGGGAAGAAGAAAGGTGGAGGACTCGCTCTCTATGTCAATACAAAGTGGTGCAACTCAGGACATGTAAACATTAAAATCTCCAATTGCTGCAGGGACATCGAACTGTTGGCCGTAAGTCTGCGTCCGTATTATTTGCCCAGAGAGTTTGGACACGTGATTGTTATCATTGTTTACATCCCCCCTCAAGCGAATGCGGAGATAGCGAGTGACATCATCCATTCCGCAGTTGCTAAGTTACAAACGCAGCACCCTGAGGCACTTGTGCTAATCGCTGGAGACTTTAACCATGTAACGCTGGACAAAACATTACCTGCCTTCTCCCAGTATGTGGATTGTAACACCCGGGGAAACAGGACTATCGACCTACTGTATGCAAACGTTAAAGACGCATACAGCGCCACCCCGCTGCCTGCGCTTGGGAAAGCAGATCATAACCTGGTTCTGCTACAGCCTCAATACAAACCAAGAGTGAGGGCGCTACCTACAACCACACGCTCATTCAGGAAGTGGTCCCCTGAGGCAGAGCAGGCTCTGAGACACTGCTTTGGAACTACAGACTGGGATATATTCCTGGGGTCACATAGTGAGAACATTGAAGAGGCTGTTGAATGCACAACTGATTACATCAACTTCTGTATGGACATTGTAGTTCCAGTAAGAACAGTACGCTGCTATGCTAACAACAAGCCATGGGTTACAAGTGACATCAAGGGCCTTTTGAACCAGAAGAAAAGGGCTTTTAAAGGTGGTGATCAGCATGAGCTCAAGCGCGTGCAGAAGGAACTCCGAGTCCAACTCAGGGCGGCGAAAGAGCAGTACAGGAGAAAGCTGGAGCAGAAGTTGCAGAACAACAGCATGAAGGAAGTGTGGGATGGGATGAAGATTATCACTGGATGCAGCTCGAAGCGGGGTGCCGCCATCGAGACAGACGTGGAGAGAGCAAACCAAATGAACAACTTCTTTAATAGGTTTGATCACCCTAACCCACTATCACCTCGAAGTACTGCATCCTCCAACCATCCTTCTGCTGGTACCAGCATAGGTGAGACATCCCCACCCACAATTACAGCAGCCCATGTGAGCAGAGAGTTGAAAAGACTTCGTGCCAGCAAAGCAGCGGGTCCAGATGGTGTATCGCCACGACTGCTGAAGGCCTGTGCGTTGGACTGGGGAGTCCTCTACAGCGCATCTTCAACCTGAGCCTGGAACAGGGGAGAGTCCCAAGGCTTTGGAAAACATCTTGTATCACCCCTGTCCCAAAGGTATCACGACCTAGTGAGCTGAATGACTTCCGGCCTGTTGCTCTGACGTCACATCTGATGAAGACCATGGAGCGGCTGCTGCTTCACCACCTGAGGCCACAGGTCCGCCACGCCCTCGACCCTCTGCAGTTCGCATACCAGGAGAAGGTGGGAGCGGAGGATGCCATCATCTATATGCTACACCGATCCCTCTCCCACCTGGACAGAGGCAGTGGTGCTGTAAGAATTATGTTTTTGGACTTCTCTAGCGCCTTCAACACCATCCAACCTCTGCTCCTTAGAGACAAGCTGACTGAGATGGGAGTAGACTCACACCTGGTGGCATGGATTGTGGACTATCTTACAGACAGACCTCAATATGTGCGTCTTGGGAACTGCAGGTCTGACATTGTGTTCAGCAATACAGGGGCACCGCAGGGGACTGTACTTTCTCCGGTCCTGTTCAATCTATATACATCAGACTTCCAATACGACTCAGAGTCCTGTCACGTGCAAAAGTTCGCTGATGACACTGCTATTGTGGGCTGCATCAGGAGTGGGCAGGAGGAGGAGTACAGGAAGCTAATCAAAGACTTTGTTAAATGGTGCGACTCAAACCACTTACATCTTAACACCAGCAAAACCAAGGAACTGGTGGTGGATTTTAGGAGGCCCAGGCCCCTCATGGACCCTGTGATCATCAGAGGTGACTGTGTGCAGAGGGTGCAGACCTATAAATACCTGGGAGTGCAGCTGGATGACAAATTGGACTGGACTGCCAATACTGATGCTCTATGTAAGAAAGGTCAGAGCAGACTATACTTTCTGAGAAGGTTGGCATCGTTCAACATCTGCAGTAAGATGCTGCAGATGTTCTACCAGACGGTTGTGGCGAGTGCCCTCTTCTACGCGGTGGTGTGCTGGGGTGGCAGCATAAAGATGAAAGACGCCTCACGCCTGGACAAACTGGTGAGGAAGGCAGGCTCTATTGTAGGAGTAAAGTTGGACAGTTTAACATCTGTGGCAGAGCAACGGGCACTAAGCAAACTCCTGTCAATCATGAATAATCCACTGCATCCACTGAACAGTGTCATCTCCAGGCAGAGGAGTAGCTTCAGTGACAGACTTTTGTCACTATCCTGCTCCACTGACAGACTGAGGAGATCGTTCCTCCCCCACACTATGCGACTCTTCAATTCCACCCGGGGGAGTAAATGCTAACTTTTTTCATTTTTAATTTAATATTGTTTCTTTGTATCAGTATACTGCTGCTGGATTATGTGAATTTCCCCTTGGGATTAATAAAGTATCTATCTATCTATCTATCTATCTATCTATCTATCTATCTATCTATCTATCTATCATTCAAACAGATCTTTGCCTCACACTACACTCAGTGTCCAAGTTTTCGGATTTGCTCAAAACAAACAGCAATTAGTTCTTTAAATTCTTGTCAGAGAACTAATTTCTTTTGATGGCTCAGTACTTTGGCAAGGTCCTTAGGGACTTTTTGGATTTTATTTTAGTTTTGTCATTGTATTTTTTGATTTCCTGTTAATGAACCCCCACTAGTTTTTTGATCATTCAATTTCTGTATTCATCTCCTAGTACATTTGTCTTTTTGTATTTTTTGAGACAAGCCACTTTAACCTGCAGAAGCATAGCAACTCCCAGTTGAATGGTTACAAGACTGAATATAACATTTTCATATGTACTCTGAGAATGCTACATTTCACCCGACTAAGGCATACCTGAGTTTCTTCTTTGCATCCGAGAAGCTCTCAGAGACAAAGTATACTGGCTGGTAAGTCTGGTCCTGGTAAGGCTGAACTGCTGCAGCTTCAGGCTGAAACTCTCTGAGCTCTGGCTCACCTGATAAAGAGTGCTGGAAATATACAAAGATGTAAAAAATGCATTACATAAACTATCAAATAAGTATATTGTGAAAATAAAATAGCATATAATGAGTAGTCTGTGTCATCATGGGGCATAGGAGTGCTAGTCAAAACAAGTCACTGTTTCCACTGTAGCTGTAAAATGAAGTTAGAGAGTTGTCCTACTTTTGGTAATGGTTAGGAAATGAGGGAGAGAAACCAATACAAGGTGCAACTTAAAAAATTAGAAATTCACTGGTGTCTTGCCTGTTTTACTGATGACTGCGTTGGGCACAATTAGAGGCCAGAATCATTTGGTCCGTAGCACTTTTCATAGTGACGAGCATCTGGAAGCACTTTATGAAATGAATGCCATTCAAATTATAGGCATGATGGACAGACCTCTGATGACGGTGTGATGGACAGCCAGCATTTCAGTCTGGTCGGGACGTCCCTCAACCGAGAAAAGGAAGAAAAGCAGCCTTTTCAGGGCACTACATCCCCCGGGACGCTAGATGGCAGCACCTATGACGGAAATGGTTCCCCGGATTCCCTCAGGGCAGCATGGGACATGGAGTCCATTTTTTCAGCCCTGTTGGATGCTGTGGGTGCCACCAGGGGGAGCTCACCAAGAACCTGGGGACTATTCCTGTTACACCAACCCGGAAGTACTTCGGAGTCACGAGGACGGAAGCCCGCAGTACTTCCGGGATACTTGAGGAAAGAAAATGTGGTGTTTGACCCGGAGAAGGAATACTTCCGGGTCTTGAAGTACTTAAAGGACTGTAGGAAACCCAGCAGGTCGAGCCGGAGTTGGGAGGGTGTGTAACGGAGCTGCTGGGAGTGGAGGATTGTGTTTATTGTATTATTGATTATTGATTGGAGAATTGTGAAGTGTGCGGTGCTTTGTGCACCTTATTGAAGAATATTATTAAAGAATCTTTTTGGTGTTTTGAAACGTGTGTTCAGGAAGTCTGTCTGGTGGGGTTAACGGGGCAACAGTGCCTCTAGCATCCACGACAGTTTCCAGTGAACAAAAAACCTGTCTCTACCTCTAAGTTTCCTATATAAGCCACCATCTTGGTGCAAATGGGAAAAATATGTCTGAAGTAGACTTGTCTTGTCCATTTTCTTAATAAAAACTTCATCACAATAGTCGAGGATCACTCTGGTGCCCCTAACTGTTAGGATATTTCTCGCCTGTTCATTTACATTAAGTAATTATTTTAGTCTGGCAGAGTCGTTTTGTATTTCTGTCACTGCCATTTTATGTCTTTCTTTACATAGCCATGGTCATGTTTTATTTATTTTTTAAAATGGAAGCTTGAATGGTTAGCTAACTAAGTGTGGATCAAGGTTTCTCAAACACAGAAAAACAACAACAATTTTTATACCTAGCCAGGCCCCAAAAAAATAAATAATAAACAGACTATGGAATAAGAATTTTGAATTCTGTAGCGTTTTGGTTTAGATGCACATTTTAAATGATCTCCTTGTTTCTAACCTTGGCTAGTTTACTGGCTATAATACAAAAGATCAATGAATATGAGAGAATAGCAGAGAATTGGAGGATCATGGCAATTATAAAAAAGAAGGGTGATATTTAGAGATAGAGAAATAAAGCTGAAGTCACACACAATAAAAATTTGGGAAAGGGTTCTAGAGAGAGAAGGCTTAGGGAAGTGGCCACCAGCAATTGGGTTTTATTTCAGGGATTCAGACAGCACATAGGGAAGCATCGAGAAAAATGGAAAGACTTGCATGTGGCGTTTATTGATTCAGAGAAGGCTTATGATAGAGTGTCACGTCAAGAGGTCTGGAGATGCATGAAAGAGAGAAAGAAGGACCAGAGAAGCATGTGAGGAGTGTCCAAGATATGTATGAGGGAGTTAGGACTTGGGTGAGAAGCAGTGTTAGTGTAACAGATAAGATCCCAGTTGGAGGATGTCTGCACCAGGGATCTTCTTTAAGTCCTGACATCTTTGATCCACTTATGGATGTGTTGGGTCATGAGATCAAAGGGCAATCCCCCTGGTGCAGGCTTTGTGCTGATAACACTGTGTTGTGTAGCACCAGTAAAGAGAAAGTAAACAGCAACTTGGTAGAGTAGTGAAGGGCTTTAGAAGTTGGAGGTTTGAAGATAAATAGAAAATAGAGAGAATAACTGAGGGTTATTGATGATCAGGGCACCGAAGTTAACCTGCAGGGACGGGTATTTAAAAGAGTGGATAAATTTAAATATCGAGGATTAGTGGTAACCCAAAATGGAAAATTAGATGCAGAGATAACCCATTGAGGGCAATGTGGATGTAACAATTTGAGGAAGATATTAGAGACATTGTGTGATCAAAGAGTTAAGGTGAAGGTTAAAAGTATCATTTAAAACAATGGTAAGACCAGCAATGATTTATGGAGTTGAGAGATGGGCAGTAAAGGAGGTACAAGAGAAGAAGCTGGATGTGGCAGAAATGAGAATATTAAGATGGATGTGTGGAGTTAAAAGAAGGACAGAATATGAAATGAGACAATCAGAGGAACAACAAAATTAGGAGAAATATCTAAGAAAGTACAGAAAAGTAGGTTGAAGTGGGATGGATGTGTGATGAGGACAGACAAGGAATATGTGGACCAAAACGTGACGAGAATGGAAGTACAGGAGAAAGAGAAAGTGTGGGAGGCCAAAAAAAGAGGTGGATGGATAAAGGAAAAGAAATCTGAAGGAAAATAGCTTGACTGGCGAGGATGTGCAGCACTGAGCTGTATGGAGAAGGTTGAGCAAGATCATTGACCCCACATAGAAGTGTGAAAGATGCAGAAGAAGAAAACGCAGAAGAAGAAGACGATTTACTGTCATCCCATTGCTTTCTACATCTCCTTGTGTTTTAGCTTTGTCATAATGTAAATAATTCACTAAACACCAAAAACTGCCACAGTGAGAAAAGGTATGAGTACATCAACTGTGACCTTTATTAGTTTTTTTTTGCTGATATATATAATTTGGACAGGACAGAACAGTGGAGAAGAGGTTTGAGGTGCTGTGTCACAGCTCCAGACTTCAGCGATGGATTTGCTATGCCACAGCAATACTCTTCATCTCACCCTGACATCGTATGGAACAAAATGAATGAATGAATAAAAATAAGGCATAACTTGTGATAATATTAGTAACTTCTAATTTACTGTAGTAAAGTGGACTCAAACTGTGTAACAAATAGCTGTACTGACATTAAAAGGAGGATGTGTTCAAAACAACAAGCATACTCACAAGCAACTCTCCATACGATGACAGCAGTCCAGCCCCATATGCTTTCAGGACTCCACCTTGCTTACACAGGCCAAACTCCACAGTAAACCAGTAAAGCTGGAAATCAAAACGTATCAATGACACTGCAGAATTATGCATTGGTCACATTTCTAAACACTGCATACTAATGTGTAAATTATCAATGGCTAGCTTTCTGGGAATCTATAACCGTAGTTAAATTCTGTTACTTACAGTCGACAGTTTTTCAATTTCTTCATCTGTGGCACCCAAAGAGGCAAGACCTATGTTCTATAACAAAAAGGGCAGAAAAATCTCACATATTATATTTTTTAACATAACATTTGATCAGCCAAGCACCTCAATCAACGACTCATGCACGTTGTTGCGGGCACCTGATCCTGGAGTCTGCACGCTCTAAATTATTTAATTAATTAAAATCTCCTAATGCTATAAACTGCTCTTATCACACCCTCACACATTTAGTGAACTTAAACATCATGGTTAAAGAAAAATGATTCAGAAAACTTAAGCTTAAATTATTTAAAATGTAGTGTGAAAATACTGTGGTGGATGGCAGAACACCTTTACTATGGCAGGACCGGGAGAGACACAATACCTCCTCTGGAACACAATAGGAAAGCCCCCTTGGATTGCATCGGGGCCACGGGCTTGGAGCTTAGAAGCCAGGTGCCGCCTGAGGGCACCTGGACAGCAGCACTTTTGCCATACTCGGCTAGGAGAGGATCTGGGTGCACCTGCAGCACTTCCGCCACACCAGGAAGTGCTGCCGGATGATTGCCAGGGAACACCTGGAGCACTTCCGGGTGCAGTATAAAAAAGGCTGCCTCACTGGTTCAAGGAGTCAGGAGGTGGAGGATAATGCTTTCTGGGAGAGGAGTGGAAGCGGCAGAGAAGAAGGAAGGAAGGAAAGAAGGCTGTGTTGTGTTGTGCAAGGAAAAGGAAAATAAAGCATGTGCTTCTGGACTTGTGTCTTGGAGCCTGTCTGTGTCCAAGTTTACGGGGCTGTATTCCCCAATATTCCACAATACATTATAAAAAACAATAAATGTGACCTAAAGTAACCAACTTTAACACCCCAAATCCAAATGTAGTACAACAATGCAAAAATAACAGTACCTGTGAGAACTGCGCAAAGGTTTTGTCAGCAAGAATTGGAACATGTCCCAGTAGTTCATGGACACAATCCCTGCAGAAATCAAAAAGAAGGAGAGTTTTATTTAACTGTTGCGTAATTAGATATTGTAAAGGTAACATGGCATGTAATATCTTAGCTGGGAGGACTATAAAGATTTTCCATTAGAAATACCACGTCCATAAACAGTGGAATGACTATAACTATTCAGGGAACAACCTAGAACTTCCTTAGAAGGTTGGCGTCTTTCAACATCTGCAATAAGATGCTGCAGATGTTCTGTCAGACGGTTGTGGCGAGCGCCCTCTTCTATGAGGTGGTGTGCTGGGGAGGCAGCATAAAGAAGAGGGACGCCTCACGCCTGGACAAACTAGTGAGGAAGGCAGGCTCTATTACAGGCACGTAGTTGGACAGTTTGACATCCGTGGCAGAGCGACGGGCGCTGAGCAGGCTCCTGTCAATCATGAAGAATCCACTGCATCCACTGAACAGGATCATCGCCAGACAGAGGAGCAGCTTCATCGACAGACTGCTGTCACCGTCCTGCTCCACTGACAGACTGAGGAGTAGAGTAGCGTTCCTCCCGCACGCTATGTGACTCTTCAATTCCACCCGGTGGGGTAAACGTTAACATTATACAAAGTTATTGTCTTTTATACCTGCATTGTTATCACTCTTTAATTTAATATTGTTTTTTATCAGTATGCTGCTGCTGGAGTATGTGAATTTCCCCTTGGGATTAATAAAATATCTATCTATCTATCTATCTATCTATCTAAATGATAGAAGGTCAGTAGGGAACTATATTCCAGGCATCGCAACATGTGGTGTAGAAGGAGAATTTTTTATATTAGCATACAGAACAACAAGTTAACATAAAGAGCAATAAAAAGTAATTAAAAGCTTCTAAAGCATTAGATTAAGCATAAATTAGAATGTTAAGCAAATAAGATAGGTCAAGCAAATAGTTAACTAAAAATCAGTTATATTGCATTATTTTGTAAGCTTACAGCAAAAATTTCTAGTCGGAGAAGGAACAGAGATTGATGTACAGAAACCAGCTAGAACAGGATAAGAGGCTGAGAACACCTGTGTTCAAGGCTAGGGAGCTAAGGAAGCGATAACACAGAGAAGATGGCTCTGGAAGGCCCGTAAAGAAACCAGCTGGGTTGATGAATCAGCAGAAAGGCAACAAAAGGCTTTTGCTGTAAGCAAGGTCACAACGATGTAATGCATGAAGAGAAAATCTTAGTATATTCAGGAATTAGCAATAAATATAGAAGAATATATTAGAAATTAACTTTAGTGTAGAAATTAAGACAAATCAAGTATGCCAAGCAAATGATTAAATAAAAACATATACCATATTTCTTTTAATTAAAACTTCGCTTTAGGCCACCATTGTAGCATAGCATGAAAGGATAGAGAAGGAAGTGACACCATGAAAGATCAAATATGGAATAGAGGACATCTGCCCAGTTGAAGAACCAATCAGGAATAAGAAAAACAGAAACTGAAATAAACAATAGACAGTATAGCCAGGTGTGGAATGAGCTCATTGAACAAGGTTAAAATGATAAGAAATTGTTATAAAAACTTCGATTATGGCAATGTTCAGGGCTCTGCTCAATTTGGCCGTATTGGGTTGAGTCCTTGTTATTTTTTGTGTTGTTTTATTGCAATAAAGCTTTAAAACTCTGTCTGTCTATCCCGAGTCCTAATAGCCTTTATTTTTAAGTAAAAAGCCTTTTGATGATGAATTTTTCGCCACGATAGTGGCAACCTTTATAGCAGTTCTCTCTCTCTCTCCTTTTTTTTTTACAATCATTACTTCCTATAACTATTAATGTTAATAATTATTACTAATAATTATTACTCTGGCTTGTTGCTATAAATTTTTGATTGAATATTTAAAATTGAAGAGATGCTGCTGTCATCACAGACTCGAAAATCGGCCCATCTCAACTGCCTTTCGGAAAAGCTCTGAACTTGAGAGTGTAAAGGATCTGATCTAAGGATGTAAGAGACTCTGCGGAATGTAAATGGAATATGTTAAATATTTCCTTACTCAGCTTGTAGCACTGTGATCACTGGCACCTACGGAACTCTCTTACACCTTGTTATAGGAACTGAGGATTGTATTGTTCTATATATTGTAATCCGAGTATGGAATGGGTGACGAACTGCTGCAAGGATATAAGTTACAAGCTCATCCAAGGGCTAGGTTAGAGTGAAGATGTGGAGTGAGGATAAAAGTATACTGCAAAGAATTTAGACCCTAGGCCTAACTCCATCCTGAAGATTAAAGTTTGATCATGTTTACAGTACATAAGGTGAATGAACTGTCACAACTCATGGTGAGTCATGGTGATTGCAGCTACTTCATGGTGATTTCTTTTTTTTTTTTTTTAATTTCTTTTTTTTAATTTTATTAATTTTATTGTAACCATTCCATACAAATTGATCAATTTTTACAAAAAAAATGATTGAAAACAAGTCGACCCCCACCCCTGAGAGAGAGCATGGCCAACGGGATAAAATTTAAGGGTTTTAAACATACCTAAATTGATGAGTTTAATAGGCCAATAGAGATGAATGGAGAAGAAAAAGAAATGCGGAGAGAATTGCTTCCTCGGTGCTTTAAGAGCTTATTCTAAAATATTATTGATTAGATCCTGCCAGGTTTTGAAAAAATTCTGTACAGATCCTCTAACTGAATATTTGATTTTTACCAGTTTCAAATAGTATAAAACATCAGTTTCCCACTGACTTAAAAGAGGAGAGTTAGGATTCTTACAGTTTAGCAAAATAAGTCTGCGTGCCAAAAGTGTAGTGAAGGCAATCACAGTTTGTTTGTCCTTCTCCACTTTAAACCCAATTGGAAGAACCCCAAACACAGCTGTTAATGGGTTAGGAGGGATTGTGACGCCAAGGCTGTCTGAAAGGCACTTAAAAAGTTTGGTCTAGAATGATGTTAATTTGGTGCAGGCCCAGAACATGTGACCCAGTGAGGCTGGCGCTTGATTGCAGCGTTTGCAGGTTGGATGTTGCCCTGGAAACATTTTGGACAGTTTTAGGCGAGACAGATGTGCTCGATATACAGTATAATTTTGAGTTGAATAATTGTATGCTTTGCGCATATGGAGCTCGAGTGAAGTCTCTGCATTGCTACCTTCCACTCCTTTTCTGATACATTGATTAAGAGATCTTTTTTCCCAGTGTCCCCTTGGATCTTTGAAAGGGAGGGACTGTAAAATAATTTCATATATTGCAGAGATGGTGTCTAAGTCCTTGAAACTGAGCAATATTTTTTTCAGCATGGACGAGGGTGCAAGATGAGGAAAATCTGGCAGGTTCTGTTTAACAAAGTTCCTAATTTGAAGATAGTGAAAGAAATGTGTAGCTGGAAAGTTAAATTTGGAATGTAATTGTTCATAGGATGCAAAGATGTTGTCTATATAAAGATCTCTAAGTGATTTAATCCCATATTTTTTCCAGGTATTAAAAACTGCACATGTTTGCGCTTCATGGTGATTTCATTTTGGGTACTGCAGAGAATCATCTTATATTTCTCATTCCAGTTGTTATTTTAACACTGGATATGTTTCATCTGACACAATCCGAAAAAGTGGGTAAAGAAAGAGGGGAACTGGTGGTTTGTGTGAATGACCAATCATATAAAAGAAAAACGAGCAGATCACATGTGTTTTTAGCACAATGCTACACAGATATAACGTTGAAGAGTAAGGTGTGGGAGAGTTTGTGGTGCCCACTTGTTGTTGTCTTGAGTCTGAGGGGCTAGGGTGCTCTCTGTGTTGTGTTGAGTCTGAGTGCATGTAAAGTTGAGTCTGTGATGGTTATTAAAAGGTCACCCCACAAAATTTTGCCTCCCTAGGTGACCGTCTAGTTCACATAGATGGTATTGCCCTCCCTGATTATAACTAAAGCTAAATGCATTACTCAGACATTCAAATGAAAAGTAAATGTGTTCCTGGTTACTACCCTGGAAGATAAATTACATTATCCTGGATAACTAAGCAACAGAAATGGCTCAGTTCCTAAGATTCTAATGATGAGTCATTCTGACTCTACTGTAGAATGTTCTTGACTCCAAGCAGGGGAACAAACATCTATCAGCATGTTCCATCTGTGGACACAAAAAGGTGGATCTGCTCTATTCAAATGTTGATGCCTTTAAATATAAAACTGGGCAGATCTGACCTCATCTTACGGCCACCTACGAGCCTGATATCAAATAGCAGCTGAATTCTTATTGTCCAAGCTAGTAGATCCTATGTGTTGTCACACACTTACGCTTGGGATACAACTTCAGGGTTTGTCGACCTGTAATGCCATTCTGTGCCAAGGGTTGGCACTGTCATCTAATTCTTCTGCCTGCAGTCTACCTTCAGGTCCAGCAATCGGCAGTGGGCTGCTGAGTGATGTCACTTCCGGTTCCCATGTAGCTGGACCCACATCTTCTGTCTCACACACATCATAACCAAGGCTACCACAATCGTGGAGTCAGTCTAGCTCAAGACTCACGTCTGGAAAGGCGTCATTGTGACTTTTTTTCAATGAATTGTTTTGTTATTTTGTTTGTCAATTATACAAGGCTCACTGAACCTTTATAACCATCTTATCCTTTTGTTACAGTGTATTTGGGAGGGTTATTGATCATTACAATATTTAAATTATTCATTAATTTCTCTAACTTTTTCATATCCCTTTGTTGATAAATAAAGTATTACCTACTCTAGTCTAATCTAATGTAGTATTAATGGATCCCACTGTCCTCCCCTGGATAGGTTCCAGCAAAGAAGCTTTACATGGGAACCCCAACTCAAAATCTAGTAATCAGGCCACTGTAGGTCTTTTAAAGTAAACTTGGGTTTAAATTTCTAAAGACACCAGGAGAAGATCTAAAGGGATTACCCTAGGAGTTCCAGAAGATTTTCCCCGATTCTGGAAATAGTTCCAGGGCACAACCCTTAAACAGTCAGACTCTTTCTGATCTTTAATACTTGAAGTTTGGAGTGTATGGTGGCAGCCCTCACATGATAGTGACAGAATGACCAGAGTGGTTGGAGAAGGTAGGAAGGAGTGGTTTATTGTGTTTCAAGATGTGGGGAAGTGGGCAAGCCATCCCACACAGCAGAAAGAGTCAACTGTTTAAAGGTAGATAGGTATGGTGGACCTTACAACTTCTTTATTGTTATTATAACATTTGTTGTTAAACCTCCTGTGATACTTTCCCTTTTGATTGTTGATTTTTTAATTTAATAAATTATCTTTATCTGTTTAACTCTGCTTCATTTTTATCATTCTGGGTTTAGTGTCTGCTCAAGATCACTGCATAAGGCCAAGTTATCATCGTTGACACATGTATAAAAATTATTGCACCATTATCTTTGATTTGCCTTTGTGTGTCTGAACAAAGATTAAAAAAATGAGGCACTTACGGCTCAGGGGAATGCATTGGAGATGAAGCATGTCGAATGTATTGCGTACACTGAAAAACTCGAAAAGCAAGGCTGGCTAGAAAGTCTCTTGCCGAGAGCAGACCCGCTACAGGACGCAGCTGAAAGCCACTCCTTTCTGAAAAAACAGAAAAACAGACATTAAGATTCAACCTTTTAATTATTATATTACATTTCCATAAATTAGTTCTTCTGCATATGTCATAGTTACTTTTCAAAATGGTTAGGTCACCCAGGTCTCAGTATGCTACCAGCTGAGTAGAAATAAATGTATTCATGCAATCACAAGAGCACATACCCCCTTCTACCACTCTGAACTCTTTGCCTTCAGAAAGTGTTCAGACCCCTTCACTTTTTTCACATTTTGTTATGTTGCAGCCTTGTGCTAAAATCATTCCATCTTATTGGTCCTCACATGAAGCTACACTCAATAGCCCAGAATATCAAAGCAAAAACAGGTGTTTAGACTCTTTCCTATGATATTCAAAATTTGGCTCAGGTGCACCCCCTTCTATTGATGATCATTGAGATGTTTCTACACCTGGTTTGGAGTCCACTTTTGGTCAATTCGATTGTTTGGACTGATTAGGAAAGACACAGACCAGTCTATAAAAGGTCTAAAAACCAGGCCATGAGGTCGAAGGAATTGCCTGCAGAGTTTAGAAACAGCACTGTGTCAAGGTACAGTTTTGGGATAGTTACAAAAGAATTCTGCAGCATTGAAAATCCCCAGGAGCAGAATGGCCGGCACCCACAATATATAGTATATATTTATTATTATACTAGAGGGCTTTGCCCCCTGCTTGCTTCGCTCGCCCACCCCCTCCCATCCCCCCATGTGTGCAACGCTCCAACAACTTTGCGTCTCTGCCGCTCGCGTTGTCGAAGGGGGGCAAGGGGGGGAGGCTGAACGCATGCTGAGGAGATGAGGTCTGATCAGCTGCTGTCTTTCTGCTGCTGCTATTGTGCTGCATGTTCTGCTTGTTGCGCTGCGTGTCGATCATTTAAAAGCCTGTACAGCAGCTGTTCTTTTGGCTCACTGCCTTGTCTTGTGGGA
>JANRMT010062852.1:23536596-23571926 GCA_026402145.1 Polypterus bichir lapradei | reverse complement strand
ATATATATATATATATATATATATACACACTAATAAAAGGCAAAGCCCTCACTGACTGACTCACTCACTCACTCATCACTAATTCTTCAACTTCCCGTGTAGGTAGAAGGCTGAAGTTTGGCAGGCTCATTCCTTACAGCTTACTTACAAAAGTTAGGCTGGTTTTATTTCGAAATTCTACGCGTAACGGTCATAACTGGAACCTTCTTTCGTACATATATACGGCCATAACCTGCAGCTCAGTCGCCGTGTGAGGCGGAGTTGCATCCCGCATCATCACGCCTCCCACGTAATTTAGTGCCTGCCCATATAAGGCCGCCCATCAGCAGCAATCCAATAGACACGCTGCCGCTAAATATTCGCGGGTGAAGGACTGTGCTTATGCAAACGAAGATGAGATGGTCAGGGATAGACTAGTGTTTGGCACAAACTCAGCGAAAGTGTGAGAGAAACTTTTAAAGTGCCGGGTCTGAGCTAACATTAAATAAAGCCGTGGACATCGCAAGATCGCACGAGATAGCACAAGTACAGCTGAGAACCTTCGATGCATGTACTCCGAGCGGCTCACATGAACTGACTGTGAACGCAATACGCAGAGAACAAGCAAGAGCTCCAAAGAGCGCTGAACAAAAAACGCATTACACAATTGAGAAGACAGCAAAAGAATATGAAGCGAGTGACGCATACAAGCATATTCATAAGTGCAGCTACTGCAGAAACAAAGCATGGTGTAAACTGTAAGTTTAAATTAAGTTTATAGACACGCTGCCGCTGGTGTTTGTCATGCCTATGACGAATACAATATTCGCGAGATACAAGTTTAATGAGAAGACGCGGGGTATAAAATGAGACTTTGGATCACTTTGTAACAGAGTTAAAATTGCTGTAATGGAGTTAAACTTGCTGGTGAAGGACTGTGGTTATGCAAACGAATAGAAAGCAAATGTTACGTTATTTTTAAAATGTTTCCTTTTTCATAACTTCTTTAACACACTTCTCCGCTGCGTATATCTGTCCACTTTTCACGAGAGAACTACCTAGCAGATTTATTTGGGCTTTTTTCTATAATATGCTTGAACATTCCGGTTGATTTTGCAACTTCTCTCATCCCGCTAATTATCATCGTTCAATTGCGGTACCAATTTATTTGCGTGAATCCGAGAGAGAGGCTGCAGGCCGAAGGAAGGGGGGCGGGGCCCTCCTCACTCATGCACCAGCCTCTGTTTGAGTAGGTCTACCTCTCGCCACGTGTTGGAGCACACCTTACCACCTTAGCTAGCAATACCTGTTTGTCCAACAGACTTTATCATCAACAGATTGTTAAGGAGTAACGGTTGATGTTTTTGAGAGAGAAATCAGAATCACGTGTGTTTTAGAGGGTAGCTGCTGATTGGCAGAGATATCACGGCCATGTGCTTTTCTCCCCATGCAGGGAAGGCTCCCCCATCAGAGCAGAACATGATCAGATACAGTGGCGACGTTTGATGTTGGAGCGTACCTACCTTCTGCTTGGCCAGAATTACATTTTTTTTTTTATTAATTTTTTGAAGTTTTCCCTGCTTCACTACTACGTGGGCAGGACAGTGGGGGACAGGTAGTATTATATAGATCGCAATGTATAAAATCTAAACTTGCCGTATAGCAATACACATTCTCACACTATGTCAAACCATAGTGTAGGCAAGTTTTTGGCTCAGTTTTACAAACTGGCAGCACTCAGCGTCAAAGCAGTGTTACTGTTCCTGTGTGATTTCCCTTATTTGATTCACCACCCTGACACGGCTTTATCAAATGCATTGAAATTAACCGCATATCGTTTTATTTGTTTAAGACATCTGATTGTAATCAATCTGTAACCATATAATGATGCATGGAATGGCCAAACTATTCCAAAAACTATAGCTGTTTTAGCGTTGTTTCTCTAAGTGCACCACTCAGAGTATTTTAACCCATCATGTCCGAATGTGGAATCACAGCTCTACAGCAGCTGATTGGAAAGCTCTACGGCAGATTGTGTCAAGAGCGGAGAGAATTATTGAAGTAGAGCTTCTAGCACACGCTGCCTCAGCCATGCGCACAATCTATTTGAACTTCCCCCATTCAGCAAACACTTCAGAGCCTTTCCTGCACAAAGCTGTACTCAATCAGTCCATCAAGTGCTCCCGGTAGAACTGATTATACTTTTAAGTACAATCACCTCAGTGTAAACTTGCATTACAGTTGTAATATTGCACAAACGGAGCCACTTATGCTTTCATAGTGTATATCTTTAATTTATTTATCGTATTATTATTATTATTAGTGTTGTTGTTGTTATTGTACAGTTTTATAGGAAAATAAGTTTATGGAGGATTCGCATATTGAATGTCATTATACCATAAGGAATTCAATTCAATAGAAGAGAGTGCGTATTTACAGATGATAACGACTGGCTTCTAAATCGATTTAGATTTCCTGGCGCTGTCTTCGTGGAGCTCTTGATAACATTTGAAAGATGAAATGCATTAAAGTATATATATATTTTTAACTTCATTTAAATAATGTATACTGTTATTAATTAAACGTGTGGATATGGTGGACAGTGGTAGCGATGAGCTGGCACCCCATTCAGGGATTGTTAATGCCTCGCGCTGTATGCTTGCTGGGACTGGCATGACCCTGAATGGATAGATGGATGGAATAATTAAACATGTACTACGAAGATATTTCCATATTTCATAAAAGTTTTGAAGAATCCGTGTTCTAAGCTTACAGATAGCTTGACTTTTATTAAGGAGCTGATTGTGTGGCGATTGGTTACTTGGAGAAAGAAAAGGACAGGAATTGGGGGTTAGTACATTTGAAACAGACAGTACTGCTGTAATAAATTATTTCATCGAGGGTCACACACGACGCAGCAAGCATCTTGGAAGGAGCACCAGCTCGTCACTATCACTACGCCATCGTGTTCCCATGTTTAATAACATGCTTTAATTCCTATCATCATGAAAATGATATCAAGCATACATCTTAGTATTTAAAGTGTTCAGAGAGCTGTAATATCATGTAATGTATTCTGTGTCCTGTCAGCGTAAGAGAAAGCCCGTGTAAGAAACACGTAGTGATTCACACACATAGAGTACATAGACGAACACACAGAATATGAAGCATTTAACATGCTACTTTAGTTATAATGGGATTTGAGAAACTAGTAAATTAAATATTGATTTTAAGGTGAAGTTTTTGATGTTCTGCTTTAATGACAAAATAAACTATGTGGGCGGCACGGTGGCATGGTGGATAGCGCTGCTGCCTTGCAGTTTGGAGACCCAGGTTCACTTCCCGGGTCCTCCCTGCGTGGAGTTTGCATGTTCTCCCCGTGTCTGTGTGGGTTTCCTCTGGGTACTCTGGTTTCCTCCCACCGTCCAAAGACATGCAGGTTAGGTGCATTGGCCATTCTAAATTGTCCTGTGTGTGTGCCTTACCCTGGGTTTGTTTCCTGCCTTGTGCCCTATGTTGGCTTGCATTGGCTCCAGCAGACCCCCATGATCCTGTAGTTAGGATACAGTGGGATGGATGGATTATGTGATTAAAGTGGAAATTTCAAGATTATAGTTGACATTTTCTGCTTTTTTTTCCCCACTGTGTCCCTATTTTTGTTTCTTTTCTCTGTACCCTAATAAGCTTCCATATGACACTCAGACGGTGGATTATGACTCACCTTTTCACGGCAACTTTGATATCTGACTACTTCTTTTTCATTTTGGGCACTGTGCGACTTTCTGAACTTGAACTTTCGATCAGCTTTATTTTGTTGTTTATACAATTGCTTAATCCACTTGGCATTCGCTGAAATTCTTCTTTTTTTTCCTGTGCTTTTGCCATTGTCTTTTCACAGAATGCTGTACTTAAGGGAATATTTATATTGTTTTGCATATCGAAAGAGGTGTAATTCTGGGAGGAGATGGGGTGAGGTGGCAGGCGCGAGCACAAGCATTACATTTCATGCTGACTGGGATTTATGTAGCGGAAGTGAATGGAAGTTGGCTTACGCACGGTTTTGTGCATCTGAATTTTTTTGTGCATACGCACATTTTGACTTTAGTCCATACACCACGTTTTAGTGCAAATTCTACGCACGCCGTTATGCATGAGGTCCCAGGGCTTATTTTTGTCTTGCATCTGATGATATCTGGAATAGACTGTGGCTTTTGGCAAGCCTAGAAAGTGGGATCATAAACTTAATGGAAGGATGGCTGGTTTTATCATTCAATTGAATGAAGCTTAGACTCAAGTGCTGGGAATTAAAAACACTGCTTTAATTAAAACAAAAGATTTTAAAGTAACAAATGTAGAAATGAAGAGAGGGATTTGAGAAAATGAAGAATTTTTAAACATGCATTTCACCTTTGAGGAAGCGAGAAACTTCTTCCAGCTGGGGAATGGCATTTTCACTATAGCCACAATGCCTTTCCAGCAACTTGAAGGCTTCTAAATGTTCACTGCAGGCGTGTGTAGGATACAGGCTTTTGAGAGTTGAAAACACTTCTCTCCTAGCAATAAAAAGAAATATACAAAGTCAGTTGTTTCTGAAGACATCACACAGGACATGTGACATCATTTTCAAACAAAATATTTTTTTTTTACTTTAATGAATGAAAGTTTAGCAATAACCTAACATTTTCATTTATACAAAAATAGATTTGTGGAAGATTAGAGGCCTCTTTTATAAAACTTGGATGGATTTGAGCTGTCACACACACGCACATGGTGGGCAATCAATGGGCTTAACTGAATGTTGTATGATAAGACAAGGGCTGACTGGGTACTCTAATGTTCTTTCTCTTTCTCTTACAGATCCCCAGAAGCGAAGCCACTATAACTCCACATCCTGTTCCTCCACAGATTCCACTTTCGGACATAATCTCAACCCTCCTCTGACATTACTTCCGGCAAGCTTAGAAGACACACTTCTTCCTCCCTTCTTCCTATAAAACCCCAGCTGCTTCAATTCTCAGTCATTCTCGTATTGGACACAGTAAAGACTGACTACTCTTTTTATTTGCTAAACCTTTTATTCTTTTTTCAAGTAAACAGGGTGGATCCCCCAAATCTTTTCATGGCCCTCTTGTCTTTTTTGTTACAACAACAACAACATTTATTTATATAGCACATTTTCATACAAAAAATGTATTTCAAAGTGCTTTACATAATGAAGAATAGAAAAATAAAAGACACAGTAAGAAAAATAAGTCAACATTAATTAACATAGAATAAGAGTAAGGTCCGATGTTCAGGGAGAACAGAAAAAAAAAAAAAAAAAAAACTCCAGACGGCTGGAGAAAAAAATAAAATCTGCAGGGGTTCCAGACCACGAGACCGCCCAGTCCCCTACATAAAGAGTGTAAAATTATGCACAAGCTAAAAAAAAATCTGTGGGTTTATAAAACCAGGTGTACACACATTTCTATGCATTTTGCTCTTTATAAATCACAATTACTTTGCAAATCTCCATACAGGAACACAAGTTAAACCCTGCCCTGAAGCATCCAAATATGGAGTATGCTAATCAACCTCATACATACAGTCATATGAAAACGTTTGGGAACCCCTCCCAGCCTGCATAATAATTGACTCTACTTTCAACTAAAAAGATAACAGTGGTATGTCTTTCATTTCCTAGGAACATCTGAGCACTGGGGTGTTTTCCGAACAAAGATTTTTAGTGAAGCAGTATTTAGTTGTATGAAATTAAATCAAATCTGAAAAACTGGCTGTGCACAAATGTGGGTCCCCTTGTCATTTTGCTGATTTGAATGCCTGTCACTGCTCAATACTGATTACTTACAACACCAAAGTGGTTGGATGAGCTCGTTAAGCCCTGAACTTCATAGACAGGTGTGTCCAATCATGAGAAAGGGTATTTAAGGTGGTCAATTGCAAGTTGTGCTTCCTTCCCTTTGACTCTCCTCTGAAGAGTGACAGCATGAGATCCTCAAAGCAACTCTCAAAAGATCTGAAAACAAAGATTATTCAGTCTCATGGTTTAGGGGAAGGCTACAAAAAGCGATCTCAGAGGTTTAAACTGTCAGTTTCAACTGTAAGGAATGGAATCAGGAAATGGAAGGCCACAGGCACAGTTGCTGTTAAACCCAGCAGGTCTGGCAGGCCAAGAAAAATACAGGAGCGACATATACGCAGGATTGTGACAATGGTTACAGACAACCTACAGATCACCTCCAAAGACCTGCAAGAACATCTTGCTGCAGATGGTGTATCTGCACATCGTTCTACAATTCAGCGTAACTTGCACAAAGAACATCTGTATGGCAGGGTGATGAGAAAGAAACCCTTTCTGCACTCACACCACAAACAGACTCGCTTGTTGTAGGCAAATGCTCATTTAGCTTTGGACTGATGAGACAAAAATTGAGTTATTTGGGCATAACAAAAAGCACTTGCATGGCGGAAGAAGAACACTGCATTCCAAGAAAAACACCTGCTACCTACTGTCAAATGTGGTGGAGGTTCCATCATGCTGTGGGGCTGTGGGGCTAGTTCAGGGACTGGGGCCCTTGTTAAAGTCGAGGGTCGGATGAATTCAACCCAATATCAACAAATTCTTTAGGATAATGTTCAAGCATCAGTCACGAAGTTGAAGTTACACAGGGGTTGGATATTCCAACAAGACAATGACCCAAAACACAGCTCGAAATCTACAAAGGCATTCATGCAGAGGGAGAAGTAGAATGTTCTGGAATGGCCGTCACAGTCCCCTGACTTGAATATCATCGAAAATCTATAGGATGATTTGAAGCAGGCTGTCCATGCTCAGCAGCCATCAAATTGAGCTGAACTGGAGAGATTTTGTAATGAAGAATGGTCAAAAATACCTCCATCCAGAATCCAGACACTTGTCAAAGGCTATAGGAGGCGTCTAGAGGCTGTTAGATTGGCAAAAGGAGGCTCAACTAAGTATTGATATGATATCTCTGTTGGGGTGCCCAAATTTATACACCTGTCTAATTTTGTTATGATGCATATTGCATATTTTCTGTTAATCCAATAAACTTAATGTCACTTCTGAAATACTACTGTTTCCATAAGGCATGTCATATATTAAAAGGAAGTCGCTACTTTGAAAGCTCAGCCAATGAGAAACAAAGTTCCCAAAATTTTTCATATGACTTTATGTTAATCACAACGCTACAGAAATTCATTGGCTGGTAGAACAGCCTGTCCCTTGACACATTGAGACCCCACCATCTGTATTCAAGAATATCAGGCTGTGCTCTGCAATTGAGTGCACGAGATCACACGTGGCATTATAGCACCTCTCCTCTGCGTTCTGATGGTCAGGGAAAGGTGTAAGGCACCAGCACCATCCCCTGAGCAGATAGCTATTATCACCTGGCACATGTAATGATGCTTTTTCTGTTACCATGAGTAGTACAGGCCACACGGTACAGTGAGGGTTCAGCCAGTTAAATTACCAGCAAGCCAAGCAGAGCACTATCACATCTGTCAAAGCTGCTTTGGCTCAAAATAAATGAATCACTGGGTCGGGGGAGTCTAAATGCGTCCAAGGGGAGGCAGTAGTTTAGGAGGAATGTCTCCTACATAGTCTACAGCATGCCTTTGTGCCTCACTACAAGCAGTTATTCCTCTTTGAATTCCCTAAACCAGGGGTTCTCAAAGTCGGTCATGGGGTTTTTGTTTCAACCAGATTCATAATCAGTGACAACAACTGATAGCACACTGATCTCAATTAATTAGCTGGTATTTTTTTCTCTTCTCTTATTCTACATTAAGAAAGCACAGAGGCATGATTTGTACATTTATAAGACACAAACCATCCCCTGTGGCTTCACCCGTGTATTAGTGAAACAGCTAATTCTAAAACTGGGAATAACTGTAGATGTGAGTGGTGTTTTGAGGCAATGGAACTGGATGTTCTTTGATCTGGAGAGATAAAAGCAGTTATTCCCAGTTTCAAATAAAAACTAACAGCGTCAGATCCCTAGGGCGGTAGTATGTATCGTGATCGTGACTGAATAAAAGTAAAAAAAAAAAAAAAAAAAACAGTAACTTTCACAAGTACTATAAATGTACACGGTCTTTTACAGACACAAACCAAATGTATGTGTGTACTGTATAATATTAACAATAGGAGTAGCTCACTGCTGAAAACTGCAAATACAAGAGGCAGTCGGGATCGAACCGGGGACTCTTTATTACAAGTCAGCAAAACTTACTGCTACGCCACAGAACCTGTCTTATCATCCTTGAACCTTTTGTGAAAGTGTCTATTTGATCTTTGGACTTCAGGCTTCACACATTATATAGTTTATGCCAACATTTTGTCGTTTACTACTAAAATATGAAAAATGTTTCTGTTTTAACAATGTGTTTACACAGATTATTGCAGAGAACGGAATACACATGAAATGCATGTGTTCCAAATAACGATCCATTATTTCCACTCTAAAACTCCAGCACTTTACTCCCAGATAATCAAGGGATGAGCTGGGAAAACTTTGTGCACGTTCTGCGGCAGTGAGGGGAAGGGAATAGCAGGCTGCTTGCTGCTTGTCTTTATTGGCACATTTACAGGACAAAAGACGCTGATGGAGAGGTGTGAACAGATTTAAGGTGGGCCAGATCTACGAGTTTTTTCGTAGGCTCTGGTAACTCTAGTGTTAAGCACATTAAGCATAGTCAGGAAGCTGTATGCCATCTCCTATTTGCAAACATATCTAACAATCCATGCTAACAGTGAGACTATTTCCTAACTGGCTTAATTAACTCTGTTTTACAGATATACCTGAGAAAGTTCTATTTCTTGTTAACTTACAGGTGGTAAAAGACTCTATGGCATAGCAATGGATTGTGCAGATTGTGCAAAGCACAAGGGCCTCCGAGCTTGGGGAGGGCCCACTCGGGCCCGTATAGATTTAAAAAAAAATTTGAATAACTTAAATCACTTGCACAGTTCATTGTGTTAATAATTCACAATTTCAGTGGCGTATTTACACCATCACCAGGCAAGTCCAATCCAGTTCATGATGATATTGCGTATTCGGCAGGCCTACAGTTTACACGAATTTAGACTTGGGTACTTCGAAAGGCTCAGAGCCAAATCGGAGGCACAACACGTCCTAGTCCGCCTTACAGAAAAGTGCACATTCCCAAATTTGGCCACCTTTGGCGTAGTAGTATCCTGTCAAGCGGTGTTTTCGTTTTAACTTGTTACAAACTGAAATTCCTTCATTTTATAGCACAGAACAGTTTCTACAGTACTTTCTAGCTTACAAGTCAAGACAAGTTGGGGAGCATGCACTGGTACAGTGAGTTGCTGTACCAACTACATGACAATTCAGCTCAGGATGCCAGTTGGCAACCCCCCAGGCAGACACGCGGTCCAGTCCCACCCTCCAGAAATGACCCTCTATCTGCTGCAGCCAGGTGTTATGTGGGCGACCTCTTGGTCTGGTCTAGCCACTTGGGTCCCCAACAATTAGGATCTTTCGAGCTGGATCATCCTCGGGGAAACGCACCACATGACCGTAGTGCCGTAGTGCTCCCTCACAATGCAGGTAATGTGCCTCATTTGGGACTCCATGAGCAACTGTTCATTCGACACAAAGTTAAACCAAAGGTACCCAAGGATTGTCCGGAGAGAGACAGTACCAAAGGAGTCCAGTCTTCATCTCAAGTCACTGGATAGCGTCCATGTCTCAAAAACCATATAGGAAGACAGGAAGCACCAGGACTCTAAAGACTTGGACCTTTGTCCTTTTGTAGAGATATCAGGAGTGTCACACACCCCTTTCCAGTGACCTCATGACCCCCCCATGCTCTCCCAATCCGTCTACTGACTTCATAGGAAGAGTCACCAGAGGCATGAATGTCACTACCTAGGTAAGTAAACCTCTCGACAAGGTTGACACTCTGTCCGCAAACAGACACACACTGCTGATGGCCGTGCCTAACATGTCATTAATGATGGTGATTAAAAAAACAAGCAGAGCAGACAACCAGGCAAACACTGAATCATGAAAGGCTGCAACCACTTTAGCGTTAGACCCACTAATTAGTAAATAATTGATTAATTAAACAATTAGAACACCTGGAAAATTAGAATGAAAATCAAGATGCAAATATTTTTAAAAAGAAAAAAAAATACATTATTCCCATATAACTACTTAGCACATTTTAATATATATATTTTTTTTTACCACACTTAGTTTTCTAATTTCTATATTGTTCCCAAAACACCGAATATGGGCAATAACAGTTCACTTAATTAGCGCAGGAGTCCAATTAAAAACAAAAGCTGATTGGAACAAAAACCAGTAGCCACAGTGGACCCACAGGACCCCTGAGAACCCCTGCTCTAGAGTGCCATAAGGGGAGGTGAGTGGGTGTTCCACCCAGACCCGGAGTCTATGAAATGTTGGAGAGCAGAAGATTGTGGGTTCGCTTCCCGGTTCCTCCCTGTGTGGATAGCGCTTTGAGTACTAAGAAAAGCACTATATAAATGTAATGAATTATTATTATTATTAAGATTGGAGAGCTGAGTACAAGGTCTTTCAAAAACTACTGTTTACTTCTGGTACTGAAATTACCAAAATGCTGGTACTATACCATTTTAAAAATTGGGCATCTTTTCGGTACTTGTTTATTTGTACCGTTATTTTGCACAACTTGAATGGTAACATCCACTTAGTCATCATTTATCACACACAGTTCACATGACACACAAGAAAAGTTACTAACCAAGTTCCAATTTCTTCTTCTGTGTATTCCACATAAGGTATTGGATCACCACTGATAAAAAAAAACACAGATTAAGAAATGAATTCTTAAGTGTTTTGAGTATATAAAAAATATTGAAATGCATTTTCCAATGTATTATTGGTCAAGGCTGAGTTATATTTTTGATATTTAACAAGCACCCGTACCCAATAGTTAATGCAGGGAAATTGAAAAAGTCTGCATTTAAACATGAAATGAATAAGATTACTAATTTTTCTGCTAACGCCACAGACTGTAATAGTCGTATAGAACTTCTAATCTAAGATTGCCAGCTACCGTATGTAGGCAGCTGAAAGCCAAATTTACTAAAAATAATTTTCCCTATTTCATTCTCTTTCTTTTCATTTCTTTGATCCACTGCAATATTCTTTCCATTTAGTATGTGGGATTTTTTGTTTCATTTAGACGTTTGTAATTTTCTTTTTTATTTTGACTTTCGTAATATGGATTCCCCACTGTGAGACTACATAGTGGTATAAATCCCCTAGTCTTTTAATATATACCACCAATTAGAAAACCTGCTTTTTTCGTTTTTTCTGCCTGTCATTTTTTTTTGGGCTACATCTGCTGCATTCAGCATAAATATATGTAATGGGATGATTAGTTATGCCAATTAGATCATTGTGTTTTCAGACTACGCAAGCAGCATTTAAATGTACATACTCTCTGAATGTTACTACTGAAAAATAAAAAAGAAAACCTATTTTCTATTATCACAACATAAATGACCATATTCAGATGTAATTTCACCTAATGAAATAGTAACATTAATAATACAATATAATATGTCATAAACTGCACAAGTTATACTTACGATTCTGATTTAACATTTTTATCAAACTGAAATCTTCAACACTTTCAATTGTTGAATTTTTTTTTTTATATTCTGCCATTCCCTAATAAGCAGCATTACAAGCATGCACATCCTATTCCTTTATATTTATATATTTTTACATCTGGACCTCCAGTGGGATAAGTGACTAAGTCAATGTCGCATAGCGAATCAGAGTCTGGGCCTGAAATGTACAGTGGATTCATAAAATATTCAGAAACCCCTTCACTCTCTGCACACTTTAAACTCTTAAAAACTACTTCACGAAAATGAATACAGACCATTTTCCGCAATATTCAGCGCTTCCTGATAGCACGTATCTGATTGGTCATGCAGACATTTTCAAACTTGTTTGTATTTGTTCATCATTAATTTTAAATTAGCAGTAAAACATTGGAAATTTGATCACTCTCATCTGTTCTACAGGGTACAGAGTAGCAGAAAAGACCACTTGGGTACAGAAAACATCGGGACCCGGGCATTGGGGAGACATTGGAATTGTATAGTAGATGGTCTGGTCCTTGATGGAATGAGCCACGAACGGCTGCATCAGCTTATGTTATATCTTGTATGTTCTAATGTTGCAGTGGGAGCCATTGATAAATGATGAAGAGGTAGAGTGATCAGATGATGAAAAGGGTGCCGTTTACCCCCTAGGGAGAGGGTGAAATATTAGGTGGTATGCTGGCTAACAAGGGTAACATTTGACTCCTGCCATAACTGTATTTCTGTGATCATAACAAATTGGGAATCCTTACAGGATGAAATGCTAAATTCCACTCAGCCATAGAAAAGCTACCATTGGAGAGGTAAAGTGAGATAACACATTCTTCAATTTCAGTCTTTTTATTTTGTTACAGACATTCTTCACTTTTGGCACTTTCAGAATCCTTTAGATTTTAATTTTGACTTTTTTTAAGCAGGAGAGGTAAGTACAGGGTAATTCTAATGGGTGGGGTCCCCGAGTTATGATGTATTATTGTTCACATAACGAAGCAATCCAAACGAAATAAAGATGACAGTATTCCTGTCATTCCTATAAATATACAAATGAGTGAGGCATGGCACTCTTTTCGACTTTTTGAACTAGCTGTCCCCCGTGGCTCCGCCCACATAGTAGTGGAACAGGACAGTGCAGAGGGCCCCGCTCGGCTCCCTACTCCTGACGTCACACTTCCCGCTATCCAGCACCCTCTGTCTCGGATTAGCATGAATATCGTTCCCGCAAACAAACTATTATTCTTAGCATGATGAGAGAAGTCACAAAATCAACCTGATCTAAATCAGTTAAGTACTTCTCTCATTCACTAGCTAAGCGGATGTAAGATACGCCCCAAGTCTGATGCGTGAGTGAGGACGGCCCTGCCCCCTCCCCTCAGCCCACTGAATGTCTCTCAGATTCAGACAAATAAATCAGTACTGTGAGCGAACTATGATACATAACGCAATGACAGAAGTCACAAAATCAACCAGAATGTTCAAGCAAATTATAGAAAAGAACCCGATCTAAATCTGTTAAATAGTTCTCTCGTGAAAAGTGGACAGACAAACAGATGTTGGGTTTTTTATATATGGAGATGAACTGGATGACCGTGAGACCATTGAAGGTTATTTCCAGCAAGATGGGGCATCCTGTCACACATCAGCTCATAGCATGGCACAAATCGAATCATTTTTTGGCAATCAGGCCACCTCATTCCCTGGACCTGTCACCACCGGATTTCTTCTGTTTGGGAGCGTTGAAAAAGTAAATTGTACGAGAACAAGTCCCGTACACTGGAACAATTACAACGAAACATTGAATAGGGCGTTGCTGCCATCACCCCTACAATGCTTGCAGATACCTTTGCTAATATAATCTATGTTTACAAGAAGAAGGCGACCATTTCCAACACCGAATGCGATTGGCTCGTTTATACGTCTATCAAAGTATTCACTGTATTTATTTTGTTTCTATCGCTTCATTATTACGTGAGTAACACATCATAACTCGGGGACCCACCCATTAGAATCTCCCTGTATAAAGTTTTGATTGGAATTCTGTATCTTTGGCTTCACTGGCCTATGGCCACCCTTGCCCATGACACTTACTGTTTGTAACTGAAAGCTATGTCAGCTATCTGTTTTCTACGCTGGCGATATACAGGATCCGTGAAGCCCTGTGTGAAAGAAGAAAAATATATTTATTGTGCAGACATACATACATTCTCAAACCAGTTTTTTAGCATATGCTTGTAACACTAGGTGCAAAATACTACTAGCATGGCCAATTCACAAAATCAGGGGTTGAACTGAAGGATCTTCAAGAAAACTATTTTCAGAGAAATGAAAAACAGACAGCTTTCCGTTTGAGTGGGGTGGTGGTCATATTATATTCATATTTTTTGAATTGATGTATGTTTAATTTCATGGGAAATAGACAGACCTGCTAATTTGTTTGCACTAATTGCATTGTTACATTCATTGGCACTTTAATTTTTTCTCATTATCTGTTTTCTTTTTCTTCACACATTTATTAACATGGAATTGATAGTTTGGATATATATTAATAAACGTATAAAAACATTCTTATGATTCCTCAAAGTTTTAGAAATAGCATTAAACCTCGTGAAAAACGCAATATAATTTGTTGGAGGTTTGTCCGTTTTGACTCGAAACTTGACTTGAGAGTTGCTTATGTTGACTTGGGACTTGAGTGAAAAGTCTTTGTTACTCTAAAACACGGGTGTCGAACTCTGGCCCTCGAGGGCCGCAGTGGCTGCATGTTTTCATTGTAACCATCTTCATTAGTGAGCCATTTTTACTACTAATTAACTTCTTTTGCCTTCATTTTAATTAACTTGACTCAGGCCCATTGGTTGTCTCTTTTTCCTTAATTAGCAGCCAAACAATAATGAGACATAAAACAAGCGGCCACGTGACCAGCTCACCTGTGCCCATCACACAATATCTGACAATAAAGAAAGGTGAAGGTCTCACTAAGGTTGATCTCTCAGGTCACCAAAACATTTTGATGGTGTTCTTAGAAAAAACAGAAAAATCAACAGATTTGGAAATGTCTGCTGTGGCAGAATGAGAGCAACAACAAGCCAATGAATTAAATAACGGGCTTAATTAACAGCAAGAATCAGCTTCTCATTAAGAAATTGGTTGGAGTGAAATCCCAGTTTAGCTGGTCACCTGTTGGCTCGTTTCACATCTTATTTCTGTTTGGCTGTCATTTAATAAATAAAGGAATAAATTCAGAATACCAAATCCTTAAAAACAGGGCTATTAAAATGAAGGGAAAAAGGAGTTAATTAGCAGTGAAAACTACTCACTGATTAGGAAAAGAGTTAGAATGAAAACCTGTAGCTACTGCTGTGGCAGAATAAGAGCAGCAACCAGCCATTGAATTAAAAAACAGGCTTAATTAACAGCAAAAATTAGCTTCTCATTAAGAGACTGGTTGGAGTGAAATTGGTTGGAGTTTGAAATCCCAGTTTAGCTGGTCATCTGTTGGCTCGTTTCACGTCTCATTTCTGTTTGGCTCTCATTTAATGAAGAAATAAATCAATTCAGAGGACTGAATCCTTAAAAACAGGGCTATTGAAATGAAGGAAAAGGGAGTTAATTAGCAGTGAAAACTGGACACTGATTAGGAAAAAGGGTTAGAATGAAAACCTGTAGCCACTGTGGCCCTCCAGGCCTGGAGTTCGACACCCCTGCTCTAAAACAGTGTTTCCCAAACTCGGTCCTGGAGACCCCCTGTGGCTGCAGGTTTTTGTTCCAACCAGCTTCTATTTTTAATTGAACTCTTGGGCTAATTAAGTGATGTGTTATTTCCCAAGTTCTGTGTTTTGGGAACAATATAGAAATTAGAAAACTAAGTTATTATAGGAATAATGTATTTGTTTCTTTTTAACAGCATTTTCATCTTGATTTTCATTCTATTTTTCTAGGTGCTCTAATTGTTTAATTAATCCTTTATTTACTAATTAGTGGGTCTGACTCTAAAGTAGTTGCAGCCTTTGATTATTCAGTGTTGTTTGCCAGCGTGTCTGCTCTGCTAGTTTTAAATTGTCATTACTAAGATACAACGAAGGGGGAAAAACTACACAGAGAAAGGGCAAAGTATAATGAAATCAACAAAAGAGAGTTAAGCATTTAAATCTATAGCAAAAGCAGAAATATTTCTAAATGTCTTATAAATGTAAAAATTATGCTGCTATGCTTTTCTGAATGTCGAATAACAGAAAAAAATACCAGCTAATTAAATGGGATCAGTGTTATCAGGCGTTGTCACTGATTAGGAATCTGGTGGGAACAAAAAACCTGCAGTCACAGGGGGTCCCCAGGACCAAGTTTGGGAAACACTGCTCTAAAACATTAGAAAAATCTAGAGAAGGCCCTCCTCAGCCCAACAAAACTCACCAGTCCTATTCCAGTTAATTCTTTCAAAATAACATGAAGTTGAGTTTTGAAAGCCCCTAAAGTCCTAGTTCTACTGTCTACCACACTACTTGGTCACTTATTCCAAGTGTCTATCTTTCTTTGTGTGAAGAAAAACTTCCTAATGTTTGTGCAAAATTTCCCCTTAACAAGTTTCCAACTGTGTCCCTGTGTTCTTGATGAACTCATTTTAAAGTCACCATCTCGATCCACTGGACTAATTCACTTCATAATTTTAAACACTTCAATCAGGTCGCCTCTTAATGTCCTTTTACTTAAACTGAAAAGGCTCAACTCTTTTACCAATACCTTTACTTGAAAAACAATGACTTGCTCCCACCTCCGTTGGTAAGATAGGTGATGAAGAACCCGATGGTGAACTCCGGCTGAATGATATATGGAGATTGGAGCAAATTCCAGAAGGAAAACCCCCACTGCAACACTGTACTAATCTGGGTTTTCTGGTAGAGTAGCTTGATGATACAGGAAAGACCCCCTGGAGGAAAGAGGCACCTTAAGGATCCCCAGACTATGAGAAGAAAGATTCTTTGGTCTGATTAAACCAAGATTGAACTACATGGCTTCAATTCTGAGTGGATGCTATCCACTTGCACAATATCATGCCTAGAGTGAAGCATCACACTGTTTTTCTTTGGGTGGCAGAGACTGGGAGACTAGACAGTGTTGAGGGAAACCTGAACCCTAGAAAAGTACAGAGTTATCCTTATTTAAAACCTTCTCTGTAGTGATTTGAACCTCAGACTGGGCCAACAGGACAAAGGATAAAGATCCTAAGCACAAAGGAAAGACAACATAGGAGGGGTATGGGGACAATTTTGTGAATGTTCTTGAGTTGCTCAGCCAAACATCACTGGAGAGACCTGATAACATCTGTCCATCAGCAGTCTCCATCCAACGTGACAGAGCCTGAGAGGATCTGCAGAAAAGAATGTCAGAAAATCCCCATATCCAGGTGTGTGAACATTATCATGTCATCCCCAAAGACACTCCAGGCTATAATCGCTACCAAAGGTGCTGTTACAAAGTACTGAGTAAAGGGTTTGAATGCTTGTGTCCAGTCATGTGAAGTAGCTGAAGCCCAATTTCAGTTGTACAATTGCAAAAACCATGGGCCATGTTTCACGTGTTACACCATAAGCCGACCAAGATCAAGCTTCAAAGGCCAGAGGTGGATGAGTTTGTGTGACTTCCCTACAATTTTATATATAGTGTGGCCTGCAGGGGGTGCACCAGTTCCCCAAACCTGGCCCAGACAGACGCAGATGCAAGCTGAGCACAACATGCAGGCTTTATTGAGTGGGAAACGCTTCCCAAAATGTTTCCCACCAGCAGCATGGACAGTGCAGTACAGCACAAAGCAGTACACAGTAAGAGCACTTTGTCTTTGCCTTCTTCCTCTGGCTTCTCTCTCTCTCTCTCTCTGCCTCCACTCCTCCTTAAGCCAGCATTGTCCACTCCCTCCAGACTCTGGCTCCTGAAGCAGTGGCAGTGGGCTTCTTTTATCCAACGCCCAAATGTACTTCCGGTGGCCCATAAGTGTGGTCCAGAAGCAAAGTATAGCAAAGTAGGGCTCCGCAGTCCCTGCAGCACCCCCTGGTGGCACCCACGGATCCCAACAGAGGGCTGTCTCGAACTCCAACTCCTATGAAGCCCTGTGGGAATCCAACACACCGCTACAACCCAGGGAGGCTGCCACCTAGTGGTCCAGGGGAGATAATGCCCCCTGTTGTGTATGTTCTCTCCCCAGGTCCTTCCATTAAGAAGGCATCCCAGCTGGGCAAGGGCTCTGGCCATCCATCACAACAGATTCATATTTTACATTTTTGGTAAAGTGGCTGAGAGATTTATAGCACCACTAGCTGTGTAAGCCTGTGCTGTAAAAAGCCTGGAGTCCTAAAAACAATTGAAATTGTCAGGAAAAAAAAATTGAAATGTAGAGATGTCAGGTAATTGAAAGGAGCTACTCTGGGCGTCTCTCTCTTGTAGAGGATTCGTTTTGTCTTAAGACTGCTGTAGTTAAACCCCTACTCAAGAAAAATAATCTTGACCCCTCTGCTTTTGAAAATTTTAGACCCATCTCTAACCTGCCCTTTTTAAGTAAAATTCTAGAGAAGGCAGTAATTATGCAGTTAAACGACCACTTAAGTAAACATGCTATTCTAGATAAATTTCAGTCAGGTTTTAGAACTAATCACAGTACAGAAACTGCACTCGTTAAAGTAGTAAATGACTTGCGATTAAATGCAGACAGAGGCCATTTATCTGTTCTCATCCTCCTCGATCTGAGTGCCGCGTTTGATACCATTGATCACAATATTCTTAGAAATCGCCTTAGTCAATGGGTGGGCCTCTCTGGTAATGTCTTAAATTGGTTTGAATCCTACCTGGCAGGGAGAAAATTCTTTGTTAATTGTGGTAATCACAACTCAAAGACGCATGATATTCTATATGGGGTTCCACAAGGCTCTATCCTGGGTCCGCTTCTTTTCTCAATCTATATGCTTCCGTTAGGTCAGATTATCTCAAGTTACAACGTGAGCTACCACAGCTATGCTGATGACACACAGCTGTACTTATCAGTAGCACCTGATGACACCGACTCTCTCGAATCAATAACACAATGTCTGACTGGTATTTCTGAATGGATGAATAGTAATTTTCTCAAGTTAAATAAAGAGAAAACTGAAATTGTATTGATTGGCAAAAACGGATTAAGTGAGGTTATCAAAAATAATCTTGACGCATTAGGATTAGAAGTTAAGACCGAAGTAAAAAACTTAGGGGTAACCGTTGACTGTAACCTGAATTTTAAATCACATATTCTTCAGACCACTAGGACAGCATTTTTTCACTTAAGAAATATAGCAAAAGTTAGACCTCTTATATCATTGAAAGATGCTGAGAAATTAATTCACGCTTTTGTTTTTAGTCGATTAGATTACTGTAACGCACTGCTCTCAGGACTACCCAAAAAAGACATAAATCATTTGCAACGAGTGCAGAATGCAGCTGCTAGAATCCTAACTAGGAAAAGAAAATCCGAACACATCTCTCCAGTCTTAATGTCACTACACTGGTTACCTGTGTCTTTCAGAATTGACTTTAAAATTCTGCTTATAGTTTACAAAGCCTTAAATAATCTCGCTCCATCTTATATATCGGAATGTCTGACACCCTATATTCCAAATCGTAATCTTAGATCATCAAATGAGTGTCTCCTTACAATTCCAAAAGCTAAACTTAAAAGAAGTGGTGAGGCGGCCTTCTGCTGCTATGCACCTAAAATCTGGAATAGCCTGCCAATAGGAATTCGCCAGGCTGATACAGTGGAGCACTTTAAAACTCTGCTGAAAACACATTACTTTAACATGGCCTTTTCATAACTTCACTTTATCTTAATCCTGATACTCTGTATGTTCAATTCATCATAATAACTATTCATGGTGGCTCTAAACTCCGTACTGACCCCTACTCTCTCTTCTGTTTCTTTTTCCGGTTTTTCTGTGGTGGCGGCCTGCGCCACCACCAACTTACTCAAAGCACCATGATGTCCCAGCATTGATGGACTAAAAGCCAGAAGTCCAAGTGATCATCATCAAGTCCTTCCGTGAAAACCATAAATACAAAGAGGACTGTTTCATTTATGTTAGGTAGATTGCCCAGAGGGGACTGGGCGGTCTCATGGCCTGGAATCCCTGCAGATTTTATTTTTTTTCTCCGGCCGTCTGGAGTTTTTTTTTTTGTTTTTTCTGTCCCCCCTGGCCATTGGACCTTACACTTATTCTATGTTAATTAATGTTGACTTATTTTATTTTCTTAATGTGTCTCTTATTTTTCTATTCTTCATTATGTAAAGCACTTTGAGCTACATTTTTTTGTATGAAAATGTGCTATATAAATAAATGTTGTTGTTGTTGTTGTTGTCGACGTGATCGCATCGCTTGCGCATTTGCGGCGGGAGGAAAAGTAAAAGGGATAACGTTTTGCCGATGTTAAGCGACTTGGTCTTTCTTCTGAGGTTTCGTTTTGCTGACGTGCTCGCCTCACTTGTGTTATTAGCGGCTATGCGAGTTTTTGGTTTCCTCGGAGGTGGAGCCCTTACCTCGACTCCACCTCTCACTTCTGGGCCGGACAGACGCACACACTTCCACCTGTAGATGTTTATACATAAGATGATGTTTTCTGGGTCCTCCCACAATTTTAATTTTCTGGCTTTTAATGAGGTCTGAGGTTATAATGGGGTTATAAACCCCATATTTCACAGTTTAGTTACACCCTAAGCAATAAGAAATCTGCTAGCGGGCAGAACTTTGGCCTAAGCTGAGAGCAAAGGAACATAGCAAGAGACAGATGCTTGAACTCAGTTAAGAAAGGAGGAGATGATATTTCCCACTGGATTCCTTGATGTATGTACAGTACATCAAACATTTTGGGTGATAATTGGTTCACAGGTGTGTCCGATAATGCTTTTAACACCAGAATTACTAGAGCCTACGAAAAAACTCGTAGATCCGTCCCACCGTAAATCGCTTCTCACCTCTCCATCAGTGTCTTTTGTCCTTTAAATGTGTTGATAAGCAGCAACCTGTCTGCTATCACATCCCCCACTGGCAGACAGTTTTCTCAGCTCAAGTCTGTCTACCTGCGCGTCAGTTGCTTGGAGTTGTATAGAGTGAGAAGTCAAGCAAAATCACACCTTTTATAAATACTAATATCGTTATTTGCAACACATGCATTTCATGTGTGTTCCGTGTCTACAACAATCTATGTACAGTAAACACATCATTAAAAAAGAAACGTTTTTCATGTTTTAGTAATAATTGACAAAATGTAGACATGAAGTTTATAATGTGTGAAGTCTGAAGTCCAAATATCAAAGAAACACTTTCACAAATGGTACAAATATAACAGAACAAGTGCGCTTCTATTCAAAAATATAACTGCAGAAAAACAACACGTGTTAGGGTGCGACATTGACACACATTTACTACGACCACTTCAGTAGCACAACGGTATCAACTGTTGACTGGTAATCGAAACTTCACATGTTCGATCCCCGACGAGTCAGTTTTGAGAAGTGAGCTGCTTTTATTCTTACTATTTTAGAATAAAAACCATACATTTTATTTCAGTCTGTAAGAGCCGGTGTAAATGTATGCTTGTAAACAACAACATTTATTTATATAGCACATTTTCATACAAAAAAATGTAGCTCAAAGTGCTTTAAAGGTTAGCTTTGTTTTTTGTTTTTCATTCTCTCAGTCGCATTCACAATCCTACCAAAGACACTGCTGTTTTTACATAAAGACGCACTATAGCTCTGCACTCTGTAGGAAGTACCAATGCTTGCGAACTGAAGTGTCTGCGTGCACTTTTCGTGGCATTACACGTGTATTTTTTGAGCATGCCCATGTCGCTCAAACATAGGAAGCTCTGCAGTGTACTTGTGACCTTCTTTTTTCTTCGGTTATAGTCTTGAATAAAAGTGCACTTGTTTTGTAATACTTGTACATCAACATTTATATGTTACTTACATAAAAGCCAGATCGAATATTATTTATTTGGATTTATTTACTTACTTCCTACAAAGTGCAGAGCTATAACGCGTCTTTGTGATAGCAGACTGCTTGCTGCTTATCAACACATTTAAAGGACAAAAGATGCTGATGGAAAGGTGAGAAGCGATTTAAGGTGGGATGGATCTACGAGTTTTTTCGTAGGCTCTGGTAATTCTAGTGTTAAATGTGAGTCTATTGTCACTGTCCTTAGTGACAAAGCCAAGCCAGATGCTCGAGAGTCTGTAGAATAGTAGCAAGTCACAAGTGTCATCTTGTTGTGATTAATACTCACTTTTACCACACGGAGACACAGCGAGAGAGGCTGCCAGATGCAGGATTTGTCACCCACGCCTGTGTGTCCACATTAGCAGCTACTCACTTAGAAACACATCTTTAATATATTATCATTATTACCATTACGCATTTTCCAGATGCTTTTATTCAAGGCACAATAAAAGTGTTGACACATATTTTAGAGGCAGAGCAAGTGACTCACTCAGCATCATACACTGAGACAGAGGAGGGAATTTAACCAGCGATTTTTGGGATTCAGCCGCAATAACTTGGCCTCTACACCACATTGCCTGCCTGATTTCTTAATGAATTTCATTTTGATGGAGGTGAGGTTTAGTATTACAGATTAGAAAATATATGATCTGAATAAATTATAGTGGATCCAGAAAGTCTTCAGACTCCTTCACTGTCGGCACACTTTATTGTTTTGGAGGTTTAACTTTAAATGAATAAATCTGGCATTTTTGCCTATCAATCAACACTCAGTAACCAATAATGACAAAGTGAAGACCTGTTTTTAGAAACATTTGCAAATTTCTTAAAAATCAAAACCTGAAATTTCTCATTCATAGAAGTGTTCAGAGCCTTTTCTGTGGAAATCCAACTTGTGCTCAGGTCCATCCTGTTTGCTTTAATTCTCCTTTAGCTGTGTCAAGAACCTGACCAGAGTCCACCTGTGGCACACTGAACTGATTGGACATTACTCAGAAAGACACACGTGTACCCGTGTATAGAAGATCTCACAATTCACACAGAACGTGCAACCAAATGTTTGAAGTGTGTCACCTTGATCTGTGAGTTTTATTCCACGTTACATTATTTTACTCTAAACGGTTAACTGAGGCCATTAATAGACACAGCAGAAGCATTTAAACCACACAAGCCAACCGACCGAAAGCACCTACCAGGTCAAATTTAAAAGAGAACCCATCGCCTCATATACACGAGTTGGAACCCGGTGGCAGTGGGCATCACCCTCTTGGAGGTGGAAGGAGAATTGTGTATTGGTGTCTTTTTGCTGGCATTTTGGAGAAGAAGGTGTTGATGACAAATTTAAATCCTTTATTTGAACCTGGAATTGTGTTAGGTGACTGTGTCTGTGGTTTAGGGCTCAGTCGCTCCCCCTTGCGGTTACAATACTGCCAGAAGGAGGACTGCCCAAGTTTCTACACAACCCGGAAATGCACCTGATGACTGGGGCTTGAGACCAGAAGCAGTTCTTGGGTTGAGTTTTTTAAGAGAGCCACCACCTCACTTAAACAAGTCAAGAGTTGGGAGGCAGCAGGCAACACTCTTGGAGGTGGAAGGAGAGAATTATGAATTGGTGTTCTTACAAAGAAGATGTTGGGAGTAAGAAAAATAATTTATTTGAACTGGGAATTGTGCTTGGGCATTACTGTGTTTGGGGTTTGGACATCAGTGTTGCTCCATTGTGGTTATAATATATAGACCTTTAGTTTAGTAAAAGTTGTAATCTCTACTGAACATATTTCTCTGCTGGATTCAACATGTCAGGACATGGAGGACAAGAAGCCTTCTGTAGACCTCCACAATCGAATTGTCATGAGGCATAGGTCAAAGCAAGGATATTAAACTAAACTATTTATAAAGTGTTGAGTGTTCCCAGAAGCAGAGTGGCCTCAAAAGTTGTGAAATTCAAGAAATTTAGACCAACCAGGGCTCTTCCTAGAGTTTGCTGTCTGAGCAAATTGAGTAACCAGGGAAGAAGGGGCTTGACTAAGAAACCAGTTGTCACACTAACAGCCTTCTCCCGAGAAGGACAACTTGTCGGAAGGACAACCGTCTCAGCAGCACTTCAATCAATCATGGAGTTTATGGTAGAATGGCTGGATGGAAGCCAGTATTGAGCAAAAGGCACGACTTGAAGTTTGCTCTACTTGAATGAGACAAAGCTGAACTCTATGGGCCAACCTCCAAGCACTATGTCTGGTGAGGAGCAGGCATGGCTCTTCACCACCTGTTTAATAGCATTTCTAAAGAGAGGTTTTTGAAGAAAAGCTGCTCCAGACTGTGGTGGTGATTCACCTTTCAGCACAACAATAATTTAAAGCATACCATGAAAACAATGCTGGAGAGGTTTCGGGACAAGTTTCTGAATGTTCATGAGTGGCTCTGCCAAAGACCACCCTGTCGCACGCATGCACACCTTAAAGGCTCTGCTGGTGGTAATTCCTCACTGATTCACAAGGTGGCACTGTTTATTAATGCCTCTTATCCAGTGGATGTACAGTGAGGTGGGCCACCTCCTGTCTAACATAACTGTTAGTAATTTATTCGCAACTAGATCCTAGGGGGCCGGCTGGCTAGTGGTGTGCAGGACCGCGTCACTATCAGATCATTCGCTGGTGACAAGCAAACCAGCTCTCTAAATGTAATTTGGGTAATAACTTTTTTAAATCACTTCACTGCAGCTGCTGTAAGTTAGCAAAAATAAAGTAAATTGTGGCAATGGAATGGTGGAGGTGTGGGTAGTAGTATTAGTACATAAATATATGTAAGATGTCGACGTGTTTACTTTTCCAAGACAACTTTATGAAGGAAGATGATTAAAATGTAACAAAAGCTAGAAAGTAGAAACTCTTCTGTGCTATAAAATGAAGCCATTTCAGTTTGTAACAAATTAAAACGACAACACCGGTTGACTGGATACTACTACACAATCGACCAGTTTTACGCAAGTTCTGATGAAATGGACGTCATAAAGTGAGGTGTCAATGGTTCCAAGGAATTTATCTTGTCGGTAGGTATATTGCTTGTTTTGTCTTCAGTAGTTTCTCCATTTTTAACGGTTTTAGCTGATAGCACCTGATCTGAAGCCGTTGTATTACTACTTCCAGACTCAGTAGTTGCAACCATTTCATTCACTGCACTCTCTGCATAACCTGCTTGCGACGATTCACCAGGATCAGTATTCTTAGTTACCAGCGCTGGCCCTTGCTCAGTTTTGTGAAAGATAGAAATCTTGGTAAGCTCAGCATTTTTCAATTCCTGTTGCAGGCGCGCCTTACGTTTAGCAGCACCACTCTTATAATGTTTGCCAGATCAGCTGCTACTGGCCGACATGGCGCCGTTTGATGAGAGTATAAAAAGCGTCAAATTGTTCTAATATTTGGAGCTTGGCAACTAACGGGGACCATAACTTAACAGAATTGCTATGATTCACCGTTTATAAGTTTGAATTTCAAAAACTGTTGACATCAAATCAAAGTACAAAAGTAACAATTATTTACGATAATAGTGTATATTATTCATGTGACATCCTTCAAAACTTCTTCCTTTCATGTCCACTATGGCACGGCAAAGGTCGCCAAATTTGGGAATGTGCACTTCTCTGTAAGGCGGACTAGGACGTGTTGTACCTCTGATTAGGCTCCGAGCCTCTGAACTACCGAAATCTAAATTTGTGTAAACTGTAGGCCTGCCGAATACGTAATATCATCATGGATTGGATTGGACTTGCCTGGTGATGGTGCAAATATGTCATTGAAACTGTGAATTATTAACGCAATGAACTGTGCAAGTGATTTAAGTTATTCAATTTTTTTTTAAATCTATACAGCCTAAAGTGGGCCCCTAAAGCTTGTAGGCCCTTGTGCTTTGCACAATCTGCACAATCCATTGCTACGCCACAGCTGTTATCTTCCTCCCTCTGCAGACTGGATGATTGACAGCACCACAACCTCTGACTTCACTTCCAGTGTCCATCCCCCTGAACTCGCCTTTTCCTGCCTGGCCTGTATTTAACCAGAAGGTCCATTTTGGAGCAGTCACTTTCAGACTATAAAGATGTGTTTTGAACTTCTTCAATGTGTTTATAACTCATGTTTGTTTTCAGTTATATGGGGTTTGCCTGCAGGTGCTCCAAATTGTTATGCTTGTCCGTGTTTTTGTTACACCACCTTAGAACATTTGTAGAGAGACCTGAAGATGGGAGTTTACAGATGTTTCCTATTGTCACACATGCACATGGGAGTCAGCTGAAGGACTCACAAAAGGATGTCCATGCCATACCATTGGGTGGCAGGGTGTACTAATCCTCCCTCTTTTTCATCGGCAGACCAACCACAGGAAATTTCGGCTGCACTTGAGGACATCACTTCCGGTTCTGGGTCCGATGACATCACTTCCCCTGTCCAGCTTTAAAACCACCATCTTTGCCTATCATGATTATTCTATTGTTGGACTAAAATCTGTTGAGACCTTTTCTATAGAACCAACGTTTCAGTTTTGGCTGCCCCCAAATCTCTTCCTGTGTCTGTCCAATCATTTCACACCATTTAATCTAACAGAGCTGGAGAGGATAGGATAAACTGCTCAGATTGTTGGAAGAATGGAATAAACTGCCCAGGGTAACACTTTACAATAAGTATCCATAATTACACTGTTATTACTATGTAATTACCTGTATAAGTACAGTGCAACTATGAGTTATTACTCCGTACTTACTGTGTAATACAAAGTAATGTTATAGTTAATTGCTCAGTTGTCATTGTTATTCCACAGTTTATATAATTACAATGTAACAATTTATCATTGATCCAAAAACAAGTGTACTTACATAGTTACGATGTATCTGTACTTTCAAAATGTAATAAAACATCAGGGTATGTAACTACAACTATGTAACAGATGTCCCATGGTCTGAGCAATTGTAATGGACAATTGCAGTGATAACTGTATAGGTTTTCTATGATATTTCAAGATCTGTTTTAAATGGTGAAAACACCTTTGCAAAATAGTTAACGCTTTTGCTTCACAGATCCATTATCTTGAGATGGAATTCTATCTGGATGCTCCAGCAGACCCCTGTGACCCTGTGTTAGAATATAGCGGGTTGGATAATGGATGGATGGATATGTGTGTAAAATTTGTATGTTCTACCCATGTCTCCCTATGTCTTCTTCATGGGTTTTACTGCCACATCACAGGGACATGTAGGTTGAGTTACGTGGCCACATGCGTGACAGCGTGAGTGCTGGTATGTTTGTCAGTGGGCCTTGTATTGGGATGGCTCCCCATCCCAGGCTGTTTCCTGCCTTGTGCCCGGTGATGCTTGGAATGGATCTGCAGCCCTGTGTACCTTGTCTGAATGATGCAAGTTTGGCAGTATTATGTTAGGGATGGATATAATAATAGCCCAAAAAATTCAACAATATATAGTGTAACACAACTACAAGAACGTGACAAATGCTTGTTTAAGCAAAACATGTCAAGGTGGTGCCCCTCTAGATTTTGGAGAAAAAGTGTTAACCATTTTGCAAAGGCATTTTCACCACTTAGAAAAGATCTTGAAATAGCATTAAAAATATATGCAGTTATCACTGCAATTCTCCATTAAAATTGCCCAGACCATGGAACATCTGTTACACAGTTGTAGTTACATACCCTGATGTTTTTATTACATTTTGAAAGTACAGATACAATGTAACTATGTAAGTACACTTGTTTTTGGCTCAGTGATAAATTGTTACATTGTAATTATATAAACTGTGGAATAACAATGACAACTGAGTAATTAACTATAACATTACTTTGTATTACACAGTAAGTACGGAGTAATAACTCATAGTTGCACTATACTTATACAGGTAATTACATAGTAGTAACAGTGTAATTATGGATACTTATTGTAAAGTGTTACCCTGGGCAGTTTATTTCATTCTTCCAACAATCTGAGCAGTTTATCCTATCCTCTCCTCTCCAGCTCTGTTAGATTAAATGGTGTGAAATGATTCGACAGACACAGGGAGAGATTTGGGGGCAGCCAAAACTGAAAAGTTGGTTCTATAGAAAAGGTCTCAACAGACTTTAGTCCAACAATACAATAATCGTGATAGGCAAAGATGGTGGTTTTAAAGCTGGATAGGGGAAGTGATGTCATCGGACCCAGAACCGGAAGTGATGTCCTCAAGTGCAGCCGAAATTTCCTATAAACTGTGGAATAACAATGACAACTGAGTAATTAACTATAACATTACTTTGTATTACACAGTAAGTACGGAGTAATAACTCATAGTTACACTGTACTTATACAGGTAATTACATAGTAGTTACAGTGTAATTATGGACACTTAATGTAAAGTGTTACCCTGTCGGGTTATGCAAAGACAGGTAGAGATTTACCCAAGAAGACTCGAACTTGGAATTGCTGCCAAAGGGGCTTCCACCAAATACTGAATTAAGGGGTTTAATACTTACATGAATGAGAGATTTAAGTTTTTGATTTTTAATACATTTGCAAACTTTTCTGAAAACATATTTTGACTTTGTCATTATGGGTTGTTGAACGTAGTGGTGGTGTGTTCACAAAACAAGGTTTGTTGTCACCTGGGTTTCTGACTGATGTGACCCTTGGTAGACTCTACCGCTGATATACCTGGTCATGTTATGTGAGAGTGTAGCTAACTCTAAACCTTTCTTATTCTACAAGCATTTATGAGACATAGATGTAGTTGTCTAATGGCCCAACTAGAGGCTGGATCGCAGCTTACTCTCTGAAGAATGTGAATTTGAAATTTGATGAAAACAATGAAAAGAGGAGACTTCCATGAAACGTCATTGTATTGGATGTGCTGCACTGATGCATTGCCAGACAGTGTTCAGAAGCCACTAAGAAGGCTAATAAAATGGTTATACAGCACCTTGATGGGTGGAGTACAAGTCCAACAAGGGTTTGCTCAAGCTTAATAACACACTGGTGGGGCCGCATCTGGAGTACTGGGTGCAGTTTTAGTCTCAAGGCTACAAAAAGGACATTGCAGTGCTGGAAAAGGTCAAGAGAAGAGTGACTAGACTGATTCCAGGGCTATAGGGGATGAATTATGAGGAAAGATTAAAAGAGTTGAGCCTTTACAGTTTAAGGAAATGGGGATTAAGAGGAGACCTGACTGAAGTGTTTAAAATTATGAAGGGAATTTGTTCAGTCGATCGAGACGGTGACTTTAAATTGTGTTCATCAAGAACATGGGGACACAGTTGGAAACTTGTTAAGGGTAAATTTTGCACAAATATTGGGAAGTTTCTCTTTACACAAAGAACCACGGACACTTGTAGTAGAAGTAGTGTAGCAGACATTAGGACTTTAGGGACCTTCAAAACTGAACTTGATATTATTTTGGAAGAACTATGTGGATAGGACTGGTGAGCTATGTTGGGCTGAATGGCCTTTTCTTGTCTAGATTGTTTTAAAATAAAATCAACTTGTAGCTTAATGAAACACAGACATGAGCACTATCTATAAAATTAGCATTTTCTCCCATAAAACTTTCTGTCATATTTTAGGCAGCAATTCTGAATTCATCACTTTCTGGCACCTGATCTTTTTATATTTTATACTAAAAGATCTTAACCAAATTAACAGACATACACTCAGATCAATACATGCACCTATTATAAAGAGAAGGACCCAGATATAAAATTGTTAAAAATAAAAAATGTAAATGCATCCATATGAATTACTCACAGGGTGATCTTGATCAAGGTCTGGGTCAAATTTTGTAACCAGATGGTGGCATCGGTCCAGCTCTGAAATTTTCTTTGGAAACCAGTGAACTGTAAAAACACATAAAAAACAAAACCTTACAAATCAAAATACATGAATATACTAATGCAGACTTGAACATAAAATTTTAAAATAATTTACTGGATTCTCAGGCCCCACTTGATTTTGCTGGCATTGCCACCTGAACCAGACACAGACAAGCATGGGACACAAGTTCAAGGTACACACGGGTTTTTATTTTCTTTTTACCTCATGGGAAACGCCTTCTCCGTTTCCCACAGGCACAACACAGTCCAATACAACAAGTCTTCCTACACTCTTTTCTTTTCTTCTCCACTCCTCTGGTCAAGCTTTGTCTTCCTCCTCCCGACTCTGTTTCCCGATTGGAGTGAGGCGTTACCCGGAAGTGCACCAGGTGCTTGATGACTCATTTCCGGCAGATCTTCTGGGTGTGGCAAAAGAACTACCCATAAGGGCTCAGCAGCAGTGCAACAGGGCTGTACCACACTCCAACTCCCATGAAGCCCTGCGGGAGTTCAAGGCACTGCTACAACCCAGGGGAGTTGCCATTTAGCATCCATTGGGAGGTAATGCTTTGGCCACGCTTGATCCCCCAGTCCTCCCAGAGTGGAGTCTTCCCTGCCCTGGCTACATGCTACAACCTCTTGTCATCATAAGCAGCTGAATCCTCCCAGGCAAATGCGGCCGGAGACACAATCAGCCACACAGATGAGCTCAGCACCGCGGTCAGCTGGGAACCCCATGAGCTGATGGCGAAACCTCACCTTCATGTTTCTATCCCGTCTCTAGATCACCTTCATCTAAAATCATAGTCCGACAAGTCAGAGTCCGATTCAGTGAAAAACGTCAGCCCGTGAAGTATTTTGCTTTGCACATTCTCTTGGGTCTTTCGTCAGATGTCAATGCCGTTTTTAGAGGCTGTTTACTCTTCGCTACTCATGGACGAGCAGGGAGTGGAGGTCAAACCAACGTAGCTTAACTTTCCTTCTGGCAAACAGGGTCACGGTAAAATGCAACAGCGAGTTTTATCTCCATTGACAGCTGATTACCGTCATCTACCCCTGAACAAAAGTCGACATCCACCCTGAAAGAGTTAATATAGTGCTTTGCCCATGCTCAACAATTAACTTAATAACGCAAGTGACTAAACACTGAGAACAATTAATTAAATCAAGAGAGGGAAAGGAAAACTACATAATCATCTATCCATCCATTATCCAACCCACTATATCCTAACTACAGGGTCACGGGGGTCTGCTGGAGCCAATCACAGCCAACACAGGGTGCAAGGCAGGAAACAAAACTACATAATCAACAGTTACAAAAGAAATGTAATCACACAAAAAAAAGGGCAAAAGTGAAAAAGCCAGGGCCAGAGCCACATGAAATCATTCCACCCTACACCACACACTGCAACAGCAAAAGCCAGTTTGAAAACCCTTTGAATGTCTGCCCTCAGGCAGGCCACAGTGTAATCGCGCTAGTGTTTCTATTTCTGGTAGGTCCGGAGAGAGGTAATTATTCACCAACAACCAATTATTTTGTTAATACAGAATTTACTCGAAGTAGATTTCTCAAGACATGGATTGGAGAAGACAAGTCAGAAGGATTAGAATCTAGAATCTAGCAAAGCTGAGCCTTCTGAAGCATAACATCCCCTTAGTCATCTTAATCACCTACATGCACTGTGAGGCTGTTGTCATGTATCAACCTGAGTTTATATATTTTATTAGTGTCTTTATAATATTTTTTAATATTTTTATGTATTTTCTATTAATTTTGTCTTTTCTAAATGTGCCTCCATTCAGTGTGTTTTGTGAGTGGAGCCCTAGGAGGCAGGGCCACCCTGACATCACCTCAAACTTTATCTGGTTTGCATTAGGAATATAGTATAATGAAGCTCAGGAGTCCCAAAGCATGTAAGCCCCGAAAAATTTCAAAATATGCCCAGTACAGGGGGAAATCCCATCACACTAACGCCCACCCAAGGGGTTAGAATTACAGTGGACAACATAGATTCAGTAAGTCAGTCAGTCAGTCATCGTCCAACCCGCTATATCCTAACACAGGGTCATGGGGGTCTGCTGGAGCCAATCCCAGCCAGCACAGGAAGCAAGGCAGGAATAAATCCTGGGCAGGGGGCCAGCTCACCCCAGGACACACACACACCAAGCACAGATCCCCAGGACACTATTGTTGTCTTGACATTGTCAGGCATGAATACAAGCACATGAGGACCATACAAACTACTGAGTACGATCTGGAGTTGCTGCAATGAAATTTCGTCAACATGGACGAGCCTGCCTGCCGCATCATTTTTTTCACTTTAATTTTCGGGGTGTCTTTGAATTCAGCTCTCTGTTGGTTGATCATTGTCATTTCCATCAAATGATGCGGCATCCCTTCGTTTCTAACACATTACCATATCAGTCCATATCAGTAGAGATAGCCAGCATGAGATCTGATGTGTTTTCAAAGTGTTCCATTAATTTTTTTGAGCAGTTATCCATCCATCCATCCATCCATTATCCAACCCGATATATCCTAACTACAGGGTCATGGGGTCTGCTGGAGCCAATCCCAGCCAGCACAGGAAGCAAGGCAGGAATAAATCCTGGGCAGGGGGCTAGCCCACCGCAGGACACACACACACCAAGCACACACTAGGGACAAATTAGAATCGCCAATGCACCTAACCTGCATGTCTTTGGACTGTGGGAGGAAACCGGAGCACTGGGAGAAAACACACGCAGACACGGGGAAAACATGCAAACTCCACGCAGGAAGGACCCGGGTCTCCTAACAGCGAGGCTGCAGCGCTACCACTGCACCACCGTGCCGCCCAACATAGATTCATCATAAATTACATGATGTTTTTAAAAGAGGCTATGCTACACAGTGAAACTTCAAAGAGGCACAGCAAGGAATGCCTGCCAAGACAAAGCAATTCAAGGCAAACAAGTCCCAAATGCAAATCCAGACACAAGTCAGATAACAGACCACAGGTCAAAAATATCCAGAAATTCACAAAAAATAATTCAAGAAACTCTCCACTCCCAAATGCATTCAGAGGAACTACAAGGAACTGTAGGCTGTCCTTGGCTTTTTAGGGCTGGGACTTCTCCCTTGCAATGATAGGCAGGTGGCTACACCTCTTGGGGGACCAACCACAAAACACACAGAACATAACCAAGCAACAGGGAAAAGAGAAAATAATAAGTCAAAGACTCAAAAGTGAACATAAAAGACATAAAACAAAAATTTGAACCTTCATAAAAAGTATTTTGACTATTTTTGTTATTCTTGTTATTGGATGTGGCGACACCTAACGGGAGCAGCCGAAAGAAGAACAACTTTAATTTTGTGAACAACAACTTGGTTGCTTTGGATTATGTTTTAAATAAATATATATATATTTTCTTTTTTGAGCATTTTGCTCTATTTTTACTATTTTGTTAAATAAAGTCTTCCCTTTTAAAGATTGTCTGTTTCCCTGCTGCTGCCTCGCAGTTAGGAGACCCGCTGCGTAGAGTTTGCATGTTCTCCCCGTGTCTGCATGGGTTTCCTCCGGGTACTCCAGTTTCCTCCCACAGTCTGAAGACATACAGATTAGGTGGATTGGTGATTCTAAATTGGCCCTAGTGTGTGCTTGGTGTGTGTTTCCTGCGGTGGGTTGGCGCCCTGCCCGGGATTGGTTCCTGCCTTGCGCCCTGTGTTGGCTGGGATTGGCTCCAGCAGACCCCCCGTGACCCATGTGTTCGGATTCAACGGGTTGTAAAATGGATGGATGTTTCCCTGCAGTTTACAAGCCAGGGGTTTGTGGTTATCCTCTCCCTTGCAGTATATGGCATTTTCATATATTTTGGGACATTGTTAATACAGTTTTCCTCTCTGTAGGCGTATCTGGGCCAAAGCCGGCAGGTAGTGGTCTGGGGTAAGCTTGACTGGGCGAGTGTCATCTGGGTTGGATAGTGAGAAAAACTGACCTGCCTTTATGGGTCTATTTTGGAGATCTTAAACCTTTTTTGTCATTTGTGTGACAACAAGATATAAACAGTGACAAGTCCATTGTGACTGCTGTACTGTATTCTTATGTGATGCACTTTCATGTTTTACAATTATATTTTGTATTTTTGCTTCCTTAATAGAGTTGGGCATGTTGGAACATCCAGTTTATCTGTCTCCCATTCCTAGTCACAGTGAAGAGAAGTCTAGAGGCAGCAGCAACCTTAATCCCCTTAAGGCATGCCCTGTAATTACAAAACTTTAGAGCGAGCACCCAATGGTGAGACTTTAGAGCTTTGGTTGTTTTTAATTATCTGATGTTTATAACTAGAAAGTAGCAGAGACACGAATGGAGGCATTTACTGGGAAAGGCTGTATATGGCATCTCCACAAACAGGTATTAATAAAAAATTTAATTCAGTTGAGTTAATTGTATTCTTATGTAGCAGACTTCACTATGTACAGGCTCAGAGGGTTTACACAAATCCACACACAGTGTACACAGTTCATCAACAGCCAAAAGTACAAGTCTTACAATCACTTAGCAGTCCACAGAGTTTAGGCCATTGCCTTCTGTCTTCAAATTGTGAAAGTTCTAACTCAGTCTTCTTCCTCTTTCGGCTGCCCCCGTTAGGGGTCGCCACAGGGGATCATCTTCTTCCATACCTTCCTGTCATCTCCATCTTGTTCTATCACTCTCATCACCTGCATGTCCCCTCTCACCACATCCATAAACCTTCTCTTAGGCCTTCCTCTTCTCCTCTTACCTGGCAGCTCTATCCTTAGCACCCTCCTCTCATTATACCAAGCATCTCTCCTCTGCACATGTCCAAACCAACGCAATCTCACCTTTCAGTCTTTGTCACCCAACCATCCAACCTGAGCTGACCCATTAATGTCCTCATTTTTAACCCTGCATCGGCATAACCAAGGAAGTGGTTATTGACTTTCATCACACTAAAGAGCCTCAATGTCTGGTCATGATTCAAGGAGTGGATGTAGAGGTGGTCCACTCCTACAAGTACTTGGGGGGGGGGGGTCCACATTAATGACTGGATGGACTGGTCTCAGAACACAGAGGAACTAGTGAAGGGCAGAGCAAACCCGTTCTCCTTAGGAGACTGTGCTCCTTTAATGTTGGAAGGGACATCCTTCACATCTTCTATAACTCTGTGATAGCCAGGCTGTGGTGTGCTGGGCTGGTAACATCACTTCAAGAGAGGTCCACCAAATCAACAAGCTAAGTAAAATGGCAGGCTCAGTTATAGAGCACACTCTGGACCCCCTGGAGGTCATAGCGGAGGAGAGAATTAAAACAAAGCTGACAGCCATTATGAACAATGCTTCACATCCTCTCTCTGACACACCAACACTGAGGATTTTCAGCCAACAAATCATTCAGGAAAAATGTGTCAAGAGACACTATGGGGGCTCCTTTATACCAAAAGCAAGACGTCTACATAATTCCTCACTATGACTGTGACAGCCAAGTCAGAACCTTTGTTTCTTTTGAGTTTTCTTGCTTTACAGTCATTCCAGTGTGTGTTCAGACCAAAGTGTGTGTGTGTGTGTGTGTATTTATTCATTTACTTATTTATCTACCTATTTATGTATGTATCTATTTAAAGAGCTGCTAGAGAAAGCCAGTTCTATCTATCTATCATATAGTGCCCTTCTTATCTATCTATCTATCTATCTATCATATAGTGCCCTTCTTATCTATCTATCTATCTATCTATCATATAGTGCCCTTCTTATCTATCTATCTATCTATCATATAGTGCCTTTCACATATCTATCTAGCTATCATATAGTGCCCTTCGTATCTAGCTATCATATAGTGCCCTTC
>JANRMT010062852.1:23496445-23523538 GCA_026402145.1 Polypterus bichir lapradei | reverse complement strand
ATCTATCTATCTATCTATCTATCTATCTATCTATCTATCTATCTATCGCTAACACCTCAGTTTAATTTTGTTGCTATTTTATTTGAGAAGCTAAGAATTGTTTTCACTAAACTTATTTTTAGTTTTGGAGTTTCTATTTCCAGAAGAAATAAAACCTATTTGGCTATTTGGCGAAATGTTGTTGGATCAAGCTATTTTAAAGACACAGAGAAATAAGCTAAGCACAGAGCCTTTATTAATGTTCTCCTTCTTGTGTGTACTTATATGCGGACACCTTTATCCAAGGTGCCTTACAACATTTAAGGTGCAATCAGCGACTTTTTAGCTGCAGGGACAGGACGACTGGTTGCAATCGAGGGAATGATGAATGCGGCCAAGTACAGGGATATCCTGGACAAAAACCTTCTCCAGAGTGCTAAGGACCTCAGACTGGGCCGAAGGTTTACCTTCCAGCAAGACAATGACCCTAAGCACACAGCTAAAATAACGAAGGAGTGGCTTCACAACAACTCTGTGACTGTTCTTGAATGGCCCAGCCAGAGCCCTGACTTAAACCCAATTGAGCATCTCTGGAGAGACCTAAAAATGGCTGTCCACCAACGTTTACCATCCAACCTGACAGAACTGGAGAGGATCTGCAAGGAGGAATGGCAGAGGATCCCCAAATCCAGGTGTGAAAAACTTGTTGCATCTTTCCCAAGAAGACTCATGGCTGTATTAGCTCAAAAGGGTGCTTCTACTAAATACTGAGCAAAGGGTCTGAATACTTAGGACCATGTGATATTTCAGTTTTTCTTTTTTAATAAATCTGCAACAATTTCAAAAATTCTTTTTTTTTGTCTGTCAATATGGGGTGCTGTGTGTACATTAATGAAGGAAAAAATTAATTTAAATGATTTTAGCAAATGGCTGCAATATAACAAAGAGTGAAAAATTGAAGGGGGTCTGAATACTTTCTGTACCCACTGTATATGAAGTGAGCTGCTGATGGTCACACAGTATTAGTGGTGGCATTTGAACCCACAGTCTCAAGGTTTTGAGGAGAAACACCTTAACCACTACACCATACTCCTTGCCCTGTGACCAAATTAAAAATCTAATTTGCATATTATGAATTCAATAATTAACTACTGCTCAAAAAAAATTAAAGGAACACTTTTTAATCCGAGCATATCATTGAGTCACTGAAACTTGTGGGCTATTGATCTGGTCAGTTAAGTAGCAGAGGGGTTTGTTCATCAGTTTCAGCTGCTTTGGTGTTCATGAAATTAACAAGGAGGTGCACTAGAGGGGCAACAATGAGATGACCCCCAAAACAGGAATGGTTTAACAGGTGGAAGGAGGCCACTGACATTTTTCCCTCCTCTTCTGTTTTGTCACTCGTTTTGCATTTGGCTACGGTCAGTGTCACTACTGGTAGCATAAGGCAATACCTGGACCCTACAGAGGTGGCACAGGTAGTCCAACTTCTCCAGGATGGCACATCAATACGTGTCATTGCCAGAAGGTGTGCTGTGTCTCCCAGTACAGTCTCAAGGGCATGGAGGAGATTCCAGGAGACAGGCAGTTACTCTAGGAGAGCTGGACAGGGCCCCTCATAGAAGGTCCTTAACCCATCAGCAGGACCCACTGGTATCTGCTCTTTTGGGCAAGGAGGATCAGGATGTGCACTGCCAGAGCCTACAAAATGACCTCCAGCAGGCCACTCCTGTTGAATGTCTCAGACCAAACAATCAGAAACAGACTTCATGAGGGTGGCCTGAGGGCCCAACGTCCTCTAGTGGGCCGTGTGTTCACTGTCCAGCATCATGGAGCTCAATTGGCATTTGCTATGGAATACCAGAATTGACATGTCTACCACTGGCACCCTGTGCTTTTCACAGATGAGAGAAGGTTCACCCTGAGCACATGTGACAGACGTGAAAGGGTCTGGAGAAGCCGTGGAGAACATTATTCTGCCAGTAACATCGTTCAGCATGACCGGTTTGGTGGTGGGTCAGTAATGGTCTGGGGAGGCATATCCATGGAGGAGCATACAGACCTCTACAGGTGAGACAACGGCACCTTGACTGCCATTAGGTATCGGGATGAAATCATTGGACCCATTGTCAGACCCTATGCTGGTGCAGGGGGTCCTGGGTTCCTCCTGGTGCACGACAATGCCCGGCCTCATGTAGCGAGAGGATGAAGGAATTGATACCATTGACTGGCCCCCACGTTCACTCGCCTGACCTCAACCCAACAGAACACCTCTAGGTGGGACATTATGTTTCGGTCCATCAGGCACCACCAGGCTGCACCTCAGACTGTCTAGGAGCTCAGTGATGCCCTGGTCCAGATCTGTGAGGAGATCCCCAGGACACTATTGTTGTCTCGACATTGTCAGGCATGAATACAAGCACATGGGGACCATACAAACTACTGAGTACGATCTGGAGTTGCTGCAATGAAATTTCGTCAACATGGACGAGCCTGCCTGCTGCATCATTTTTTTCACTTTAATTTATAGGGTGTCTTTGAATTCAGCTCTGTGTTGGTTGATCATTGTCATTTCCATCAAATGATGTGGCATCCTTTCGTTCCTAACACATTACCATATCAGTCCATATCAGTAGAGATGGCCAGCATGAGATCTGATGTGTTTTCAAAGTGTTCCATTAATTTTTTTGAGCAGTTATCCATCCATCCATCCATCCATCCATTATCCAACCCGCTATATCCTAACTACAGGGTCACAGGGGGTCTGCTGGAGCCAATCTCAGCCAACACAAGGCACAAGGCAGGAAACAAACCCTGGGCAGGGCGCCAGCTCACTGCAGGGCACACCCACACACCAAGCACACACTAGGGACAATTTAGGATCGCCAATGCACCTAACCTGCATGTCTTTGGACTGTGGGAGGAAACCCACAGAGACACGGGGAGAACATGCAAACTCCACAAAGGGAGGACCCGGAAAGCGAACCCAGGTCTCCTAACTGAGAGGCAGCAGCGCTACTTTTGAGCAGTTATTTCGAATATAAATGAAATCTAATTGTGCAGCATATTCAGAAAGTATTCCAATACTTTCACCTTTTACACTTGTGCTAAAGTCATTTAAATTATTTTTTTCCTCAGCAAGCAACATTCAATACACCAGAATTGTAACACAAAAACAGAATTTTAGAAATGTTTGCACATTCGTTAAGAATAAAAACCTGAACTATTCCATTGGCACAAGTATTCAGAGTCTTTACTCAATGCTTCACTGAAGGGCTTCAACAACAATTCCAGCCTCAGGTCTTCTTGGGTAAGCCTCCTCAAACCTTGCACCCCTGGACTTGGCCAGTATATTCCTTTCTTCCTGTTTTCAAGCCACAAAGAAGGAAAGGAAAGACCTTGTGATCACTGAAGTCTGGAAGAGGAGTGTTAAACGTTCAGAGCCGTGATGAAGCACCAACAATGGCTTTGGACAACCTTTGAGGCATTGGTATTTGCGTATTTGGCTGATGACTTCATCCTAGGTGACTTACAACATTGATGATAAAATTGGTTAGGTGTCTTTTGGTTTTCTAGTTGCAGCACAGGCAGACCAATTGAACTTCTCGTGGTCACACAGTGTGAGTAGTGGGATTTGAACCCACAACTCTAGACCCTAGACTTTGAAGTCTAAACCACTAGACTACACTGCCTTCAGAGATCAGCAGGACCGTTACGAGGCCCAAGCCGGTCTGAGCTTAATTATCAGGGTCTCATAAAATACCCTTGCCAGTCTATGGGACCTTCACCTCTGGTGTGGCTTGAGGAAGACCTGGCAACCCTGTGATACCCACAACCCGAGTGTGCAGTGTATGTTTTCTGACTTCAAGGCAGCATTGATGCAGGGCCAGTAAGGATGGTGCCACAATTGGCTCAACTGGGTCCTGCAAAAGCTAGCCGAAATCCTGGAGGCTCACACCCTGGAGTGAAACAGGGCCTGCCTGGTAAAATCACAGCAGCTGATCCTGTTTGCCAGGCAAGTGGGTGAGGCTCAGAGCAGCAGCCCTAGGCCATGAGCCCTGCTGTCACCTGAAGGCGAGTGGAAAATGGGTGCTGAGCTGAAGCAACAGTTGAAAGTTCCCACAAGAGATCACCACAACCTCCTTATGGCCAGATATTGTCTTCTGGTCTACCTCTTTGAGAATGGTTATCATGATAAGAATTGATTATTTCATGGGAAAAGCAAATAGAGAAAAGAGGAAAAGTTCACAGATCTGTCAGCCATGTGCTCACAAGCAGGATGGTGGGTTTCTGCCTATCTAGTGGAATTTGAGTGCAGATGCTACACTAGAATATCCAACTAGTTCGGGGTCCCCAACTCTGGTCCTGGAGGGCGCCAGTGGCTGCAGGTTTTCATTCTAACCCTTTTCTTAATTAGTGAACTCTTCCATCCATCCATTATTCAACCCGCTGAATCCAAACACAGGGGTCTGCTGGAGCCAATCCCAGCCAACACAGGGCACAAGGCAGGAACCAATCCCGGTCAGGGTGCCAACCCACCGCAGGACACACACAAACACACCCACACACCAAGCACACACTAAGGCCAATTTAGAATCACCAATCCACCTAACCTGCATGTCTTTGGACTGTGGGAGGAAACCGGAGCACCTGGAGGAAACCCACGCAGACACGGGGAGAACATGCAAACTCCACGCAGGGAGGACCTGGGAAGCAAACCCGGGTCTCCTATCTGCGAGGCAGCAGCGCTACCACTGCGCCACCATGCCGCCCTAGTGAATTCTTTATTTAATTATTTATATTTAGTGAATTCCTGCTTGCAGAGGAATCAAAGCATTACACACATCTGAATCTGTTTCTCAGAGAATCACAGTCAGGACAGCTAATGGAACGGTCCTTACGGAAAGACACTGCAGTTGTGACCCGCTGGGCTGGCTACTTTGAGCAGTTGTTCAAAGCTGATCCTCCGGCTAGGACGTTGGATATCTCTGGGTCCACGGTTCTTGAGGCTGATGCTCCAATTAGCTGTGAACCACCCAATCTCACTGAGATTGCCCAGGTGGTGAAAAGGCTGAGGGGAGGAAAGCCTACAGGGATCTGTGGTATCCGGGGTGAACTTCTCCAGGCTGGTGGTAAGGCTGTCCTCCTGGCATTGCAAGCAGTCTTTGCTTCCATTTGGGAGGCTGGCATCATCCCAACTGACTGGAAAACGGGACTTGTCGTCCCCATCTGGAAAGGGAAGGGTGATCGCCTGGACTGCAGCAACTACAGGGGGATAACACTACTCTCGGCACCGGGTAAGGTCCTTGCTAGGATCGTCCTCAATAGGATCCGTGATCACTTGCTTACCTACCAGCGACCGGAACAGTCTGGTTTTACGCCTAAGAAGTCTGCCATCGACCGCATCCTGGCATTGAGGGTTCTCATGGAGCGCAAATGTGAATATCAGCAGAGTTTCTTTGCAGCCTTTGTCGATTTTCGCAAAGTGTTCGGCTCAGTTGATTGAGCTGCCCTGTGAAACATTCTGAGGGTTCACAGGATCCCCTCGAGGTTGCTGGCTATCATGGCTGGCCTGTACACTGGTACTGTGAGTGCTGTGCAGAGTGGAGGCAGGACCTCTGTGTTTTTCCCAGTTGATTCTGTGGTTCGTCAGTGGTGTGTTCTGCTCTTACTCTGTTCAATGCTTGTATGGACTGGGTGTTGGGCAAGGTCGTGGGGTCCAGCGGCTGTGGGGCATCTGTTGGTGAAGAAAGATTCACGGATCTTGACTTTGTTAACGATGCTGCGATCTTCGCGGAGTCAATGGAGGCTCTGATCGGGGCGCTTGAGAAACTGAGTGAGGAGTCTGAGTATCTGGGCTTGCGAGTGTCCTGGATAAAAACCAACATCCAGGCCTTTAATGACCTCTTGGGCACGGCCATCAGTACTGTGTCTGTTTGCGGAGAGAGTGTCGACCTCATTGAGAGGTTTACTTAACTTGGCAGTGACATTCATGTCTCTGGTGACTCTTCCTGTGAAGTCAGTAGACGAATTGGGAGAGCATGGGGGGGTCATGAGGTCGCTGGAAAGGGGTGTGTGGCACTCCCGATATCTCTGTAAAAGGACGAAGGTCCAAGTCTTTAGAGTCCTGGTGCTTCCTGTCTTACTATATGGTTGTGAGACATGGACGCTATCCAATGACTTGAGACGAAGACTGGACTCCTTTGGTACTGTGTCTCTCTCTGGAAAATCCTTGGGTACCATTGGTTTGACTTTGTGTCGAATGAGCGGTTGATCATGGAGTCCCAAATGAGGCACATTGCCTGTATTGTGAGGGAGTGTCAGTTACGGCACTACGGCCATGTGGCGTGTTTCCCTGTGGATGATCCGGCTCGTAAGATCCTCATTGTTGGGGACCCGAATAGCTGGACCAGGCCAAGGGGTCGCCCACGTAATGCCTGGCTGCTAGACCACGTGTCTGCCTGGGGGGGGGGGGGGGGCGGCTTGTCAACCAGGATCCCAAGTTGTTTCGCTGTGTAGTGGCAACACGCTGTACCAATGCATGCTCCCCAACTTGACTTGACTTGACTTGAACTCTTTTTGCTGCTAATTAACTCCTTTTCCCTTCATTTTATGTGACTTGTTTTTTTAAGAATTCTTCCACTGAATTTCTTATTTGTTCATCAGATTTGCTTCATTTATTTATGTAAATGGCACCCAAACAGAATGAAATGTGAAGTGAGTGAACCAAGAGAAGACCAACAGAAGAGAATCTGAATTAACCTGAAACTGACAAAAGTAATTGGCACCCATCAATGTCTATTCCATATTTAACAAAAATAAGACTTTGCTTTAGAGTTTTGATTCAAAAGAGTATTTCATATAATAATACAAATGAAAACGACACAGACAAAAATGATGGGACCCTTCACCTAATGTTTTTTTTAACAACCTTTAGAGTTTGCAATCACTGGACACAAGCGATTCCTGTCACTCTCCATGAGACTTCTGCTCCTGTCCACAGGTCGTTTGGCCCGCTCGTCCTGAGCAAACTGCTCCAGCTGTGTCAGGTTTGAAGAGGGTCTTCTCCAGAATGCTTGTGTCAGTTCTCTCCATGGATGTTCAATAGGACTCAGATCAGGGCTCATAGACACCCACTTAAGAAAAGTTCAGTGTTTTGTTCTTAGCCATTCTTGGGTGCTTTTCGCTGTGCGTTTTGGCTCCTTATCCTGTTGGAGGATCTGTGCCCTGAGACTAAGACAGAGCTTTCTGATACTCGGCAGGACATTTTTAACTCCAGAATGTCTTCAAAGTTTTGAGATTTTATTGTTTCCTGCACAGACTCAAGTGACCCCATGCCAGAAGGAGCAAAGCAGACCCAAAAAATAAGCGAGCCTCCTCCATGTTTCACAGTAGGTCTGGTGTTCTTTTCTTTGAAAACATCATCTGTTCATCTGTGGACATAGAGCTGATGTGGCATGACAAAAAAGTCCAATGTTGTCTCATCTGTCTCACGGACATTGTCCCAGAAGCATTGTTGGCTTGTCAATATATATTTTAGCAAACTCCCGTCTGTTTTTTTTTCTGTTTTTCTTTCAATGGTGTTGCCCTCCTGGGCCTTCTTCCATTGAGTCCACTGTCACTGAAAACGTGATCAGATATTGATGGACCTGGTATCTCCTTTTGAAGTTGACCTTGGCTTTTTGTCTGCCATTTTCAATATCTTTCTGCCCATCCTGGGGTTGATTTTTCCTCTTGTGGTTGTGTCCAGGGAGGTTGGGTACAGTGCCATGAACCTTAAACTTCTTAATGATATTGGCAACTGTTGTCACAGGGACATCCAGCTGGTAAGAGGTGGTCTTACACTCTTTTCCTTTAACATGCTTGCCTATCATTTTCTTTCTGATCTCCTCAGACGACGCTCTCCTTTGCTTTCTCAGGTCCATGTTCAGTGTATGACACACAATGACACCTAACAGCAAGGTGACGACTGTTCTCCATTCAAATGGACTGAATGATTGATTGCACAATTGAAGACATGTATGATATGAAGAATCACTCATGTCCAAATATATAGGATCTTTTCTAGGGGTACCAACAATTGTTGTCCAGGCCAATTAAGAATTTTTTTGTAGAGTAATCAATACTTGATCTCTTGTCACACCTGCTTTGCTTTACTCTATGATATATCAAAGACAGGCAGGTAGATGTGGGGTGATGGCTTTTCATTTCTTCATTTTTCAGGGGGCAAACAGCACTATTTCAATAAGTTGTAAAGGTACCAACTCCTTCTCCACATCTGTAGATCACGAAGCAGAAGCAATACCCGGACAGGGTGCCAGTCATTCACAAGGTGCACACACACTTACATCAGGGCCAGTTTTGCATCACCAGTTCACCTAACCTGCATCTCTTCAGACTATGGAAGGAAATCTGAGGACCTGAAAAAGCCCATGGAGAACAAACAGACTCCATACAAGGACGTGAGTCCTGATCTCCTTACTGTGAGGTAGCAGAGCCACCATAAATAGGTTTATTATGTGCTTAAATATCAATCCATTAATTTAACTTAACTCTTAATTAGGGATGTAAAAACTAGCATACCTTTAAAGGTTGCCTCAAAGCGATTATTTACACGTTTCTCCAGGTCTTTAATATCCTGCCGCAGCTTCTTGTTTGTCTTCTCGTTTGTCCTGAGCATATCATTTATTTCTTTCTTTTTATCTTTCTTTATAACTTTCTTGAGCTCCTTTATGTCTTGAGTGGTGGCCGTGAAGGCCGTGGCCATTGCAGCGATCATTACCTTCAGTTCGGACAGATCATTTCAGCCTTCGTACTCCGTGGGTTAAGTGGCAAGTCCTGTTACAGCTAATACTCCTGGCTCGCGAGGAGTAGATGAAAATGCGGACGGTGTGGAAGCGAAAAATACGCTGAAGATTTTCACGTTAAATGAAGGCTAAAGGAGTCAAAGGATAGGCAAACAGAATAATTAGATTTATTGCAATAAAACAATAACACGGACTCAACCCAATTAGGCCACATCGAGCTGAGCCCCGAACAGGCCAAAAATCACAGTTTATATAATCATGTCTTATCATCCTGTCCTTGCTCAAAACAGCTCATTCGCTGTTCCTTCTGACTCCCTTCTGCAGCTGGCTTCCCAAGTTTTCATGGGAGCCACCATTATCTCTCATATTTTGTTATTCACCTTCACTTTTTGCTTTGCTTATTTTTTAGTCGGCCTTGAGCTTGCAAGTGTTCCCCCTCTTCCGCTCTTGGGTTGTCTTTATCTATCATTCTCCCCCTTCTCTGTCCCTCAAATTGATAATATATTGGTGGCTACAGCTAAGCTTTCATTAAAAAAGAAATATGGCATGTGCCCTTTATATAACTGTTTGCTTGGTATGCCTGACTTGTATTAATACTTGCACTAAGGTTAATACTTACAAGTTTTCATATCTATTTATGCTACTACAGTACACCCCCTGTGGTGGGCTGGCGCCCTGCCTGGGGTTTGTTTCCTGACTTGCGCCCTGTGTTGGCTGGGATTGGCTCCAACAGACCCCAAATACTTTTTTGCTGCACTTTAAGTAAACGTCACAATTAACAAAGAAAATGTGAAATCTTAATGGAACACTTTTTTTCATGCAAAGAACATTACAATTACTGCAACACTGATCATTTTACACACTGCCAATGAACTGTAAAAACTATTTTAAAAAACTACTGTAATAATATGTACAAAGTGCAACTGACGCCATGGATGTAAATCACTGAACCAACTGCGCTTGAACTGGCTGCACGCAAGCACACAGAGGTAAGCGCTGGCACTGGCAGGCTTGTCTTAGTGTGGCTGCAGTTCTGCAGGGTGTCACACTTGAGTCACAGAAACACAGGAGATTGTAAAGACAGGAACTTTATTGAAACACTTCAAACGAACATGTCTCTTTCAGAAGTAAAACAAGCTCAGTATGCAGTTAGTTATCGATTAAACAATAGACAAGCATCATAGGGGACCTCAACCCCCAACAGGAGCAGAGAATGTCTGGGGGAGAAGAGAGAAACAAAGCAATCAGCCAAAAAGGAGAGGTGCTGTTCAGGCTTTTAAGTATACGGAAAACACAAGAACACTTAGCTGGAGATGTCAATCAGCAGCAAGGAGAAATGAGTAACGCTGTTGCGGTCAGGTGCTACTAAGATTCAACTGTTGAGAAGACGGTGATTTATTTATTTTTATGGTGGAGATTCCAACGACACACCCAGCCTTGACCCCGACCAGCGTGCACTCACAAACAGAGACAAAAACAAAGAAAACTGGTAATCAAACAGCAAATAAAGAATGTAATGAAAACAAATGAAATAAGAAAACAACAATACCACCTCTGCTCCCCTTACGGCGATTACATATTAAATACAACAAAGCACAAACAAAACACACACAGTAAATCATGAAAAACGTTCATGAAGAAAGCAACGGATAAAATGTAATAATGAAAATAGATAGTCCAGAGATCCACGTTGAATGGAATGTAAAGATAGTCCTACCGGTAGTTCCTGAAATGGTGAAGATGGGTGGACTTGCTCAGGAGCACTCCTTTCTTTGCAGGATGGCAATGAATCCACTTACAGTCCTCATGTACACAGACAGACGGCAGACAATCCAGACGCACGAAACGATCCATAAGTACAGGTAACCCAACAGAAGGCAGACAGACAGGAACTTGAAACACAAATTACAAAAACTTTTTTTTTTTGCTTTTGGTCAACAGTCCACTTTTTAAAAGCCTCGCTGACACCCTTTGACCTCAACAGCCCCAGCACCCTCAGTAGAAGACCAATCAGAACCACTGCAGGGACTGCAATTTCAAATTCTATTGGCTACTTTCACCATCCCAAGCCGTGGTTCTCTCTACTGTACAGTATTGCAATGAAAAAAGCCATAAAAATAGTGGAGGATATTTGTGGTTTCCGCTAACATTTATTAGTTAGGGTCTAAGGAAAAATCCGCGAATGACTGAGGCCACGAACTCTAAACTGCAACTTTGCGGGGGTCTACTGTACATGAATATAATAATTTCTTATTTTCCATAATGGCATGGTCATTTCCAGTTTCAATGGATCTTCCGGAATTGACGCACTATCATGACCTGAGTCACTTGCACATTCACTCCCACTTTCACTCTCGACTGGAGATGATGCAGCGGCCCTGGATCCTGGGAAATCTGTGCTTTCGCTGGTGTTTCCAGGTCAGTTTCTGTAAGGCCGTACCTTGAGTTTGAACTTGGATTTGATGCCTATCTAAGCTTGGGTGTAGCTTTGGATTTCTTTTCGGTTTCTTTCTGAGCCCCCTTCTTACCGCTCATGTTTATATATGCTTGCATATACTGTAATAGAACCTTCTTGGGTTGGGTAAATACAGGATACCGCGGGATGATAAAAAATAAGAGACAGAGTTCCGCTTCAGATGTCCATCTCCCGTAATTGACAAGACCAACTCATTCAGGGATGTAAAACCTAATAAATATTAATTATCAAATCAAAATTTGTTGGTTAAGAGTGTTGATCAGTGAAGTTTGCCAAAGCATTTTTCACAGTGAATATGCTCTTTAGATCATTTTCCTGGAAATTCACCTTGGGCTGGGTTAGGTGAACATTTTTTCCCAGTGCCCCATGATGTTTTTCAGGGTCAACTTTTGGGTTGCTGGTGGCCGTCGGCGGTTACTGCCACTGGATATATGACACTAATACTTGTGAGCTGGCAGTTCAGCACCACATGACTAATTTACATGCCTAATTAGCCATGTGCCCTGCTACATCTCCAAACAAGCCTGGAAGAATTTCCTCACCTCACCCATTTTCATATCAAAACGAGACCTATTTAAATAATATTAATAATAACAAAGATTTATTACTGTTAACAAAGCATCTCTTTCTTCTTGATGGAAGAAAAAAGGCATCTGCACAGGTACATGGAGCTGCGACTTCAAACAATGGAATTAACCAGTCCCATGCCGGTGCTTCGTGCCACAGCCAAAATGTGCCCCCAGATTGGAACTCTGCGAGCACAATGATCTATGTTTTATTTACTTATTGTTAATTTGTTTCTGTTTGTTTTATTTCATTTCTGGTGTTTGTTCTGCCCTCATCTTTTGTTGTTTGAGGCATGGTGGTGCAGTGGTTAGCACTGCTGCCTCACAGCTCTGGTCAGCATATCTGGCAGATGCTTCGCCAACCATCAAGGACACTTAGAAGACCATTGCACCATGATGATCCTCTCAAAACTAATTCAGCCCCTCTTTCCCCACTTCCTTGAAGTTCCAGAACATTTCCATGATTTTGACAAATTCATGATGATGTGAACTCTTTGTGCTGCATGCCAGGAGGGAGAGTTTCCCACTTAACCCAAAGAGTTGACCGGTTATAGGCGAGGGTAGGTGAAGATCCTCTGGTTATAGTTCATATTGGAACAAATGACATAATGACTTTGGAAAGACAAGGTCATATTCCTTGCATAAAAAACTGTTATTTCTTCAGAAATCCTTTCCACACCAGGACAGAACTTAATATTCAATCACAATGCATGGATGAAAGCTTGGTGCAAACAAGAGGGTTTTATTTTTCTCTCAGCCACTGAAATGCCTTTCACTATGAATTTCTTTTAATAACGAGATTGACTGCATCTACAAGAGAAATGGACAAATATCATAGAAGATAGAATCTTTGGGGACGTTTACACATATTTAAAATAGATTGTGTGAGGGTAAAAAACTGAGGAATATATAAAAAAAACAGCCATCCCTCCTGCAGAAGGTTCCACATGGGGTCCTACTCAGGTTTTCAAAATCGTCAAAGCCATTGATAAAGTAGACCCAGCAAAATTCCTTCAACATAATGGTGAGTCAGGTACTCAAGGTCACCAGTGGAAATTACGAGAGACTAAAGCCAGGAAGCCCGTCTTTACGCGATGATCTCACCAATAACTTAAAAATGTAAAAATTGATGGAGCCCTTAACTTCTAACCCTTGATGGAGTCTCATTTCAGGAGAACTGCACAACCGGGAAACTGTTCTTTATCTGATAACTAATGACTTGCTTATGGCAACAGAGTCTGGGCAAACCTGTTAGACTTCAGTGCAGTATCTGACACAGTCAGATATGACATTCTACTGTGCAGAATGAAGAACATGCTGGGTATCTCTGCCGCTGCTCTGCAGTGGTGTAAGTCCTATCTGACTGATAGGCAAGAGATTGTTAAAGTTTGGCATTAGCCAGTCGCACAAGGAGTCCTTCAGAGCTCTGTCCTCATCTCTCTTCTCTTCTGTATCTACATGCTTCCCCTTGGCCATATTATTCGTAGCTTTGGATTGGGTTATCATTCTTATGCAGATGATACTCCATTTTATTTTAATGTTAAAAGCAAAACTTCATCAGAGTTTTCTCAGCTCGCCACTTTCCTTGATGAAATTAATACCTGGAAGGAGCAGAACTCTTTAACACTAGAATTACCAGAGCCTACGAGGAAGCTCGTAAATCCGGCCCACCTTAAATCCATTCTCACCTCTCCGTCAGTGTCTTTTGTCCTGTAAATGTGTTTATAAGCAGCAAGCAGCCTGGTATCCCATCCCCCCGCCCACCGCTGCAGTTCATTTCACAAAGAAGTTTGTCAGTGCTCAGTGATTATCTTCAAGTGAAGTGTTGGAGCTTTATAGGGTAAAAAAGTACATCATCATTTGGAATACATACATTTCATATGTGTTCAGTGTCAACAACAATCTATGTAAAACATAGTTAACACAGAAACGTTTTTCATGTTTTAGTAATAAATGAAAAAATGTAGACATGAAATGTATAAAGTGTGAAGCCTGAAATACAAATAGGAAATAAACACTTTCACAAAAGGTACAAGTATAATAAAACAAGTGCACTTTTATTCAAGAATTTAACCGAAGAAAAAATAAAGCAGGTTACGGTAGGCGGTTGATATGACAGCTTGTGTGGTGCAATGCTAAGAACTGCTGCCTTCCAATCATGAGGTTGCAGTTTCGATATCAGCTGCTTCCCAAATTTACTATTTTCAGTAGTGAGCTGCTCTTATTGTTAATATCATACAATAAAAGCATACATTTGATTTGCGTCTGTAAATTTATAGTTAAAGTTATCATTTTTGTTCAGTTTTATTCTCTCACTCACGTTCAAGCTCCCACACACCCCCTGGATCTGACGCCATTTTCAGATAAAGACGTGATATAACAAACAAACTTATTTTGTTACACCCCCTCTTTATTTGAAAACCGTGTCAGATCTTGTGTGCGAACGATCCTGGCAAAACTGTGGACGTGGATGTGAGTGGTGTGTGTGACTGAGAATGACTGTGGATGTCAATTTTTTTTATTCAGTTTTATTGTTGAGTGTTCCTGCTCACGCTGAATTAGTATGCACCTTGTGATCCTTGATGCCGTGCTGACAAAAAAGAGAGACTTAGGTATATATGACATTTGGAATAATTCATTTTATGACCTTTATTGTACATTTCAGAAAACGCTGTTGCACTAATGCAACATTATATTCATTTGCATACCTTCATGCGGTTGTAGTTAGTGACCGCGTTTGGTTTTTTGTTCTGATCTTGTTGCTGCATGTTGGTATTTCTTCAGGAGATGCAGAGGACAGCATAGTACAGAGAGATCAGTTCCATGCTATACACAATCATCAGATTCAAATGTTAACAGTTCCCCCACACACCCAAGGACCATCTTTATGACATGTGTATAAGGTGTGAAGCCTGAAGTCCAAATATCAAATAAACACTTTCACAAAAAGTACAAGTATAACAAAACAAGTGCTCTTTTATTCAAGAATATAACCGAAAAAAAGAAAAAAGAAAGCAGGTTACGGTAGGCTGGTGATGCAACAGCTAGCTCGTTGATGCTACACCGTCCAGATCTAAACACTACCGTGGTGTATGTGCCCAAAAAAAAGTCTAACTGCATTCTCGTACCATTGCTCGTGTACTAAAGTGTCAGCGGGTATTTTTCATGGCATTACACATGTAATTTATGAGCATGCCCTTGACGATCAAACAGAGGAAGCTCTGCAGTCTACTTGTGATTTTACGCTGTAGGAAGATAAGTAAATAAATCAAGATAAGTAACATTTGATCTGGCTTTTATATAAGTAACATATAAATGTAAAGACCATCACAAAACATAATCACAAACATGAGTTTGCACGATACGTTAGTGAGCTCTGTAAGCTGTACTGTTTCTTTGAAGGACAGATGATTGGCCGGATGACGCCGGACTTCGTCCTGTATCCAAACTGTGCCATCTTTCACCTTTACGCCTGGTGCAGCTGCGTTGTTCTTATATGTGATTGGATGTTTCTTGCGGGGAGGGCTTTTGTTCTTTTTCTCCAATCTGAGTTCACCTCTGTTATAGCGCGTCTTTATTTAAAAACAGCCGTGTCAGATCAGAATAAAACTGAATAAAAAAAAAACACTAACCTTTACAAGTACCATACAATTACACCGTCTGTTACAGACTCAAATCAAATGTATGTTTTTATTGTATAATAGTAACAATAAGAACAGCTCACTACTCAAAATGTTTATTTTGGGAGACGTTAAGACTCAAACCCATGACCTTCTGAATTAGAGTCAGCAGCTCTAACCAGTGTACTACCCAAGAAATCAGGACAACAAACAACACTAACATGATTTCTTTTTCTTCGGTTATAGTCTTGGGGATAAAAAGCGCATTTGTTCTGTTATATTTGTACCTTTTGTGAAAGTACTTATTTGATATTTGGACTTCAGTCTTCACACATTACACACTTCATGTCTAAATTTTGTCATTAGTACTAAAACATGGAAAAGTTTGTCTTTTAGGTATGTATTCAACATTTCTGTCATCCTACACTTACACAGATCTTTGTGGACACGGAACACAAGTGAAATTAATGTGTTCCGAATAAAAATATATTTTTTTAGCCTAGGTACCTGACTCACTGATAAGCAAGGCTTCATTTGGGGGAGGATTTTGCAGTTTTTCTGACGGTGGGGGGGATGGTATAGCAGGCTGCTTGCTGCTTGGGATTATCGACAAATTTACAAGACAAAAGACGCTGAATGGAGACGTGCGAGTGGATTTAAGGTGGGCCGGATTTACGAGTTTTCTTGTAAGCTTTGGTAATTCTAGTGTTAAAATTAAACTGCAACAAAACTGAATTCCTGCAAATTGTCACTAAAGCACAACTTAAGACAATGAGCTCCTCCTGAATCACTCTTGACGGTGATCTCATCAGACCTTCTACTACTGCAAAGAATCTTGGTGTCATTTTTGATTCCTCCCTCATTTCACACATATAAATCACATTAAGAAGCTTTCTTCCTTTCACCTCCATAACAAATCCTGTGTTTTCTCAATCCTCTCAAGACACTGCTTTGATCACATCTGGAACTCCCTTCTGGCAGGTGCCCCTTCTAATCTCCTATCACAGCTTCAGTTGATTCAAAACTCTGCTTCAAGAGTCCTTACACAGACCCCTCTACCGTGAGTACATCACAGATATCCTGCTCTGCCATCACTTGCTCCCTGTGTCTTACAGGATTAAATATACAATTCTATTAATAAGCTACAAAACCTTAAATGGCCTCACACCATCAGTGACCTTCTCCATCACTCTGCTCCCATTTGCCCACTAAGGTCCACTGATTCTGGAAATCTCATTGTGCCTCAAATTAACTGGTGCTCGGTGGGTGAAAGGGCCTTCAGTTGTATAGCGCCCCGACTATGTAATGATGTCCTTAGCTTAATGAGATCAGCTGACTTACCGTATATACTCACGTATAAGTTGGGTCTTGAAACCCAAAAAATTGATCATAAAATTAGACCCCGATTTATTTGCCCGTTCAAAAATGCGACGTTTACATTTTTTTTACATCTTCTTGCCTCCTCAAATTTCGCACCAGTTTCTCAGAAACATCGAAGTTTGCTGCAGCAGCGCAGTTACCAATTTCTTTCGCTACTTCATCGACATTTAATTTAAAAGCAGCTTCATATTTTCTTCTGATCGAACGCTCTATCATAGATAAGGAATGCTCTTACAATAAAGGTGTATGAGGGTGTGAGATACAAAAAACAATAATCAGTGCAAACATCACTTCGGAATAGTTCGGGTATCACTGTATGGTCACATAGGCACAATAGACAGTGAGAGGTGAGGAGCACACGCTGATACAGCGCATTGCCCAGAGGGGACTGGGCGGGGACTGGGCGGTCTCATGGTCTGGAATCCCTACAGATTTTATTTTTTTTTCTCCAGCCGTCTGGAGTTTTTTTTTGTTTTTTCTGTCCCCCCTGGCCATTGGACCTTACTCTTATTCGATGTTAATTAATGCTGATTTATTTTGTTTTCATATTGTGTTTTTTATTTTTCTATTCTTTATTATGTAAAGCACTTTGAGCTACTGTTTGTATGAATATGTGCTATATAAATAAATGTTGTTGTTGTTGTTGTTGTTGCTGCACCCACATAGGAAAAAAAGGCAGTGTGCTCCGTGGTTACTCTCTCAGGTGGACGTTAGTATATCATAATCTCTTGGACCAATAGCAGGAGTTTACCACATTCGACTTACATGGCCAACATTATAAACTACCAGAAATTATACGTTAAAATCAAATCCAGACTTATCTGTGAGTATATACGGTAGTTCATTCTTTTACAAAACAACTTCATACTCATTTGTTGAGAAAGATATTAAACTGTCCCTGACATTCTGTCCCTCTTTTTAGTTTACCTCTCTGTCCAGATGTTTAGGATAATTTGTGGTGTGTTATAACGGAAATTATTTGATTGGTTCAGGCCTTTCTTCTAGCGTTGTATTTAGCATTTTATTCTGGTTTATTGACTTTTATTCTATTTAATGCTTTGTATGTCCTGCATTTATCTGTTCTTAGTGTTCTGTATTATTTGTATCCAAAGTTACATACACCATGCTGTTCTGAGACTCTGAGAGGCACCTTGAGCATGAGAAAAGTGCTATATAAATACATATATTATTATTATTATAATTTATTATTATTATTATTATTAATCTTTTCCCACTTCTATATGAGATTCATGTGCTTAATCCACCTTCTCCACTGCAAAAAAATCATATGCAAAAATTAGACAAAAAAAACTTTAAATGGAAGTTGATTTGCTTTCATTTAGCAAAAAATAAATCTGCTAAAGGTGTAAGTAAAATTTACCTGACAAGATTTCTTAAAGTAAGTTAAATAATCATAAATATATTTTTTTGGATAAGTCAATAATTGTTTCAATAAAGTTATTATTATTATTATTATTATTATTATTATTATTATTATTATTATTAATAAAGAGTTGTGGTAGTTTGGAGCAAACTACTGTGACATGCAATTGAAGCAGAAACCTTGACAACATTGTCCAAGTCTCTAGATGAGATATTGGGACAGCTTAGCTATTGCCTAAACAAATAAACCTGATGGACCGACTGATCTACTATTGTTAATCAAATTTCTTATGTTCTTAAAGAAGCAAATGGTACTGGACATCTTCCACCTCTTTACTGGCATGCACTGGATGGCCTTAATTGGGAAAAATCTTGAACCAGAGGTGCAAAAGTACAATTAAAAAACAAGAATAGGCCGTTCTCGTTTTAATATGGACGATAACCTACAAGCTCAATCACTAAACCCAAGTGTGTAGAGAACACTGCAGGGCCAATTGGTTCAGTCTGTTTTACCTGGAAACAGACTTACTGCACCAGGCACAAAAATAATCTTACATACTGTGTGAGGTGCAAAAAGGAGGAAATATTAGTCTCCTAAAGGGTACTTTTTGGAGGTGCCAGCTAATAGTAGGTAAAAATAAGAGGAAAAGAAAATGTTACACAAGGGTGCAAAAATTGTAGTAATTGTTTAATACATTTTAGTAACAATTGTAGTAATTGTTTACCTTCTGGGAGCCCTGAGAAGAACACAACTGTGACAATTTTAAGAAGCAAGATCTGTCAAGATAAGTAATTACATTGAGTATATGACAGAAAAATGAAAAAATACTTATGAAGACAAAGCTGAGAGTTGTTATAAACATTTCATTAATATTAAATTACTGATGGAGGTTTATTGCTTCTTTTCACAGTGCCTGATTGGGCTAATGCAGAAACTACTCTGAAACAGGTTTACATCCCCCCGGTGTACATATTGAATTATTGTATTGGTTTCTATTAAATTAATTTTTGCACTTTAATGAATTTCTATGGACTTGTCCTTCCATCTATACATTCCTCTATCCATTTTAATGTTAATTTTTTTCAGGTTAGAAAGACAAGAGGATCCACACTCGTACAACTGGTCAATTTTGGGACACTAAAGAATTCAGCATCACATATTGGACCCTGAGAAGAAAATGACAGCCATAGGATAAATGGGGAGGGTTACGTCAGGAAGGGCATCCGGTGTAAAATTTTGCCAAATCAATATGCGGACAACAATTTTGGATGATCTGCTGTGGCAACTCATAACGGGAGCAGCCGAAAGAAGAAGAAGAAAAAGAAGAAGAACTGTCATTGAAACCCAAATCAAAATGGTGTGGTGGTACCAAGGCATTGCTAGCTGCTCTACCACCATACCATGTCTTTATAATACACCATCATACCAATATTATTCATGATCCATTCTTATGTAAATATGGAAAAATAATAGTTAATTGAATTTCACCTGGCATGAGAGTTTAAACTTTAAGCTGATTTACTTAATCACTTGCCAGCCTAAATAGGAGGACAATCCAAAAAAATTGGTACAGGCCTTAAAGGTTTGCTCATTTTTCTCCTTCTTTTCTTTGACCGTTTTGGGACATGGCGATAGAATTTTTAACTCTGCTGCCTCACAGATCTAGCCGACCAGGTGTAAATCTCAGCTCAGTCAATGTCCATGTAGAGTTTGCACATCTTCCCAAGTTTATGTGGATTTTCTGGTGACATCAGTTTGTTTTGTGCATTGGTATGGTCACTGTCATATTGTTTATAGTTCATTGCACAACCATTCATGAGGTACTTGCTGTGATTTAAAGGTTTCTGAACATACAACTCATATTTGGCAATTTCCTTTTCATTTGAGGTTATGATTATTTATCATGGGCGGCACAGTGGCACAGTAGCACAGTAGGTAGCACTGCTGCCTTGCAGTAAGGAGACCCGGGTTTGCTTCCCGAGTCTTACCTGTGTGGAGTTTGCATGTTCTCCCCTTGTCTGCGTGGGTTTCCTCCGGGTGCGCCAGGATTCCTCCCGCAGTCCATAGACACGCAGATTAGGTGCATTGGCGTGTGTGTGTGCCCTGTGGTGGGCTGGCACCCTGCCTGGGATTTGTTCCTGCCTTATGCCTGGGATTAGCTCCAGCAGACCCCCGTGACCCTGTAGTTAGGATATAGCGGGATGGATGGATTTTTTTATCATTATTTGATTAGTATTGTGTTGTATTTTGTGGTTTGCTTTTTTGAACAGTTCCTTAAGGCCTGTGCCAGTTGTTTGGATTGCTCTTATATTTAGACCGGCATCTGATTATGTAAACCAAGTGTGGAACTGGCCCCGGACACAGACAGGCTGTGTGGAGGAAGTGCTGAGGTCCAGGGTTCTTCAGGCACCGGGGTGCCGCCTGGCGGTGGCCACGGGCCCCTACAGGGTTGGGCTTCCATGCCCTCTACCCATGGCCCCCAACACAACCAGGGTGGTCGCCCCCTCGTGGTCTGGAGGAGGCACAAGCCCTCCTCCGGTCCTCCTGGGCATCCCGGCTGGGCTCCACCCCCAGCCACATGCCACACAAGTTAAACTTCAAACTGTTAGATATAATTTAATTCAGGGGTGTTTTGTCTTGGTAGAGTTCTATATTGCTCTACTTTCCCCTTTTGTATTACTAATGTGTAGCCTTTGTCAGAATGCATCAAATCTCCCAGACTTACCACTGTCTATAAGGTATTGTACTTTATAACTTCTCCCCACCTTCCCTTCTACATCTATAACCTCAGGCAATTAGGTCTAGTTAAAGAATAGCAGGAGTTAAGGTACAACTTTAAATAATGTATTATTGATAATATTCATAAAATAATAACAATAAGCAAAGTACAAATGAATATTGGCAACCATACAACCTGATTAATGCTGATGTGTGGTTTCAGGTGGCACACAGACTTGTTAGTTACTTACAGGTCTTTAGTTAAATCATCATCTCTAGCTTTCTTCAGAACAGGCCTGTTTCAATATGGCTGCTGAGCTGTGCTCTCATAGTTTTGTCCTTTTCATGGTAATGATGTCAGAGAGAGAGAGGGAGGGAGGGGTAAAGCAAGCAGATTTATACATGCTCTGTCCAAACCCTTACACTAATAGCACGCTGTGATACAAAATGGCCTCTGATTCAAAACCAATCCCAAACAGCCATAATTTCAAACTAATGGGGACACACAATACCTTTCGCACCTGACCCCTAAAACCATTGGTTGAGCTGATGCTTGCCAGCTAGGTAGTTTGGCCTTCTTGCAGGGGGTTGGTAGTTGCTTTATTTATGGCTTTTAGGCTCTCAATCCAAACTCAGTCACTCTTGCCAAAGCTGGTCTGATGTTCCATCCCACACACTGCTTTTTCACATCCACACCCAATACCATTTCATAAGATGAAGCATTCCAACAAGGTGACGCTCCTGTCCTGCGGAGAATCACTTGCCAAACCAGTCTGAGGTACTTCCCCAACTCTGCCATAAATTCCTAAGTCAGTCCTAAAGACTGGCGGATGTGGGGGTGGTGGGCTTGTCCTTTAAATATAAAAAACACTGCTGTTCTCATGAATAACACACTGATATTATATTTGCTCTGTCTGACTTACAAATGAGACATACAAAATATTTATCAATTTATAGGCAGAATTTCACATCACAACAAAGTGAAATTATTTAACTATTTTCCCATATTTAGATAGGAATGGAGCAAGAATATTTGTTGCATTGTAATGAGGTGTTAGTACAGCAGGTTGCATTGCCATGATACCACCACCCCATCTTCACCATGGTTTCACTGTCAGTTTGGGCCATCACTTTCTTCATAAAATCAAATACCTTGGGAAACCCAAAGCAAACTTTTGTGTGTTTCTGTATGGTTGGATCTTTGCTACCAGATAACCAGAATGGTCATGATGTCACAGGAAATTTTCTGTTTAAAATGGCATCAGTGGTGTCCAAGTTTCCAGATTTTCGCAAAAATCAATTTAGGGAGTTAAAACTTTTTGGTTTCTTTATTCTTGACTTTGATTTTTGGCTTATGTCCTGGGTATGCTTATTGGCTTTTTCGTGTTTGTTTCTGTGTCCAGCAGGGGGCGCCCACTCCCTGGCAATGTTTGTTAGTGATTGAATAGTGTTACTTAATCTGAATCTGTATAGATATAACATTAAAGACGATTACCCTCCCTAGTGATATGGCAGTAAGAAATCACATAGGAGAAATAACTTAGCTTTGTTTAATGTAGGCTTGTGGTGTGGCAGGTCCGCAGTTTGATAATTATGAGTCCGTTTTTCATAAATAAATAATCGGCTCATTCTCCATGGGTGTGCGTGCTCATGCAGCTGCGGAAAGTTGGTAGAAAAACTGGGGCGAGATGCACCTGCGTAACATCTGACCCTTTACCCAGACCGGCAACTACACAACAAGACTTGTGGCCTGGCTAAACTGAGGAATCTAAAGACAATACCAAGCCATACCCCTTAAAAGCACTCTTTTCCACTAATCGAGGAATAAACAGGCAATGTAAGTCAGTTTGTAAAATTAAGTGCAGATATATTGAAATATGAAAACTAATATATTTATATATATATATATATACACACATATATATGTATATATATATATATATATATATATATATATATATATATATATGGACAGACAGTCAACTATATATATATACATATATAAGGAGAGACAGTCAACTATATATATATATACATATATAAGGAGAGACAGTCAACTATATATATAAGGACAGACAGTCAACTATATATATATACATATATAAGGAGAGACAGTCAACTATATATAGATAGTATATATTGTAGCGTGCAGCCTCCACGCTGGGAGGACCAGGGTAGCAAGTGTGGCCAGAGCTTTACATCCCCCAGGACGCTAGATGGCAACCCTCCTGGGTTGCAGCAGTGCCTCAGACTCCTGCAGGGCTGCATGGGAGTTGAAGTGTGGTGTAGCCCAGTTGGGATCTGCAGGCACCGCCAGGGGGTGCTGCAGCAGGAGCTGCTGAACCCTTATGGGCAATTCTTCTGCCACACCCAGAAGTGCTGGCAGAAATGAGTAACCAAGCACCTGAATTTTAAATCGCATATTAATCAGATCACTAGGACAGCATTTTTTCCCTTAAGAAATATAGCAAAAGGTAGTCCTCTTATATCATTGAAAGATACTGAGAAATTACTTCCCACTTTTGTTCTCAGTCGACTAGATTACTGTAATGCACTCCTCTCAGGACCACCCAAAAAAACATCAATCGATTGCAATTAATGCAGAATGCAGCTGCTTGAATCCTAACTAGGAAAAGAAAATGCGAGCACATCACCCCAGTTTTGATGGCACTACACTGGTTACCTGCGTCATTCAGAATTGACTTTAAAATACTGCTTATGGTTTATAAAGCCTTAAATAATCTGCTCCATCTTATATTTCAGAATGTCTGTCAACTTACACTCCAAATTGTAACCTTAGATCTTCAAATGAGTGTCTGCTTAGAATTCCAAGAGCTAAACTTAAAAAAAGTGGTGAGGCGGCCTTCTAATGTTACGCACCTAAAATCTGGCTGATAGTAATTCGCCAGGCTGATACGGTGGAGAACTTTAAAAAACTGATAAAACTCATTACTTTAACATGGCTTTCTCATAACTTCATTTTAGTTTCATTCTGATGCTCTGTATATTCAAATAATTATCATTACTATTCATGGTGGCTCTAAAATCCGTACTGACCCCTACTCTCTCTTCTGTTTCTTTTCCCGGTTTTCTGTGGTGGCGACCTGCGCCGTCACCACCTAATCAAAGCACCGTGATGTCCCTACATTGATGGATTAAAGGCCAGAAGTCCACATGACCGTCATCATCAAGTCCTTCCATGAGAACCCTGAATACCATGAGGACTGATTGAGGTCATTTATGTTAGGTAGAATGCCAAGAGGGGGCTGGGTGGTCTCGAGGCCTCAAAACTCCTGCAGATTTTCTTTCTTTTTTCTTTTTTTCTCCAGCCATCTGGAGTTTTTTTTTTTTGTTTTTTCTGTCCTCCCTGGCCATCGGACCTTACTTTTATTCTATGTTAATTAGTGTTGTCTTATTTTAATTCTTACTTTGTCTTTTTTTCTCTTTCTTCATCATGTAAAGCACTTTGAGCTACATTATTTGTATGAAAACGTGCTATAGAAATAAATGTTGTTGTTGGAGCACTTCTGGGTGCATTATAAAAGGAGCCAGCAGCCACTACTCTGAGAGCCAGAGTCGGGAGGAGGGAGGCAAAGCTTGATGAAGAGGAGTGGTGAAAGAAGAGGAAGAGTGTTGTTTTTTTGTTTATGGGACTGTGTTGTGCCTGTGGGGACGGGGATGGCGTTGCCCACAGGCATCGAAATTAAAATAAAACATTTATTTGTTTTATCAGTGTGCCTCCCACATCTGTCTGTGTCGGGTCAGGTGCCAATATAGCTCCTTTCTGTTACAATATATATATTGTGAGACGTAGCTCGAACACCATCAGACTGACACCGGCACTAGTATAAGACACACAGTTTTATTTACAAAAGTCCCCAGCACAGTCCCACACAGCACACAGTGCTCCTGCACTATTCACCCCAAACCACGGGCCTTTTAATGTCCATGGGCCACCTTTCTTCCTCGTGCTGGAGCTTCATCCTCCCTTAGCACCCGACTCTCGCTCCCCGACTGTAGGAAGGCGGCCTCTTTTATAATCACCCAGATGTGCTCCAGGTGCTTGCTGTTGTCCTTCCGGCGGCACTTCCTGGTCTGCCGGCAGTGCCGCATGAGCACCTGGAAGCACTCTGGGCGTCCCTAGAAGGTCCTTCCTCCACCTTCCCAGGTCTGGCGGAAATGCAGATCTCCAGGGCTCTATGAGGCTTGGGGCACCTCCTGGTGGTAGCCACAGGTCCCAATGGGATTGAGCCTCCATGCTTCATCCCCGTGGTCCCCTCACTATCCAGGGCGGTTGCCCCCTCGTGACCTGGGGGACGTATAGACTGCCTCCTGGTCCTTCCAGGCATCCCGGCTGGGTCTGACTCCCAGCCTCCTGCCACTATATATATATATATATATATATATATATTGTGGACTATGGCCGGCCAGTCATCCTGGCCAATACCCCCAGGCCGCCAGATGGAGCCCTCCCTGCAGCATGGAGGTGCCCCGATTGCCAGCAGGGAATCATGGACATTGGAGTTTTCCTTTACAGCCCTGCTGGATACCTTGGGGGCCAACAGAGGACGCTGCAGGGAGGCCCAGAGACTCTTACGTGCCCTATAACCCGGAAGTACATCTTAGTCACAGCGACAGGTGAAATGACGTACTTCCGGGATGAAGAAGAGGATTTTTGATCTGACCCGGAAGTGATAGGAGGTCATGTGGACTGAAGGATCGGAAACACTTCTGGGTCTGGGAATATAAAAGAACTGTGGGAGATCCCAATCATTGAGCGGAGCTGGGTGGCAGGGTGGCAACGCGTCTGGGAGTGGAGGATTGTATTGTGATTGATTATTGCTTATTGTATTGTGTTTATGAATATAGTGGAGTGGAGGGTGCTTTCTGCACATTATTATAATAATAAAGTCAGTTATTGGATTTTTATTTGGTGTCTGGCATCTGCTCTGAGGGTTCAAGGGGATGACAGCGCCCCCTATCTGTCACAATATATATAAACACAATTCCCCACTATCCCAAAGATACCAGTGAAAGACACTTATATATATATATATATATATATATATATATATATTGTAAAAGATGAATCAGAACACAACATAAAGGTTTGGGGTTTCCGGCCCCGTATACTGAAAGTTGATCCACAATAACAACAATATACATGAACAAATAAGTTCCCGGTGCATGACAAAAAAAAGATGGCATTGACGGACATTTATGGAGGAGGGGCCGGAAGTGGAGGAATGCTGGGAAGGAACCGTGGTGGAAGATGGGAATGATGACGTCATGAGCAGTGGACGGAGGAAGGGCGGAAGTAGCGTAGTGCGGGAAGCTGTAGGAGGGAGGCTCATGGCGGCGGTGCATCTTTTCTTCTGTGAAAAACAAAAGGAGAAAGGTTAGTACCCCGCCACTTCCTGCTGGCGTATGCCTTCGTGAACGTATTAAGGTCCGTCCGCGGCCCCCTATTCGCTCGTGCGTGACAATATATATATATGCTATTTATAACAAGCATACAAATATATATAATCAAAATAGTACAAAGCCTTCCCTTGCCCCTAAACAATAAATGAATAAACACAGAACAGAGATCAAAAACAAATCGCAATTGAAATGGATGAAATAAACTGAGTCCAAAGTTAATTAAAGTCCTGAATTAAATGAAATACTGGTTGATATGATAGTTTTGCTCCTTCCCGAAATAATTCAAAAACGATCTCACCGTGTGAGTTCTTTGCAATGGCTGAACAAAATCCAAACCCTGGGGTTCCTCCGCACTGGCTGACGTAAGGATGTTCTGGACAGTGAAAAAAGCAATCGGTAATTTTGCACAATGAACGTAAACAATGATTTGTAAAATAAATCTGAAAATGGCTCCTTTCTCCTCTTGTTCTCCTCTCTGGTTCCATTTTGATACTTCCCTACTCTCGTTTAAATAAAAATATCCCGGATGCAATTGTTGTGGAAACAGGAAATGCCAGTATAGGGGTCGCTGCCTCCCTGCATCATCCTTCCCCGTTCGTTTCCCAGGGACAACATTTACATAAACACATAACAGAGTAAATGGGATGATGTAAAAAAGACGCGACTCAGCACAAAACACACACTAAATAACTACAATTATGTAGCCCCGCTACACCTGCACGTGAAGGTGAGCTCCATC
>JANRMT010062852.1:23457988-23481760 GCA_026402145.1 Polypterus bichir lapradei | reverse complement strand
GATAGATAGATAGATAGATAGATAGATAGATAGATAGATAGATAGATAGATAGATAGATAATTAAAAATTAGAACCTCAATTTCAATTGTTATTCCCTCAAGAATAATACATTTTCATTTATTTCCAAAACTTGATATTGGTAAATGAGACATAAAGCTTTCAGGAACTTGTAACTGTCCTATAATTTAAACGTGACTGGTAACAATATGACTGTGGGCCCCCAAGCAAAGATAAGGGATGGAAGATGATAGAACTATTGTTTTTATAAATTATGTTGTAGACGCTCAGACACTATAAATTGTTATTATAGGCCTTTACTGACTGGCTAAAAGGCTATGTTTAGATATTAAAATAGAAGGTCATAATGTTTCAAATAATGAATCAAGTAAGTTTAGTAGAAATGAGTGAAAAGGTTATATCATGCTGCACTTCATGAAGCACTGATTGTTCCGCTGATGTCTTAAAGATGATTGTTTTAAGCTAATTAGTGATTCTGTATTGGCACTTGGTGTGTGTGTGTGTGTGGGTCTGAGTGTGATAGACTGGGTTGTGGACTGAGACAGTGCTCACGGTTAGCTGTGCTCTGTATTACTAGAATGGGTTGAGAATATAAGAAATTTGACAAACGCGAGAAGACCTTTCACTCCATGAAGTTTTTCTGTTTAGCTAATAGTTAAACTATCTCAAATATGTCATCCAGATCCTTCTAAAAGCTTGTCGAGGTTTCTGCTTCAACTCCAGAGTCCACTCTTTGCATAAAGAAGTGCTTCCTGACTTCAATCCTAAATGCACTTTACCCTTAATTTCCAATTGTGTGCTTTTTTTCAAGAGTCACTGTTTAAGTTGAAAGATCTCAGCTGGATGTACTTTCTCACTGCCTTTGAGAATTGTGGAGACCTAGATTAGGTCCCTATAAAGTATAAACACAGTATAAAGTAGTGTTCCAGTCTTAAACACACTTCCTTTTGATTTCCACCAGTGTCCTCAAGTATAAGATTCACTGTTTCAGTGGAAAGAATTCATCTGGATCTACTTTATCGATGGCCGTGACGCTGATTGGGATTAAGTAACTTTGAGAACATAAAATGATTATATTGACTGTATGAGAAATTCGAGATAACAAGTAAAGGTTACCTCCATACCGAAAAAGAGCAGAAATGCAAAGTTTTGGCCATTCAATTCAATTCAATGCAGGTGTTCCTATTATTAGGATTAATCGTATCTTGTAGGGCAGCATGGTGGCACAGTGAGAGTGCTACTGCTGCCCCCCAACAAGCTGACCGGGGTTTACATTCTGGGTGCTCCGAATGTGTGGAGTTTGTATGCCTTCTGTGTGTCCGTGTGTGCCCCAGTTTCCTTCTACAGTCTAAAGACATGCAAGTTAGGAGAATTGGTATTGCCATTTTGGAACATGAGAGGAAACTTGATGATCAGGAGAAAACCCACGTAGACGAGGGAGAAATGTGAACAATAAAACTGAGCGTTACTGATTTCAGATATCTATGGGTAGGACGTTGCAACATTTTTTTTTTATTTTTGTACTGATAACTATGAATGGTTAATCATTTGTCAGCTTTTATTGTTTCTCTCTTGAACGATTTATGTTCTAAAGTACAAAAAGTACTATTTTGTTCAATTAATTCTTAACAGTTTTACAAATTGTGCCCTTCACTTGCTATGCTTTACCTCTCTGTGATTTCAAAGCATTCAATTTATGCATATTTTAAAAATTCAAGTCATAATTTCAACATTTATTAACGCAGATCATTTTTAAATATTCCTCATAATTATGCTGGCATCTAACCTAAAGTGCTGATTTACCTCCTATGGTAAACACTCTCAAAAGTAAAAAAGAAAACAATTACTACTCATAGCCTGAAGCACTGAAGCTAAACAGATTATGGATTGTTAAATGTCTTCTTTTCAGATCCAGTTACTGTCGGATGCTGAGGTCAGTAGCTAAGGGTCAGCATGATTTAAATGTTAAAGATCATTCAGGGAGCCCGGGGCTATGAGACAAAAATCACAAAGGAGGAAATGAAATGCACAAAAAAAGTCAGAAAAAAAAGAAATCACCTGAATAAATGTGCAATGTGCGATGCCACAGAATGGGAGCCAAGTCTGGGCAGGGCATCAACTGTGCAGAGGATGAACGTCCTCCATATTCTTTGGTGTCCTGTTACAATCCAGATATATATGTAGATTAGAGTGACTGGCATCTCTGTATTGTCCTTGTGTAAGTGTCAACCCAGCAACCATACCACCTGCACTTCACAAGAGGTCATCCACCTGACTCTAAGCATGTTCAGGCCCAGCCAGTACTTGGATGGGAGACCAACCAAGAAGTAGTGTTGGCAGGACCAGTAGGGGGCGCATACCCTGTGGTCTGAAGGTGGATGCCGCAGGTGCATTGATGAGGACACTGTGCTGTAAAAATGTGCCCAGTCCTTCAGATGTGATATAAATTTGAGGTCCTGACCCTTTGTGGTCATAAAAGATCCCTGGGCATCCTTCATAAACAGTAGGGTGTACCCCGATGTCCAAGCTAAATTGCCCTCCACAGCCTGGTCTTTCTGGCCCCCTAATCATCCCCTGTCTGTAACTGGTTCTCTCGCTCACATCTTCACCACGTAATAGCTAATGTGTGGTGTGCATAGTTGAGCAAAATGGCTGCCGTTGTGTTATTCAGAGGGATGCTACACATTAGCGTTGGTTGAAGAAGCTCCCCACTCACTATGTAAAGTGCTTTGAGTAGTGAGGAAAAGAATTATTATTATCAAGTCAAGTTAACTCTAGTTTATTGTTACGTGTACATAGTATAATACAATTCACAGTTGCATGTCTACTTAGAAAAGCTCATAAAATTACACTACATAAAGATAAATTAATTAAAAAAGGTATATTTCTTTGCAGCCTTTGTTGATTTTCGTAAAGCGTTTGACTCGGTTGATCGAGCTGCCCTATGGGACATCCTGAGGGTTCGTGGGATCCCCTAGAGGTTGCTGGATATCATGGCCGGCCTGTACTCTGGTACTGTGAGTGCTGTCAGAATGGAGACAGAACCTCTGAGTGTGTTTTCTGCTCCTACCCTGTTCAGTGCTTGTATGGACTGGGTGTTGGGTAGAGTCGTGGGGTCCAGCGGCTGTGGGGCATCTGTTGGTGAAGAAAGATTCACGGATCTTGACTTTGCTGACGATGCTGTGATCTTCGCGGAGTCAATGGAGGCTCTGATCGGGGGACTCGAGAGACTGAGTGAGGAGTCTGAGTGTCTGGGCTTGCGAGTGCCCTGATAAAAACCAAGATCCAGGCCTCTAATGACCTCCTGGGCACGGCCATCAGCAGTGTGTCTGTCTGCAGAGAGAGTGTCGACCTCATCGAGAGGTTTACTTACCTTGGCAGTGACATTCATGTCTCTGGCGACTCTTCCTATGAAGTCAGTAGACGGATTGGGAGAGCATGGGGGGTAATGAGGTCGCTGGAAAGGGGTGTGTGGTGCTCCTGATATCTATGCAAAAGGACGAAGGAACAAGTCTTTAGAGTCCTGGTGCTTCCTGTCTTGCTATTGTTGTGGCGAAAAATTCATCATCAGAAGGCTTTTTACCTAAAAATAAAGGCTATTAGAGCTCGAGATAGACAGAGTTTTAAGGCTTTATTGCAATAAATCAACAACATGGACTCAACCCAATTCGGCCGAATGAGATTGAGCCCTGAACATTGCCATAATCGAAGTTTTTATAACAATTTCTTATCATTTTAACCTTGTTCAATGAGCTCATTCTGCACCTGGCCATACTGTCTATTGTTTATTCCAGTTTCTGTTTTTCTTATTCCTGATTGGTTCTTCAACTGGGCAGATGTCCTCTGTTCCATATTTGGTCTTTCATGGTGTCACTTCCTCCTCTAGCTTTTCAAGCTATACTATAATATTGGCCTAAAGCTAAACTTTAATTAAAAAGAAATATTGTATATGCTTTCATTTAATCATTGCTTGGCATACTTGATTTGTCTTAATTTCTACACTAAAGCTAATTTCTAATATTTCTTCTAATATTTTTGCTAAAGCCTGAATTTACTAAGATTTTCTTTTCATGCATTACAGTGTGTCCTTGCTTACAGCAAAGAGCCTTTTGTTGCCTCTCTGCTGATTCACCAATCCAGCTGGTTTCGCTACATGCCTTCCAGAGCCATCTTCTGTGTTATCGCTTCCTTAGCTTCCTAGCCTTGAATCACAGGTGTTCTCAACCTCTTATCCTGTTCTAAGCTGGTTTCTATGCGTCAATCTTCTGTTCTTTTCTTACTCTGGAAATTTTGCTGTATGCTTAAAAATATTGCAATATAACTGATTTTTAGTTAACTATTTGCTTGACTTATCTTATTTGCTTAATATTCTAATTTATGCTTAATCTATTGTTTTAGAAACTTTTAATTACTTTATATGGCTCTTTATGTTAATTTGCTGTTCTCTATGCTAATATAAAAAATTTTCCTTCTACACTATATGGACGCTATCCAGTGACCTGAGACGAAGACTGGACTCCTTTGGTACTGCGTCTCTCCGGAAAATCCTTGGGTACCGTTGGCTTGACTTTGTGTCGAAGGAGTGGTTGCTCATGGAGTCCCGAATGAGGCACATAACCTACATTGTGAGGGAGCGTCAGTTACGGCACTACGGCCATGTGGTGCGCTTCCCCGATGGTGATCCAGCTTGTAAGATCCTCATTGTTGGGGACTCGAGTGGCTGGACAAGGCCTAGGGGTTGCCCATGTAACACCTGGCTGTGGCAGATAGAAGGTCATTTTCAGAGGTTTGGAATGAACCACGTGTCTGCCTGGGGGGTTGCCAACCAGGATCCCGAGTTGTTTTGTTGTGTAGTGGGTGCGGCAACACACTGTACCAGTGCATGCTCCCCAACTTGACTTGACTTGATACGTACAACATGTATACTTACCTACTGCTGGCAAGGTGGTGACCGAATGGTTAAAAAAAACTGTTTGAAGGCACAGAAGTTGTGTCTGAAAAACTAAATGGCAGCAATGAGGAGTTGCAGTCAAAGCCTACCATTCAGGAACTGTCGTTTTATAAGTCCGGGGCTGACCGGAGAGACAATGGCACATGGAACACAGAGGAGGTCCTCACTTGGAGAAGCATTTCTTTGAAGGTTTTGATGACCCATTTGTCTTTCTTGGATGGCTTGGTCAAGCAGCACAAGTACTCCCAGGTTATCCTTGAAAAGGCTCTCCCATCCTTTAAGAAACACATAAGAGTCCAAGAATCACTGTGAGAGAACGAAAAGACCAGGAGATGGTATCACAACAGGAACAGCAATTTATTTGTGGTAGAGCCAAAAATTACATAAGGAATACCTCAATGGGCTTTAACAGGCCTGTTTTTTTGACAGCACACACCTTGACTTGCTAAAAAGACAAGAACAGACCCCCTTCACCCCCCCAAAAAAAATAAGAAATGGAAAAAATCATGGTAAAGTCCATTCAGAGAGAGATCCCTACCTTCCAGGTAAGTTGGGCATGCAATGTATCAAAAAATGGGGTAAATAAAACACAAAACAGAATATAAGTAATCCTTTTCACAGACCTTAGATGGTCAATCTATCATGGCCACCTCAGAAGTACAAGCTACTTTATTCTTTCACTGCTCTGCTCACAAGGTACAGATGCAGAGCGATACAACAACACTCAAGACAAAATGAAAGAATAGATGATACTATTCACTAAATACAGAATTATCTCATAGAAGGACACAGATTTGTTCAAATGCATGAAAAAGAAAGTAGAAACAAATTAACATAAATGAAAAACAATTCTAAGATCAGCAAGCCTCCTTCTTCTATTGGCCATTCTACAGCTGAGTTGGTGCTGGGCTGGCCAATCAGACCCTCCAATGCTCCTTTATCTGAGACAACTTTTCCATAGGCAGGCAAACAACAACAACAACATTTATTTCTATAGCACATTTTCATACAAATAATGTAGTTCAAAGTGCTTTACATGATGAAGAAAGAGAAAAAAGACAAAGTAAGAATTAAAATAAGACAACACTCATTAACATAGAATAAAAGTAAGGTCCGAAAAAGTAAGGGAAGACAGAAAACACACAAAAAAACTCAAGACGGCTGGAGACAAAAATAAAATCTGCAGGGGTCCTGAGGCCACGAGACCATCCAGCCCCCTGTAGGCATTCTACCTAAGATAAATGATCAGTACTCATTGTATTCAGGGTTCTCATGGAAGGACTTGATGATGACGGTCACGTGGACTTCTGGCCTTTAATCCATCAATGTAGGGACATCACAGTGCTTTGATTAGGTGGTGGTGGCACAGGTCCCACCACAGAAAACCGGAAAAAAACAGAAGAGAGAGTAGGGGTTAGTACGGATTTTGGATCCACCATGAATAGCAATGATAATTAATTGAATATGCAGAGCATCAGGATTAAATCAAAATGAAGTTATGAGAAAGCCATGTTAAAGTAATGTGTTTTTAGCAGTTTTTTAAAGTGCTCCACCGTATCAGCCTGATGAACTTCTATCAGTCAGCTATTACATATTTTAGGTGCATAACAGCAGAAGGTCACCTCACCACTTCTTTAAGTTTAGCTCTTGGAATTCTAAGTAGACACTCACTTGAGGATCTAAGGTTACGATTTGGAATATAAGATGTCAGACACTTCGATATATAAGATTGAGCGAGATGAGATTATTTAAGGCTTATGTAAACCATAAGCAGTATTTTAAAGTCAATGCTGAATGACACAGGTAACCAGTGTAGTGACATCAAAACTGGAGAAATGTGCTCAGATTTTCTTTTCCTAGTTAGGATTCTAGCAGCTGCATTCTGCACTAGTTGCAGTCGATTTATCTCTTTTTTGAGTAGTCCTGAGAGGAGTGCGTTACAGTAATCTAGTCGACTGAAAACAAAAGCGTGAACTAATTTCTCAGCATCTTTCAATGATATAAGAGGTCTAACTTTTGCTATGTTTCTTAAGTGAAAAAATGTTGTCCTAGTAAACTGATTAATATGCAATTTAAAATTCAGGTCACAGTCAACAGTTACCCCTAAATTCTTTACCTCCAACTATCCTAATCCTAATGCATCAAGTTTATTTCTAATAACCTAATTATATCCATTATTGGCAATCACTAAAATTTCAGTTTTTTCTTTATTAAGCTTGAGAAAATTACTACTCATCCACTCAGAAATACAAGTAAGACATTGTGTTAGTGAAACAACAGAGTCGGGGTCATCAGGTGCTATTGATAAATACAGTTGTGTGTCATCAGCATAGCTGTGGTAGCTCACGTTGTGCCCCAGGATAATCTGACCTAACGGAAGCATGTAGATCAAAAAGAGCAGCGGACCCAGGATAGAGCCTTGTGGAACACCATATAGAATATCATGTGTCTTTGAAGTATAATTGCCACAACTAACAAAGAATGTTCTCCCTGCCAGGTAGGATTCAAACCAATTTAAGATCCTGCCAGAGAGGCCCACCCACTGACTAAGGCGATTTCTAACAATGTTGTGATCAATGGTATCAAATGTGGCACTCAGATCTAAGAGGATGAGAACAGATAAATGGCCTCTGTCTGCATTTACCCGCAAGTCATTTACTACTTTAACGAATGCAGTTTCTGTACTGTGATTTGTTCTGAAACCCGACTGAAACTTATCCAGGATAGCATGTTTATTGAGGTGGTCATTTAGCTGCATAATGACTGCCTTCTCTAGAATTTTACTTAAGAAAGGCAGGTTAGAAATAGGTGTAACATTTTCAAAAGCTGAGGAGTTGAGATTATATTTCTTGAGCAGGGGTTTAACTAGAGCAGTCTTAAAACAGTCTGAGAAGACCCCCGTATCTAATGACAAGTTTACTATGTCAAGAATTCTATCAATTAGCACGCCCGATTCTTCTTTGAAAAAATTTGTTGGTATTGGGTCAAGGATACAGGTGGAGGGTCTCATTTGAGAAAATATGTTATATAAATCAGGTACATCTAACCTGGTGAAAGAATTTAATTTGTTTATAGCATAGTACTGGGGCTTAAGAGAATGCACAGTATTGGGGAGATACACTATATTATTTCTAATATCATTAATTTTTTGATTGAAAAATACAGCAATAGCCTCACAAGTTTCACTGGAAGTATTCTGGAGACATTCTATTGAGTGACCTGAGTTTAGCAGATGATCAATCGTAGAGAATAAGACTCTGGGATTACTAGCATTGTTATTTATAATATTAGAGAAATAGCAGCGCCTCTCAAGACGGACTGTGTTATTGTATTCTGTTATTTTAACCTTCAATATTTCATAGTGGATAGTTAGTTTAGTTTTTCTCCATTTACACTCCGCTCTCTGGCATGTTCTCTTTAAATATAACAATGCTAGAAGATTTTTTAACTGTCTTTTCAGGTGTGACTATGTCAGCAGCAGCTCTCACCTTAGTATTAACATTTTCCACCTTACTATTTACATTATCCTCGCTATTGTAGTTAGCACTACAGAAGGACTGGTTTTTTAGAATGTTTGTAAATTTTGAAGCTGCTGATGAATCAAAGAAGTGTTTTTTAACAATATGCTTCTCATGAATGTTTTCTATCATTATTTCTATTTTAAATAGTAAAAGAAAATGGTCTGATAGACCAATATCAAACCTGCTTTACATCAACTTTTAGTCCTTTAGTAATTACTAAGTCTAACATATGACCAGCTTTATGTGTAGGCTGATTAACGAGCTGTCTCAAATCAAAAGAGTCCAGGAGGTTCATAAATTCTTTTACTTTTGGGTCACACTGTTTAATAAACAGTGTTTATTGATATGAAAGTTAAAGTCACCAACTATTAGGAGCACATCATAGTTCGTAATTATAATTGACACCAAGTCTGAGAATTCCTCAAAGAAAGACACATTGTATTTAGCAGGTCTATACACGGATAATACTAGAAACTGAGAAACTTCATGAATATCAACGGCAAGATACTCAAAGAACTTGAATTTACCAAAACAGGCATCTTTACACTTTAACCGGCTCGAGTAAATGTTTGCTAAACCGCCACCTCTCTTTCCTTGGCGATCCACACGAGTAAAGCTGTAATTCGGAGGCGCAGATTAGAACAGCCGTGCCATCAGAGCTAAGCCACGTTTCACTTAGTGCAATAAAATCAATTTTCCTATCGCTAATAAGATCGTTGATTGAAAACATCTTGTTGGTTAATGCTCTAACATTTAATAAAGCCATATTTAATATTTCGGAAGAGCAGACCTTAATTTTATGTTCGTTATGGGTATTCGAGATAGAAATTAAGTTATTTTTATTAGCGTGTGCTTATTTTTTATTTAATCTATAATCTGTTTTTATAGATTTAATACATTGTTCATCTAAAGGTGTAATTGTAATTAAATTATTTGTATTTATGCCGCACTGCCTAGATTTTTTACATGCATTGAGGTTAGTTATTAGAGTAGTAATGCAGTGCACTTTGCGGAAGACTTTGTTAAAGAATTATAATGTCCTAGCAAAGCATTACAGAAACAGTTAGGAGTAGAAACAGCGAGTCAAGAGAGACGAATTACCTTAGCGACGTTTTTGGAGAGGACCCGGGCACCGAATCTATTTGGATGCAGACCATCCTGCTTGAAGAAATGCGGCCTCTCCCAGAAGAGGTCCCAGTTGTCTATGAGCCCGATGTTTTGATTCTCACAGAAGCCTTTCAGCCAGGTGTTTAATCCCAACAGATGACTGTAATGCTCGCTTGACCTTCTAATGAGAGGTAAGGGACCCGAGATGAAGATTCTTGCAGACGGGGTCCTCTCCTTCGTGGCGATTTGTTTTCTCCTTTGAGAATCTCTGACTGTCGGTGTCTCACGTCGTTTACCCCAGGGTGTATTACAATGGATCCCACTGCCCTGTTCTTGTGCTTCTCGAAGTCTGTTGGCGCACATCTCATAACATCTTGGACACGAGCACAGGGAAAACAAAAAACAAAATATTTCTGATTAGGGCATGTGATGTTTAGATTTCTTATGATTGAATCACCAATCACAAATACATCCCCCGGGGTTGAAGGTAAACTGCGGGCGTGGAGAGGGTCGAAGCGGTTCTGGGTGGAGATGCTTGCCTGTGCCGATAGAGGTGTTCAAGCCTTAAACCCCCACCTGCACAGCGTAAACAAGCTGAGGTCTTCATCGATGGCATTGTCGCTCCGACAACGAGGCACGGGGGTGAAGCTCTCTTGGCCTTGGAGGTGAGTGGCACAGTGTGGAGTCGATGTTACTGAAACTCGATGTGTTGTGTCGATTTCAGATGACGGGGATGATTTTTCCAGCAGCCAAGCCTTCAAATCCCTCAGGTACCTCCGTCTGGAGAGGAGTTTCTGGATCTGGTTGTCGAGAACCTGGAGTTCTTCGACGTTGCGATTCATCTCACTGTCGCCCATTGTCTGCTTCTGCTTCCACTTCGTTCCCTAGGAAAGAGTGAGAGAGAGAAGTCAGGTTCACTTTACATATGATATCAACTTGGCAGTAAAGCAGTGGCACCAAGTGTAACAAGAGGGTACCAAGAAGAGAAGCAGAATAGACAAGAGTTAATACCGGCTTATAAATATATTACTTATATTTTAGGATTAATGACTAACAACAAAGATGCAGCATGCACAGCTATTCAGCAGCTCTAGTCAGGGTGTGCTAAACTGAAGTTCTGAGTCTTCAGCCAGGATTTGAAAGCTGAGACTGAAGGGGCATCTCTTATAGTAGCAGGCAGATCATTCCACAGCTTTGGGGCCCAGTAACTGAAAGATCGACCTCCCACTGTTATTTTATTAATCCTTGGAATCATAAGCAGACCGGCATCTTGAGATCTTAATGTGCTCTCAGATTTGTAAGTAATGGTGATCTGTGCCACAACCACCTGATCAAAGCATCATGCAGTCCTTACATTGATGAATTGAAGGCAAGAGGTCCACATGACAATCATCGTCTAATTCTTCCACGTGAAACCTGAAAACCATGTCAACTGATTGAGATCATTTATCTTAGGTAGAATGCCTAGAGGGGGACTAGGTGGTCTCATGGCCGTGGAATCCCCTCATTTTTATATTTTTTCTTTTTTCTTTCTTCATTTTGTAAAGCACTTTGAGCTACATCTTTTGTATGAAAATGTGCTATAGAAATAAATGTTGTTGTTGATGGTAAGTTCAGAAAAGTATTGAAATCAAAGACACAAATTTGTCAAACACGATGAGATCAAAAAAAGAAACAAACAGGCCACCAGGAATCAAAGGGAAAGATGTTAATCAGAAATTGTGGGCAATAAACAAGATTTAAAAAGCCAAAAGCAAACCAAATGTTAGGGACTACATGAAAAATAAGCTAATTATGCTCCACGAAAAGTCACGTGTTCACCAACTGAAGGATATCGTAGACCAGCAATTCTTAAACTACAAGGGAGGGCATCGAATAAATGAACAAGACATCAAAGTTAATTTTTTACATTTTTATTTCAAATTTAAATTTGCAAGCATATAATCACAACAAATGCATTACAACTAAAATTAAAATAAATAATTTCTATGGTATAGATCTAATGACTAACTGACGAGCGGCGCCACTGCTGCTTCCTTTATAGTCGTGTATTTTCAATCCAGAAAGTTCGAGACGTATCGGTATCTGTCGTGAACATTCGGGTAACAGTAGATCAGGTGATAATGCGGCGCGACTGCACTACATTGGCAGCGTAGCCAATATTACCAAATTGGGTTAAATAATTTACTGCCTATTGGGTTATTTTAATGGTACAACTAACAGCGGTATAATATTTGTCGGACGAAAATACGTTCGTCTCGTGCAGATTGAGTTGATCGGTGTCCTCGTTTACAAGATTTTAAAAAATTAAAACAATAATTAAATAAGAATAAATAATTTATTCTTTGTTTTTGGAATTAGAATTACTACCAAAAACCACACAAGGCATTTTAACAGTTATTAAAGCACTTTAAAAAAAAATTGCAAATATTTCATCGAAGTTAGCTGAACACATGCAAATCTTATGGAAGTAAAAATGATAGGATATCGCGACACCGCACGGGTTATTCTCATCTATCTTATATTATGCAGGGGACGCAGAATTATTCCAGGTGGGGGGGGGGGGGGGCGTGAAATACGAAAGTTTGAGAACCGCTATTGTAGACTGACATTGGCACGTACAGTATTTGTAGTGTAATGAATGTGATGTTCTTTAAAGTCTCTTGACGAGAGTCAAAGGCCTCACATAAACAAATCAAGCTAAAACGGGAGTGAAATTACAGTTTTCTAGAATTCATCAGGATGAAAGTTAAAAAGTTAGACAATGAGAAATGCAATCTATATGCCAAAAAAAAACAAAGACACACATCGAAATGTGTTTAATATCATGTCATCCTTCTGGCAGACAACCTTGGAGTTGGCAGCGAAGCAGAGGTAAGATCTTGTCTGAAGTAGCATATGACAGCTTTATAAGTGAGAGGAGGAGGAGGAAGGTAGGCAGGCCCAGAACTTTAGTGCTAGTCAGGCCCTTAACAACTTAATTTTAAACACAGGGTTGGGCCAAATTAGGTTTACAGTTGTTCAAATGGAAAAAGACATACATGTTATGATTATTACAATAGGTTTATTAACTCAATAGATTTATTAACTTACTGTATTAACTCAAAAGAATGTCACAATAGCACAAAGCACTTAGGCACAATCTAAGTTCTCAAATTGCCAGCCTCACGTACTCACAATTGCAAACCTGCTTTTTCCCACCCCATATTTTCCCAGTTGTAAGTTCTTTTGCCCTCATGCCGTACTGAAAACTGTTTCTCCTTGATATATAGATTTTTATTATTTTTGCTAGTGTGGTTGCTGAATAGCACCCCCTAGTGTTCATAATTGTGCTGCCATGGGTAAGAAAAAAATGACAGTTTTTTTTGTTCTTTATTTTGCCTTATACAATTTCTTGTATTAGGAATTTGTTAGTTTTTATATAACATTTGGGGTCAGAGCACAGGGTCAGCCGTTCTACAGCACCCCTGCCGCAATTGTAGGTTAAGGGCCTCGCTCAAGGGCCCAGCAGAGTAGGGTCTCTTTTTGGCAGTAACGGCGATTCAAAGCAACAGCATTCTGGATAGCAGTGCAGATCCTTAGCCTCAGAGCCAACACTCTGAAGTTAGGGCAGGAGAAATGATTGGGAGATGAATGGAGAAGTCCAGCTCAATGTTCGAAACAAGCCACATTCAAACACCGCAAAACTTTGAAACTAACCACTGAGGCCTTTCTTTCAGAGTTATTTACAAATGTGGATGCTTACTGTTGTGTCACGTCATCTTTTTTAGAACCTGAATTGTGATACCAGTTTCAGGGTGTGACGCGTTAGCAGTGAACTATGCTGTCAACAACAATAACCTGGTGTTGCACCCTGTCACGATTTTCTTATGTTTTCAATTTCTTCTGAACTTAGACATTTTTCTATGCATCTTTTGCGGTAAAGATTTTTGTTTTATTCTTCAGTGAATTTGTGGGTGAGATTACTTTCATGATATAAAGCATTTTTCAGAATAACATAATTTTTCTCATCTTTATTTTCATTATTTACCTCCATGCCATTTTACTTAGTACGTCAATTGGCTGCTTAACGCGCTACCAGACGTTGCTGGAGCAGGTCTTTGAAAGTTGCCACAAATCACGTCATCAATGCTACGGCTTAAAAGATGTCATCTCAGAACAATTCATCGTCCAAGTTTGTGGATACCCAGGTTTCATTCTCTGTGAGATTTCAAAGATTACTTGTCTGATAAACGACTCTCTTCGTTCTTGTGTAGAGTTTACCCCTTTTGTTAGGCCACAGATTTGTTTTCTTTATCTTGTTTTTTAATGATAGCTTTCTTTATCAAAGCTTCACTTCCCAGTCCTTCTATTCTCAGTCTATTTACAGCATCAAAACAAAATACAAAGGTGAAAAATTTGTATTTCTTACACAACAAATCAAAGTTGAAAAACTAATAACAGAATGAAACTAAAAAAGTTTAAAAAAAAACAAAAATCAAGAAGACTGAAAAAAATTTAAAATTGAGAAAGAAAAAAACTAATAAAAAACTAATAGAGTCCAGAATCATAACAGCAATATATTATATTCATTATATTATATCCCAGGTCCTCCCTGCATGGAGTTTGCATGTTCTCCCCGTGTCTGCGTGGGTTTCCTCCGTGTGCTCCGGTTTCCTCCCACAGTCCAAAGGCATACAAGTTAGGTGCATTGGCGATCCTAAATTGTCCCCAGTGTGTGCTTGGTGTGTGTGTGTGTATGCCCTGTGGTGGGCTGGTGCCCTGCCCAGGGTTTCAGTTTAGGTGCATTGGCGATCCGAAATTGTCCCCAGTGTGTGCTTGGTGTGTGTGCCCTGTGGTAGGCTGGCACCCTGCCCGGGGTTTGTTTCCTGCCTTGCACCCTGTGTTGGCTGGAATTGGCTCCAGCAGACCCCCGTGACCCTGTAGTTAGGATATAGCGGGTTGGATAATGGATGGATGGATATTGCTGGTCACGATACCTGTCAAAGATATGTATAAAATATGTATTTATTTCTCCATTCCCTTCAGTATCATCTGGCTATCCCTGTTAAAGGGTACAATCAGAGATCTGAAAGTGGATGAGCTAGTGGTGTCCCGGATGATGGACTATCTGTCAGGCAGACTGCGATTTGTGAGACTCAAGGACTCTTTTTCTGATGCATTGCTGTCTGTATAGGCTAAAACCAATGAAATAATCGAATGCATGATCCGGTTTCAAAGAAGGCGGGTGTCTCTTCATCAAGGTAAAGTGCTACAGACCAGTGGCACTTACATCTCACATCATGAAGACCTTTGTAGAGGCTCGTCCTGTTCTGTATGAGTCCTGTTGTGGTAGACCATCTGGACTCATTGTAGTTTGCCTATCAGACAAGACTTATTCTCACCTGGACAAAACTGGCAGCATTGTGAATATGGTTTATTTTGATTTCTCCAGCTCCTTCAGTACCATCCAGCCAATCATGTTAAGGGCTAAACTCAGACATATACAGTTGGATGAGCCTGTGGTGTCCAGGATGATGGACTGTCTGTCAGGCAGACTCAAGGACTGTGTGAGCAACACTAGAGCACCACAAGGATCAGTGGACCTGTCACCTACTCGCTCCACTCTGTACACCTCGAACTATAAATATAACATCAGGTCCTGTCACTTATGGAGTATATTAATAAGGGTGGTGAAACAGAGTATAGGAGTTAGGTGGTGAAGAACTTGGTGGTCTCGTGGCCTTGGAACCCCTGCAGATTTTGTTTTTTTCTCTCCAGCCCTCTGGAGTTTTTTTTTTGTTTTTTTCTGTCCTCCTGTCCATCAGACCTTACTTTATTCTTTGTTAATTAGTATTGCCTAATCTTCCATCCATCCATCCACTGTCCAACCTGCTATATCCTAACACAGGGTCATGGGGGGTCTTCTGGAGCCAATCCCAGCTAGCACGGGGCACAAGGCAGGAACAAACCCCGGGCAGGGTGCCAGCCCACCGCAGTTGCCTAATCTTTTTTTTATATTTTTCTTTTTTCTTTCTTCCTCTTGTAAATCACTTTGAGCTACATCATTTGTATGAAAGCATGCTATAGAAATAAATGTCATCCATCCATCCATCCTCTTCCGCTTATCCGAGGTCAGGTCATGGGGGTAGCAGCTTAAGCATAGAGGCCCAGACTACCCTCTCCCCGGCCACTTCTTCCAGCTCTTCCAGGAGAATCCCAAGGCGGTCCCAGGCCAGCCGGGAGACATAGTCCCTCCAGCATGTCCTGGGTCTTCCCCGGGGCCTCCTCCCGGTTAGACGTGCCCAGAACACCTCACCAGGGAGGCGTCCAGGAGGCATCCTGATCAGATGCCCGAGCCACCTCATCTGACTCCTCTCGATGCGGAGGAAACTAGAAACTAGAAATAAATGTTGTTGTTGTTATTTTCCTTAATGGCCTGGAGAGTACGACAACTGTTTTTTCTAAAAGCTATTTGAAATGTTGAATCATTGGATCACAAAAGACAATTCCACTGGGCCACTTTTCCAAATCGGATTAGACTGAGTCTAGAGAAGTAAGCAGCACTTCTACGCAGTGTTGATACGTGGCTTCTGTTTTGCATAGTAAAGCTGAAATATTCTCAAGCCTGTGTCATGATATCCATGAAAGATGCATGATGGTTCTTAAGACATTGACATCTGAGGGATCAGAGATCATGCACAATCAGAAGTGGTTTTTGAACTTCTCCTTCACACGCTGAGATATGACCAGATTCCTTGAATCTTTTTATTATATTGTACTCTGTAGAGATGACATGCCCCAAACTCCACCACATTTTCTTTCTGGAACGTTCTTTTCAAAGTGTAGGATTATTTGCATCTGTTGACGAGTCTTGAGTCATCCTTCCTTTTGTTATTGGAAGTACCTTATATACTGGAGCACCATTGCCCCACCTGTTTAACATCACCTTGTTATTTCAACTGGTCACATTATTATTAGTCCTATGCTATCTTGTCCCAAATTTTTTAGAACATATCGATTTCAGAATAAAGGTATGTCTTCCAAAACAATACGGTTGATTAGGTAAACCATGAAATACTTTGTCTTTGTACTGTGTCACACACGTGCGAGTAGGAGGAAGCTGAGTGGACCGAAAGAAGGTAATTCCATGCCAGGCCAGGGGGCGGTGGGATGCACTAATCCTTTCTCTATTTTCTCTGCAGACCAAACACGGTTCCAGCGCCAAGAGTGATGTCACTTCCGGTACCAACTCCCAATAAGACGGCACTTCCAGTTCAGTGCCCCAAGAGGGACGTCACTTCCAGTTCCGACATAGATGACATCACTTCCTTTGATGGCCAAAGCCGCCCTATTTGCCACTACCCATCAGTTCATGTTGAGAAGTTGACCTGAGCACATCTGTGCAATTTCAGTTAATCATTGCAGCAATATATGGGTGGCTGCCCCAAATCTTTTTGTGTGTCCGAGGGTGACTTCTTTCACAACTCTTTGTGCATGAATACAAGTTAAAGTCAAATTTACAAATCACTTTTTTGCCCCAACTTTTTTGAAATTGGGTTGTATAGTAGAAGTAGTAGGCAACCTTCAATCCCAAGGGAATATGCAGTCTTTGCTACACCATGTACAGAAGAACGCTGAGGGAGCTCTGACATCTTGGTCAAGTGACTTCCTGTGGGCTTTCTTATCATCAGCTTTTTGTACCACTTCGGTCATTTGCTCCAGAGATCCTTCATCACCTCCAGCTCCCACGTATTCCTGTCTAAAGCGACTGACTGCCAAGTGTGGGCATTGATGCTGAGTGCCTTGAGGTCATACTTGCGGACATCCTTGTAGCACATCAGGGGTCTTCCTGTTGACTTCTTGCCAGATCTGCCCATCGACCATGTGTGAAATGTGACCCAGCCAGTATGCTTGATGAAAGTGATAACAGAGGTGGTGACTGCCTTCTCAAGCACCGTGTTGTTGAGGATTTTTATCTCTTCAAAAGATACCAAACACCTGAGGAAGTTGAGCCACTGCTCTTATTTTGTGCAAAGAATCCATGTCTCCCTGGTGTACAGCAATATGTTCAGGAAGCACACACACATGGACTTGGTGTTCTCCGTCAGCTTGCTGTTGGCCCAGACTCTCTTTGTCTGTCTTGAAAAAATGGAAGCTACTTTTCAGGTGTGCTTATTGATCTTTCTGTCGAGTGGCAGGCTGTCCAAGATCATTAGGTCTACGTACATGGACACACAGATGACTTCCAGCTTATTAGTCTTGTGGGGCTAGATGTGATTCTCAAAGGATATGGACAATACGTTAAAAAACTTAGTAGTAAATAACATCAAAATCTGCTGTTAAAAATGCTCCACAGGGCTTCTGACTAAAAATTGGCCCCCAATTTTTTCCATTCTGTGCCCTTTAAATGTTATGGGTTGCTGTGTCCCCTTTTCTAGTTATGTATTAGTAGAGTATGTAAAATAATTATAGAAAGATTTTAGTCATTTCATTTCACTGTATTGTGAAAATCTATCTATATGTTGATATAGTGTCTTACATATCTATCTATTAATCTATCCATCTAATATAATATAATATAATATAATATAATATAATATAATATAATATAATCTATATATATATATAAAGGCCAAATATCACTAACTCATCACGAAATCTCCCAAACCATGAGTACTTGGGACATGAAATTTGGAATGTAGGTTACCCTTGGCCCATAGGTGCTCACTAAGAAACGGTTTTAAAAATTTTGTGGTCCAAGCTCGAAAATTCTTATAGTTTTTTAGACTCATTTGTATGTCTGTTCGCTTTTCACGAGAGAACTACTTAACGGATTTCGATTGGGTTTTTTTCTGTAATTTGCTTGAACATTCCGTTGATATTGTGACTTTCTCGTCGTGCTAATTATCATAGTTGGCTTGCAGTACTGATTTATTAGCGTGAATCCGAGAGAGACTCATTGGGCTGCTGGGCCCTCCTCATTCACCCGTCTGCATCGTGGCATAACCTTAACTCCGCTTAGTTAGCAAATGAGAGAACTACTTAATGGATTAGATCTTTTTATTTCTATAATTTGCTTGAATATTCCGGTTGATTTTGTGACTTCTCTCATTGCGCTAAGAATCATAGTTTGCTTGCAGGAGCGATATAGTCGCACTAATCCGAGACAGGGGCTGAGCGCTGAGGGGAGGGGGAAGTGTGACGTCAAGGGTAGAGAGCTGGGTGGGGCCCTACTCACTGTCCTTTATCACTAACATGCAGGCGAAGCCGTGGGGGATGGCTAGTATCATATAATATAATATAATATAATCCATCCATTATCCAACCTGCTATATCCTAACACAAGGTCATGTGGGTCTGCTGGAGCCAATCCCAGCCAACACAGGGTGCAAGGCAGGAAACAAACCCTGGGCAGGGCGCCAGCCCACAGCAGGGCACACACACACACACCTACACACCAAGCACACACTAGGGACAATTTAGAATCGCCAATGCACTTAACCTGCATGTCTTTGGACTGTGGGAGGAAACCAGAGTACCCGGAGGAAACCCACGCAGACACGGGGAGAACATGCAAACTCCACGCAGGGAGGACCCAGGAAGAAAACCAAACCTACCCACCGTGCCGCCCCATATAATATAATATAATATAATATAATATAATATAATATAATATAATATAATATAATATAATGTAGATGCATATTTTATTATACCTACTTAACTTTTATCGACATTTATCTAACTCTATATTTATTGTTCTAGTATCAGAATGTAGTTTAAGTTAATTTGTTTTGGTTTCAACAGATGTTTTTTTCATATTTTTGATTCTTGTTTTCTTTTTTTTCACATCTTCGCGCCCCCCTTTTTGTTAATTTGGGCCCCCCTAGGGGGGCCCACCCCACAGGTTGAGAACCACTGATATAATGTGATAGATAGATAGATGATCTATCTATCTATCTATCTATCTATCTATCTATCTATCTATCTATCTATCTATCTATCTATCTATCTATCTATCTATCTAACACAATTTTTTATTTGATTTTAGTTCATAGATGAAACAGTTTTTCTTCCAAAGCTGCCATTTGATGATTTCCTATTTTAACTTATTTATCAATAGTTGTTGGCATTATAAAACCAATTATAACAATCATACATTGATTTGCACAGTTGCTGGCTCTGTATACAGAGCAATGGCACATGGCTGCATAATTATTTGATTTCAGCCCAGATAATTACAGCATGTCCACCTAAGCAATTATGCCCAATTCGTTCCTCCTTTTTGTTATTGAATGTGCCTTTCCACATCATAGCTTTGCAGTAATCAAATGCAACAGGACTTACAAAAAACAGTTTAATAGTATTTAATGATACCCCATGAAACTCTCCAATACCTTGCCGCCTCCTTCAGAGGTTTACAAACCACAGGTTATATTATGCCTTTAAAATTAACAGATTCACAAACTGTTATTACATAAGGAAGAGATACAAAGCGAGAGTTCAAAGGGTTTCCTAATTGCAGGTGTAGCAGTTTTCATAACCTGCTCTGGGTCTCTTGAAACTTTTGCAGCCATAAAAGTTAACAACATTTCATTTTATTTAATAAAAAAGAAAAAAATAGTAGTTGGCATAGTAATGTAGTTACAGTGCTGCCACAGAGCAACAGAAAGACAGTCCTTGGTTCCCTTTGAACGGAGTTAGCATGTTCTTCCCATTTTCATGTAAGTTGCCTCCAGGTGCTCCAGTTTCCTTTTACAGTCCAAAGACTTGTAGGTGTGGTGGAATAGCGATGCCAAGTTGACCTCTGATATTTGTGTGTACACATGCACCAAAGTAATGACCTGGCGCCCTGTCCAGGATTGTTCCCTCAATAGTGACTGACAGGTGGCCCAACGTCTTGGGGAACCACCTACAAAATATTTGGAGCATAAAGACATTTAATGAAAGAGTACTTAAATATTTTTAAATATAACAAAATTACATAATACATTAAAAATGAGGTATATGATGTATGAACTCTGTTTTAGTTCCCTTTTATGAGGGCCTGTGTTATATATTTGCACTGAAGAACTTTTTTGGCTTTTCGACAGTTTATATCTGCTACCTGTTGTCACTTCTTAGGGTACTGGCCCGGTGATCAGAAATATCCCAAACAAACTTCTTTCCATCACGCCTGAATTGCTTGAAGATATTAAGCAACCTGCACTGTTTTATATGGTGTGGGTGTGCATACATAAAATATAGCATGTTTTTCCTATGCAAAAAAGATCCCCCTTCAGTCTCAGCTTTTAAACCCAGGCTGAAGATTCACTTCTCAAGTCTGGCATACCCTGACTAGAGCTGCGGATTAGTTGTGCATACTGTATTTCTGTTTCTGTTAATCTCTTGTACAGAAATGTAAGTATCACAATATTTTTAAACCATTACTAACCCTTCTCTGTTCCATTTCTCTTCTTGGCATTAGAATGTGACACTTGGTGCCACTGCCTTACTGCCACGCTGCTCTTCTGCATATGGAAAAGTCATCTTGGTTAAAGGAGCGTTGGAATCATTGAATGGTCCAGCAAAGACTCCAATGAAGAAAACCCAGAAGCGGGTAGGTGGCCAGTTGGCCGAGGTCTCCAGGACTGTGACTTTGCTTTTGGCTTTCTCTTTCACAATTTCAATCTCCACCATAGTCAACAAGCTTATCAATAAACACATGGACAGATATTGTTGGTTTCCATTTATCTTATATATAAACAATCTACACATAGAAGTGTGTGTCTCTGTCCGGCCCGGAAGTGAGATGTGAAGTCGGGGTAAAGGCTCCACCTCTGAGGAAACAGAAAACTTGCCTAGCTGCTAATAACACAAGCGAGGTGAGCACATCAGCAAAATGAAACCTCAGAAGAAAGACAAAGTCGCTTAGCTGCTAACATCGGCAAAACGGTATCCCTTTAACTTATCCTCCCACTGCTAATACACTGTGAAATATGGTCTGGACACAGACAGACACTGAGGCTCACGCTGTCCAAAATATGCACCATTTATTCACAACACCACACACAATATCGTGCACAATCCACAAACACAGTCCTTTTCACTACTCTTCAGTCACCTCCACTCCTCTCTTGCAAGCTCCGTCTTCCTCCTCCCAACTCCGGCTCCCTGAATGGAGTGAGGTGGCCCCTTTCATCCCATCTCGGATGTGCTCCATGTGTTCTGTGATGTTTTTCTGGCAGCACTTCCTGGTGTGGTGGAAGTGCTGCCCTTGCACCTGGAACCAGTTCCTGGTTTGGCAGCACTTCCTTGTGTGGCGGAAGTGCTGTCCTCCAGGGCTCAGGAACCATACAGGCACCCTCTGGTGGTGATGGAATTCAGCGGGGTATGCCCTCTTGCGTCCAGTGGAGATATTGCCCTTCACTCTGTCTTTCTCTGCTCCAGGCGTCCCGGTGGGGCAGGTTCCCTGGTCGTCTGCCACAACACAAGCAAGGTGAGCACATCCTCAAAATGAAAAACAAAATCACTTAGCCGCTAACATCAGCAAAATGGTATCCCTTTTACTTTTCTTTCCGCTGCTAATGCACAAGCAAGGCGAGCACGTCAACAAAACAAATTCTCCTAGGAGAGAGATGGCCAGAGTCGTTCCTTTCAATTATGTGACATTTCTACATTTCAATTTTTTTTCAATAGTTTCTAGGACCCCAGACTTTTTACAGCACGGGCTTACACAGCTATGTTTAATAAGTTTCTACCTTGTTCTCGGTGTGTTTTAACAAATCTTCATTTACATGTGCACCAGTTCTGTATTTAGTGATTAGTATAATCTGTACTTGTATTTTAACTCAGAACTGTTCACAGCGTTCTGGACTTGCACTCAGTGAAGAGTGTAAAACAAAAGAATAAGTTAATTGTATTGTAATTTGTGGCAGTGTCTGCTACTCCTAATGTAAGTAGAGCACTTTACTGTGCTCGTATTATAATAAGGGCACCAGGTGAGAATGAAGCTGTTTTTGTTAACCATGAGCAGTTACAATCCATTAATGCAAAAGTCATCCAAGATGTGACTAGCAGACATCATGTCTCAGTGGCCTGGGTCAGCCTGATATTCATTTATTTTGAGGCAAACTAGCTTTGGCAGACATGATGGTTCTGTACGTGGGGGCTGGATTGTTTGTAAGGTAACTGGCTGAACCCTCACTGTTTCATAGGGCCGGTACTATTCATTGGTGCAGCACCCACATCAGTACATGCATCAGATGATAGTGGCTACCCACTTAGATGATAGTGCCTTACGCCTTTCCCTGACTCCAAGAGCGCAGAAGTCAGGTGCTATAATGCCACACACGACCTTGTGCTCTGAGTTGCAGAGCACAGCCATATATTCTTGAATGCAGGCAGCAGGGTCTAGATCTGTCAGGAGGGAGCGGCTCTACCAGCCAATGAAGTTCTACAGTATTGTTATTTCATGTGTATGAGGCTGATTAGCGTGCTACATATATGGATGTTTCAGGGAAGCGTTGGAGGCACACGTACATATACAGTTATGCTTGAAAGTTTGTGAACCCTTTAGAATTTTCTATATTTCTGCATAAATATGACCTGAAACATCATCAGATTTTCACTCAAGTCCTAAAAGTAGATAAAGAGAAACCAGTTAAACAAATGAGACAAAAATATTATACTTGGTCATTTATTTATTGAGGAAAATGATCGAATATTACATAATTTGCCAGGCTAATACAGTGGAGCACTTTAAAATACTGCTGAAAACACATTACTTTAACATGGCCTTTTCATAACTTCACTTTATCTTAATCCTGATACTCTGTATGTTCAATTCATCATAATAACTATTCATGGTGGCTCTAAAATCCGTACTGACCCCTACTCTCTCTTCTGTTTCTTTTTCCGGTTTCTCTGTGGTGGCGGCCTGCGCCACCACCAACCTACTCAAAGCACCATGATGCCCCAGCATTGATGGACTAAAAGCCAGAAGTCCATGTGATCATCATCATCATCATCAAGTCCTTCCGTGAAAACCATAAATACAAAGTGGACTGTTTCATTCATGTTAGGTAGATTGCCCAGAGGGGACTGGGTGGTCTCATGGCCTGGAATCCCTGCAGATTTTATTTTTTTTCTCCGGCCGTCTGGAGTTTTTTTTTTTTTTTTGTTTTTTCTGTCCCCCCTGGCCATTGGACCTT
>JANRMT010062852.1:23437507-23449993 GCA_026402145.1 Polypterus bichir lapradei | reverse complement strand
CTATCTATCTATCTATCTATCTATCTATCTATCTATCTATCTATCTACAGTACTGTATGTGGTGGTTTATCATTGTTCTGTATTTCATTTCAAACAGTGAGCAGCCAGTTCTGCATCATCCACCATCTCTTCATTCCCATGGTCCACCAAGGTGTACTGCAGCTCTCAAAAGCTCCACAATCAGTCAAAACAAGTGCATTTAGGGCAACATATGTGAAATATTAAGAAGGCAAAAGCAGAAAAAAAATTCAGAGGTCTCCAAAATTCCAGCCTCCATCAGTGTCCTTCCAAAACACAGTGAAAAGGACTAACAGAAACTACTGTGAGTCAAAGCTTATTATTTTTTTTCCTCAAATGCAGATCAGAAATAAGACAATAGCCCCCAGCCCCCCAAAACCACACACACATAACTTCCCGCTCTTTTTCGTGTCACAGCCTGTAATGATTACTTTCCCATATGTCACAATACAGCTGCTGGCTTGAATGAGTAATAGGCTGGAGTGGTACTTTATTGCATTTACACATGTAATTTGTCAAAACTGGCAGATTTTAGAGGGTGCTTAGGGCGATCACTTCACAGAGATCTGTTATCTCTGCAGAATAAATGACAGCTGTGGACAAAGGTAGGAAGTGACATTGAAAGCAATGCCTCCTTTCATAATGACACCCCAAGTCAGCTTGATGATTTTTTGTTTTGAGAAAATAACACATTAAGTGTTTATCGATTGATCTGTAAGGCCAATATGTATGGCCATTTAACTCTGTTTCATTTGATTTCTGTTGTGTTTCTTGGTACCTGTCTGTCTCTCCTTTTTCTGATTTCTTACATTGTAACTTCTTCTTCTTCTTTCGGCTGCTCCCGTTAGGGGTTGCCACAGTGGATCATCTGTCCTCATAAGGATTAGGCAAAATTTTACACTGGATGCCCTTCCTGATGTAACCCTCCCCATTTATCCGGGCTTGGGACCGGCACAAAGAAACACACTGGTTTGTGCATCCTCTGTGGCTGGGTTATTTCTTACACTGTAACAAAGTTGAATAATTATACCAAAGAAATATGTCACACTCTTTGCAGTCTTAGATCTAGATGTCAGATTTTAAGAAGGCTGACACTTAACATGATTGTGCTCCTTAACTTAGGTCCGCACTTGTAAAGCACTTTGGCATTGTATGCTCAATATAACATCTATCTATTTATCTATCTATCTATCTATCTATCTATCTATCTATCTATCTATCTATCTATCTATCTATCTATCTAATACATAGTGCCTTATCTATCTATCTATCTATCTATTGTAATAGATAGTATACAACAACAACTACATCATTTATTTATATAGCACATTTTCATACAAAAAATGTAGCTCAAAGTGCTTTACATAATGAAGAATAGAAAAATAAAAGACACAGTAAGAAAAGAAAATAAGCCAACATTAATAAACATTGAATAAGAGTAAGGTCTGATGGCCAGGGTGGACAGAAAAAAACAAAAAAAAAACTCCAGACGGCTATAGAAAAAAATAAAATCTGCAGGGGTTCCAGGCCACGGGACCGCCCAGTCCCCTCTAGGCATTCTACCTCACATAAATGAAACAGTCCTCTTTGTATTTTGGGTTTTCACGGAAGGACTTTGATGATGATGGTCATGCAGATTTCTGGCTTTTAGTTCATCAATGTTGGAGCATCGTGATTCTTTGAGTAGGTGGTGGTGGTGCAGGCCGCCACCACAAAGAAACCGGAAAAAGAAACAGAAGAGAGAGTAGGGGTCAGTACGGATTTTAGAGTCACCATGAATAGTTATTATAATGAATTGAACATACAGAGTATCAGGATTAACAGGGGTTCCTGCTGGGATGGACTCCCTTCCTTTACCTGGTTAGAAGACCCAGGTGGTAAACGTGCACAGAGGGGACTGGGCAGTCTCATGGTCTGGAATCCCTACGGATTTTATTTTTTTCTCCAGCCGTCTGGAGTTTTTTTTTTGTTTGTTCTGTCCACCCTGGCCATTGGACCTTACTCTTATTCTATGTTAATTAATGTTGACTTATTTTATTTTCTTACTGTGTCTTTTATTCTTCTATTCTTCATTATGTAAAGCACTTTGAGCTACTTTTTGTATGAAAATGTGCTATATAAATAAATGTTGTTGTTGTTGTTTTTCTCCAGCCGTCTGGAGTTTTTTTTGTTGTTTTTTTCTGTCCTCCCTGGCCATCAGACCTTACTTTTATTCTATGTTAATTAGGATTGCCTAATTTTATTCTTATCTTTTGTCGTTTTTTTCTCTTTCTTCATCCTGTAAAGCGCTTTGAGCTACATCATTTGTAAGAAAATGTGCTATAGAAATAAATGTTGTTGTTGTAGATTTTTGGCAAATAAATATTTAGAAGGACTGAAAACTGAGACAACCTCACTAATCTTTTCCATTATCAGCTGAACTCTCTCTATTATAAAAAAAATCTTGGAAGGCTTGGAAAGAGACGAGATGTGATTTTCTCAGAGACACTTTAACATCCTGCGAGACAATAAGACAGTAAGACAAAAGGACAGCTGCTGTACAGGCTTTTAAATGTTCGAAGCACTGCGAGACATAAAGATCACACAGCACGGCAGCAGCAGCAAGCCAGCCGATCGAGCATATTTGTTTTCCATTGTATCACCATTTAAGAAGGGGTTTCGGAGGAGCGACCGCATCTCCTCAGTGTGAGTTCAGCCCCCCCCCCCCCCCCCCACCTCTTCACAACGCAAGCGGCAGAGATGTGAAGTGGTTGGCGTGCTCCATAGGGGGTTGGCAAGTGAAGCAAGCAGGGGGCAAAGCCCCGTAGTAATTCTATATTAATAGCACTACATATCCTACAGATGGAAATAACAAGTCAAAAACGTTCATCCATCCATCCATTTTTTGCCTCTTATGCAGGTCTGGATCACAGGGGTAGCAATCTAAGCAAAGATGCCCATATGTCTCTTTTCTGCACCACCTTCTCCAACTTCTTTGGGGTGATACTGAGGCGTTCCAAGGCCAATCAAGAGATATAATCTGTCCAGCGAGTCCTGGGTCTGCACCAAAGTCTTTTCTCAGTTGGACATGCCTAAAACACCTCACCCAGGAGGCATCCAGGAGGTATCCTAATCCGATACCTAAACCACATCAAGTGTCTCTTTTCAATGCTCAGGAGGAATGGTTCTACTTTGAGCTCCTCCAGAATGTCTGTGCTCCTCACCCTATCTCTGAGACTGAGGCCAGACACCCTGTGAAAGAAAATCATTTCTTTTGCTTGTATCCACAAGTCTAGTTCTTTCTGTCACTATCTACAGATCATGACCATAAGTGAGATTAGATCATCCTGTAAATTAAGAACTTCACCTTTCGTCTCAGCTCAGTCTTCACCACGGCTGACCAGTACAATGTCTGCATAACTGTGGACACTGCTTCAATCTGCCTGCCGATTTCCCGCACTCTTCTTCACTAAATCGTAAACAAGACCCTGATATCCTGAAACACCTCCACCTGAGGCAGCACCAAACTGGGAAAGGACATTCCACCCTTTTCCAGCTGAGAACCATGACCTTGTACATGGAGGTGCTAATCCTCATTCTGGCAGCATCACACTCAGCTTCAAACCACCCTAGTGAACGTCTGAGGTCGCAGCTCGATGAGCTCAGCAGGACGACATCATCTGCAAAATGCAAAGACATCATCATCAGAAATGTCCAAACATTTCACATACGATTTGGATTATTCCGTTAATAGCGCCGAGATGGCATTGCAGCATCTGAAGAATATTTCCATCACTTATGATGAAGTCATGGTCTCATTTGATGCCATAAAACTAACATCATGATTTTAATTCATCTTGCCAAAGAAAAGAACATAATGCATTTAATAAGACTTTGGCAAAAAAAAATTCACTTCCATTTTCATGGAAAATACTACAGACAGAAAGAAGGCATGCCAATGGGATCTCCGTTATCAGGACTCTTAGCTGAACTAGTTAAGCAGCAATTTGAAAGAGTGGCACATACTCAGTTCAGACCTAAACTTTGGATATGCTACATAAACAACACATTTGTCATATTAAAAAGTGACCAGTTGAACGAATTCCACAAACATATCAAATTAAACATTCCCTATAATCCAGTTCATTATGGAAAAAGAAATGAATAGACCTCTCCATTGAAAGAAGTAAAGACGACTCATTGATTACTAGCGTCTATCGCAAGGAATGTTATGCAGACAAAATATTACACTTTTCTAGCAATCACCCCTCATCGTTGTATTATGAACTTTTGCATTCCCTTACAGGGATCAAACCTCGGCTGTCAGTGCATGTACTCTTTGTATTATAATTATTCACTTATTTGACAGGGTGAAGAGTAGAGTATTACATAATCAGGTCTAAATCCCAATCTGATTATTTCGATGGTTACCTACCAGGTAACACTTGTGGTTGGTCGGCCAGTCAGCAAACATCTGCCATGTCTTCTAAGATGCTAGAAGCCGATCATAGATATGTTATACAGTGTCTGCCAAATAATACAAAGAGTTACACGCGCTGACATCTGAGGTTCGATCCTCTGAAGGGGATACAAAAGTGCATACATCTGACGAGCCCCAATAAGTGAGAAACACGTGTTGTTTACTCTGTGGGAATCTGAGCCTGGACTTGCTGCCAGCTAACATCCTGGAGGAGATAAAGCCCTGGGTGAGGTGTCTCCCCCAGTGTATATATATATTGTGAAATGAACAGCTTAGACACATGAAAAAGGTTTGGGGCAGCCACCCATATACTTGAACCTGGCTGCAAAAAGGCAAATTTTGAGCACAAATGAATACAGTGTTGAGTCCAAAACAGAACTGATCAAGGGAGGGAAGGGTTTTTAAGGTCAGGGGAAGTGACGTCCTCAGGGCCGGGGCCGGAAGTGACGTTTTTCGGAGGCCGGAACTGGAAGTGATATCTTTGGAGGCCGGAACAGGAAGTGACATCTTTAGACTCAGGCAGAATTTCCTATATCTGGTCTGCAGAAATAAAAGAGGAAGGTTTAGTGTACTCTGCCACCCCCTGTCCTGGCGTTGAATTACCTTCTGGCTGACTCCCATGTTCACATGTGTGACAATATATATATGTATACGATAAAATAAGAAGACAGAGACACAGGTTAAGGTTTGGAGAGCCTCCCTATATACTGGTTGTAGCGTCCAGTTTAAATATAGGGTCAAAAAATAATCAAACATTCGACAAAATAAATTTTATACAGATAGTAAAGGAAGTGCAATTAACAGGAAGGAAATGTGGAAATTAGTGGAGCTGACGTTGATCGTGGTGGCAGGAGATGACGTCAGAAGCGGAAGTGCAGAACCGAGGTCATCGGGGGGAATCCGGAAGTGTGGTGACTCCACGAAGCCGGACGAGGAGTCTTTAGTATAGACGGGATGTGATGACCAGTAGTACTGCTTTAGTCGGTTGTTTTTCTGCAGAATGAAGGAAAGAAAAGCATTAGTGCCTCGTTCAAGTCTCCCATCCTTTGTTCTTTCATGCACAATCGAGCCTTTTGACTGTCCCGTAAGTGCATGTGTGTGACAACGTATACACAGATAGATAGATAGATATGAAAGGCACTATATGATAGATAGATAGATAGATAGATAGATAGATAGATAGATAGATAGATAGATAGATAGATAGATAGATAGTGACAAGGATGTTTAATCACTCATGAAACAAAACTGAGACCCACCAAATGGGTGGTCATGATGTGCCTGCCTGTGAATCCTAGCCAATGTAGATATCTGAATGGATCGATATATCCAAATGGCTGTATAGTGCCTTATCCGGGTGTTGATCCTGCCTTGAGCTTGATAATTGTTAGGATAGGCCCCAGGTCCAGAATATAAAAAGACAACTAAACAGTAAAATGCAAAATTATTAAATAAATGACAGCAATACTATACAATATATTAAAATTATAAAATGTATAAATTATGTGGTAAACAAATATATAATAAATAAGTAACTAATAACTTTATATAAAAGAATTTACAATAAGACATCATGTAGCTCTAGGCACTATCCTTATTGATAAAGTGGATGGATTGTGGACAGATGGCCCTTCTTGGTCTTTCTGAGGTGGTGTCTTCAGGCAGTTGCAGTGTTTCCCTGACCGCAGCTCAGAGGAGTGGCCATTGTTGGGATGGCTGGTATCTCTGATCATTTTCTTTTGCCCTGGTCCAGCTCTGTTGGTGTAGATGTCATCGATGTTAGAGAGTGCATATCCAGTGATACCTTCAGCTGAGTACAGTGCTTTCTGCAGAGCCTTATAATTTCCAAACCAGACAGTAATACTTCCTGTCAGAATATTTTTATGATGGATATTTAGAAGTTCTTTAATATCTGTCATGACAGCCTGAAATCCCTGAGGCATCTGGGGTAGTAAAGATGTTGTGGTGCCTTCTTCACTAAGATTTGTGGGCACCTGGGGCGCTGTTGCCCCATGAACCCAACACACAGATACTCCGGACACAAGTTTAAAAGCACAAAGAATATTTTACTTCTTTTACTTCTATAGTGCTTCCAAAGCACCACATCCACCAGAATAAACACAAATCAAACTCAACAATACAATACAATTCTCCTCCACACCTCCCAGCCAGCTCTGTTACACTGCCTCCCAACTCCGGCTCGCTTGATGGGTTTCCCATAGTCCTTTATATAGTTCTTAACCTGGAAGTGCTTCTCCTCTTCTGTTCATGTGACTTGTCAACACTTCCAGGTCAGATGGTGAATTTCATTTTTCTTCAGGCTGGAAGCACTTCTGTCCTTTCATCCCCATGACTTGGGAGTACTTTTGGGCTATACGGAAAGTATAAATCCTCGTGTCTCCCGGCAGCATCACCTGGTGGCACCCACGGTACCCAGCAGGGCTGTGAAGCCGAACTACAAAGTCCATAATGACTTGCGGGACTCCGGGGCACCGCTACGCTGCAGGGAACTCGCCATCTGGTATCTTGGGGGAGGCAGTGTCCCTGAATAGGTGCCTTCCCCCATCTTTCTTCTCTTCGAGCGTCTTGGCCGAGTTGAGCAGCCGGCCGTCCGCCACAGACGTTAATATTCTTGGACCAGATCAGGTATCTGAAACTGTCCACCCTCTCCACCTAAGTATTGTTAATACTAAAGGAGTGGTGGTGCCCATGCTGTCTTCTCCCAAAGTCCACAATTAGCTGTTTTGTCTTGCTCACATTCAGGATAAGTCTGTTGCCCTGGCAGCAGTGTGATAGACTCTCCACTTCATCTAGGCAAGCCTGCTCATTTTCCTTGAGCCTACCACAGACGTGTCATCAGCAACCTTGACAATGATGTTAATGTCATGTGCAGCCATCCAGTCATATGTGTAGAGAGAGACAGAGGACTCAGCACCCAGTCCCGTGGATCACCTATGTTGAAACTGAATGTGGCGAGCCTCTCTAAAAAACCTGGGGTCTGCCTATCAGGAAATTAAAAACCCAGCTGTACAGTACAGTGTTCAGAGGCAGGTCCCTTGGCTTGGTGATGAACTTAGAGGGGTTTATTGTGTTAAATGCTAAACTCCTATCTATTAAGAGCAATCACACAGGATTCCCTCTCTTGTTATCCAGGTGGGCCAGCAGAGTATGTAGGCTGCTGTGTTTATGTATGCGAGTATACTGTATATATGTTCTCAGGGTCACAGTCAAATTTTAGCATTCAACACTATTTTGGTTTAAATTTAGTACCTTACTTTTTTCCTTCATCTTAGGGAACATTTACACAGAAGCACAACTTAACCTTTATTTGAAAATGGATCTTGCCTCAATTGCATTTCCACTTGTGTTGTTATACATCATTTCTCCATTGTCTCTAGAATGATATTTGAAAATTACAAGTGCCATTTAATTAGTAACACCACAACAGCCTCAGTAATTACCTCTAAGAAGATGCCCTTCTAAGCCAATAATAAAAATGACATTCACAGAAAAATTACTTTCCGTTCACGTCTTAAACTGAAAAAAAGACGCTGTAAGGCTTAAAAGCTTTTCAGTAAAGGATGTTTGTTGCTTTTGGTTAGATGTAAAACAAGTAAAGTCTTTTATGCTGAGGTCTCATAACAGAATTTAGTTTATAGCCTGTTAGGGCTCCGTTTGGGTGACATGATGGCTTACTGGTCAGTGCTGTTACATGACAGCTTCGAGTCCTCTTATTCAAGTTTGTGCATTTTCCCAATGTCCTTTTGGGACTCTGCTTTTCTCTTAAACCCTAAAAGTGTGTCTTGTTAGGTTATTTGATCACCCGATACCACGTGAGGGGCTGACATCCTGTACAGGGTCGGGTTCTACTGTGTGCCCATTGCATTTGATATTGGGCACTGGCACAATTAAAATTGAAAGAGCAGGTAACACAGATTGATAGCATCATATGAAGGGTTAGTTCGTGTCCAGCCAACTTGTCGTCCTGAACTACATGGCCTAACGTTTGTGGTCTACTGACCATCACACCTGAGCTATGAGCTTGTTGGACATCCCATTCCAAAACTATGGGCATTAATATGGAGTTACACTGCACCCAAATTTGCGACTATAACAGCCTCCACTCTTCTGAGAAGGCTTTCCAGAAGGCTTCAGAGTGCAAATTTGTGACCATTTAGCCAAAAGAACATTTCTGTGGTCAGATATTGGTGTTGAATGAGAAGGTCTGGCTGGAAATCGGCGTTCCAATTCAACTCATTGGTGCTCAATGGGGTTAAGGTCAGGGCTCTGTGCAGGCCTCTCAAGTTCCTTCATGCCTTTACTGAGCTGGCTTTGTGCATAGTGGCACAGTCATGCTGGAACAGAAAAGGTCCTTCATAAACCATCACCACAAAGTTGGAGGTGCACATTCATGTCCCAAAAAAAGGTTATCAGGATTTTCTTGGTGGAGGGTTGTCATTTGAGTTTCTTTTTTACTGGAGAATGTGAGTTTTTCCACTGCTTGCTTAATTTCTTGCTTTTCAGTTCAGACCGATGGGCCCATGTCACATCTCTAATGACAATCTGATCCAAAACACTTGGATCTTCGTCAGAAGAAGCTTTTGTATTACGTCAGCTTCTATCTAGAGTGGTTTCGGCATAATTTTCAGATTTCCTTTACTTTTTCATTTACCCTCTGTGACAGATTAGGGCTTTGTCGTCCCCTTGAACCCTCAGATCAGACGCCAGACACCACATAAAAGTCCAAATAATGGATTTATTATAATAATAATGTGCACAAAGCACCCTCCTCTCTACAATACTCATATAAATCTCCAATACACAATAAATTAATAATCAATCACTATCCTCCTCTCCCAGACGCGTTGCCACCCTTCCACCCAGCTCAGCTCGTTGTCTGGGAGTTCCCAGAGTCCTTATATATTTCCTGACCTGGAAGTGTTTCCCATCCTTCAGTCCATGATTCCTTATCACTTCCGGGTCAGATAAAAGGTCCTTTTCTTCAACCCGGAAGCAGGTCATTCCTCTTGTCCATGTGACTCGGACGTACTTCTGGGGTGTAGGGCAAATAGTCGCTGCTCCTCCCTGCAGCGCCTTCTAGCGGCCCCCGTGGTATCCAGCAGGGCTGTGGATAAAAACTCCATTGTCCATAATTCCCTGCTGGCATTCGGGGTACCTCCATGCCGCAGGGAGCGCTCCACCTGGCGGCCTGGGGGTATTGGCCGGGATGAATGGCCCTGCCATGTACCACACCTCATAATCACTTTTGATCACCTTGCAGAGATTTGCTTTCTCGTGGATATTAAAGAAGCTTTTTCAGTTGGTCAAAAAACAAATTAAATCCACTTTAATTCAGTGCTGTATAACAATCAAATGTTAAAACGTCCAATGGGGTGAATACTTTGTAAAGGTGCTGTATTCTTTATTGCACTGGTCTACCTAAGAAAGAACACCAATTGGTTGAAATTAGTGGAGAACGCGGGAGCAAGAATTTTAACTAGAATAAGAAAGTCTGAGCTCATCTCACCAGTCTTAGCATCATTACATTGGTTACCCATGTCCTTTAGAATTGACTTAAAAATACTACTAATTGTGCATAAAGCCTTAAATAATCGTACTCCTTCCTAGATCATAGAGTGTCTGTGCCCTACACTCCAAATCGTAACCTTAAATCTTATTTCATACTAAAGCTTATCATTCCAATAGCCAAGCTTAAAAGAAGGAGGCCTTTGCTATTACGCACCAAAAATGTGGAATACGTTACTAACTAAGAAATGCAGAGCTAATACTATGGAACATTTTAAGAAGTTCTGAAAATCACATTTTTTTAATTTTTGCTTTTTTTTTTAGCTTCAAGTTAACATTATTCTTAATATCCTAGATATTCATAGAAGTATCATTCTCTTCAGTGAATCTGTAATCCTTATTAATCTTTATTTTTCTCTGTTTTCTTTTCTGGTTTTTGGCACCACCACCTGATCAAAGGTCTGCACAGCCACCTGCGATGTGTGAATGAAAGCTTATACCCCAACTTGTGACAAACCCCACTGCGTCGAATCCTCTAAGACAGAGCCGAAAAAAGAACGACTTAAGAACATTTATGTTAGGTAGAATGCCAAGTAGGGGCTGGGTGGTCTTTTGGCACTGAAAAGTTTTTCTGTCCACCCTGCCCATCTGACCTTACCATCGAACTGTCACTTAAGGACTCTATTTCTCTTAACTTTACAGCTTTCTCAGTATGTGTACATTATTTATCAATATTTTGTAATACAATTTATTAATTGTTATTCTGTTTTAAATGTTTTTCTTTGCATACTGACATGTTGTAAAACACTCTGACCTAAATCCTTAAAATTAAAATGTTCTATAGAAATAAATGTTGTTGTTCAGGGGTCACTTAGGAGTGCACCTATCATACAATTTATTGTCACCCCATAAAACGATTAAACAGGAAAACCTAATAAAAATCAACCGACTCAGACAACTGCAATTGACTGAAAGTGAGGTGGCAAACCAAATCGGCATTTGTCTTGCTGTGGTAAAACGGTTCTGCAGCTCAGAAAGAGGGCCGTTTTCAATAAATAGATAATTAGTTATCCGGCTCATTCTCTGTGGGTGTGCGTGCTCACGCAGCTGCTTTTGGTGGAGTAGTTGGGGTGAAACGTACCTGTACTTGAGGGTGTGGTCTGTCTCAGTTGCTTCATTGGTTTCTGGCAGTGCGTGATTGAAATGTTGTGCCCACGGAGGCATATAAGAAAGAGTCGGCACGTGAAAAACAAAAAGAAAGATGAAAAAAAGGAGGTTAGAGGAGGTAGAGAGAAGGCAGGAGAGACAGGGAGCCGGTGTGAGTGGACAAGACAGAGAGAACTCACTTGAGGGAACGTGCAGCAGACGCTCAGGTGCTGGTGGTCACTCCAGCTGAGTAACCTGGAAGCTGGAGTGACATAAGCGATGCTCGGTTGGAGCAACTCGCCGGAGAGAGGCAGCACAGTTTTCAGGGGAAAGAAAGCCTCAGTGAGGCATCCTGTGAGGAAGCCATGGACCACAGAGGTGTGAGCCTAGCAGTGGGTGTCGGAGGCTTGTTGTAGGGCCCTGCAAGGGGCCATAGAAGGACTGCTGGGGTCCGAGCCTAGAAGCAGACACAGAAGGTGGGATGATCTGTCAATGAGCAGTCTTCTCGGCTGCAAGGACGAGTTAAGCTGAGAAGACGGCTGTTTTAAGGTGATCTAAAAGCACAACTTCCTGTACTGTATTTTTAACCTCATTTTAAGGGATTATTTATTTGATTGTTTTCAACCTCCACATGGACACTGTTTTGCTTTTATGGATTATTTATTTTTTTAATGCCTTTTGTAGTGAGAAGTTAAGCAAAATTACACCTTTTATTGGCTAACTAGAAAGATTACAATATGCAAGCTTTCGAGGCAACTCCAGGCCCCTTCTTCAGGCAAGTAATACTGCGCTATTGGACACTTTGATTTTGGTTTGTTTTTAGTAAAAGCACTTGACCCCTTTGCGTGTGTGAATGTTCTCATCTGCCTGGCTCATCTGGTTACGTTATCGACGGTGTTGGATTCAAGAAATTCCCAGAACAGAAGTGGGAGCATGGAGCCTACCAGCACTGTCACACTTGCTAATGATTTCAAGGATTAATAAAATAACAGTGAGAGGTCGAGCAGTGGAAGTGTCTGCCTGCTATGATAACAGGTGCCCTTCTTTTGTGAATTTCCCCTTGGGGATTAATAAAGTATCTATCTATCTATCTTATCTATCTTTCTGTCTGAAGCTGAAGACTCACTACTTCAGTTTATCATACCCTGACTAGAGCTGCTGTTTAGCTGTGCACTCTGCATTTCTGTTGTTAGTCGTTAGTACTATAATATAAATAATATGATATTTCTAAAGTGTTACTAACCCTCCTCTATTCTGTTTCTCTTCTCTGTACTCACATGTGACACTTCGATAGATAGATAGATAGATAGATAGATAGATAGATAGATAGATAGATA
>JANRMT010062852.1:23416400-23437497 GCA_026402145.1 Polypterus bichir lapradei | reverse complement strand
ATAGATAGATAGATAGATAGATAGATAGATAGATAGATAGATAGATACTTTATTAATCCCAGGAGGACATTCACATACTCCAGCAGCAGCATACTGATAAAGAACAATATTAAAGAGTGATAACAATGAAAGTATAACAGGCAGACAATAATTTTGAATAATATTAACGTTTACCCCCCCTGGGTAGAATTGAAGAGTCGCATAGTGTGGGGTCTCCTCAGTCTGTCAGTGGAGCAGGACGGTGACAGCCATCTGTCGATGAAGCTGCTCCGCTGTCTGGAGATGATCCTGTTCAGTGGATGCAGTGGATTCTCCATGATTGACAGGAGCCTGCTCAGCACCCGTCGCTCTGCCACAGATGTCAAACTGTCCAGCTCTGTGCCTACAATAGAGCCTGCCTTCCTCACCAGTTTGTCCAGGCGTAAGGCATCCCTCTTCTTTATGCTGCCTCCCCAGCACACCACCGCGTAGAAGAGGGCACTCATCTCAACCATCTGGTAGAACATCTGCAGCATCTTATTGTAGATGTTGAAGGACGGCAGCCTTCTAAGGAAGTATAGTCGGCTCTGTCCTCTCTTGCACAGAGCATCAGTATTGGCAGTCCAGTCCAATTTATCATCCAGCTGCACTCCCAGGTATTTATAGGTCTTAGTGCCACTGATCTACTGCCAAGTTGTTTGCTTGCTTGCCTCTGGAAAAGCCATCACGGATAAAGGAGTATTGGAGTCATCAGGTAGGAGGGTCCTTTCATCTGATTGGCTGGCCCAGCACTGACTTGGCTGTAGAATGGGCAATAGGAGAAAGCAGCTTGTTGGCCACAGTCCCCAACAATCTGAGTGTGTCTGGCTTGTCTCTGACTCCTTCTCTACAACCAGGCTGTAGTTCTGCAATTAGCTGATGGACAGATGTCGTTATCTTTCACTTATGTTGATTAATTTTCCACTTTGTTTTTGATATATTTGAACAAATCTGTATCCTCAAATGTGCATTTAATGAGTGGTATCATCTATTCTTGCATTTTTGCCTTGAGAGCTGTCGCTGTGAACTGTGCCTGTACTTGGTAGGGCGTGCTGTGCCAGAACAAAGGAGTTTGCACTGTTGTATTGCATTTTTGAGGTGGCCATGACAGATTGGCCATGTAGCTCCAAGAAGAGGATTACTTGTGTTGTGTTTTGTGTGTTGCATTGACCCCATTATTTGACACCCATTGCGCAGCCAGCTTATTTGTGTTGGGCGTCTCTCTCTGAGTTGGCTTTCCTAAGATTTCTTTGGGAGATTTTTCTTGTCTTCTTAGTGAGTCAAGACTTGGGGGAGCTATCAAAAAAGCAGGGTCTGTTAAAGCTCATTGATTTTGGGTTATACAACAAATAAATTGTTGTTGTTGTCTCCTATCCTGTAACTTGCATGTCTAGATGACTTATAACTCGGTCAGTTGTGGTCTTCTCCCAACACCATATCTACAAAAAATTACATATAAAGATTATCATTTACTAGTGATGAACATCCAAAAGAAAGATGTATTTGGGAATTTGTTAATTCTGCTTTATCATTTGTCACAACTACTTCCCCTTAGCTTTGGATAGGCAGTTTTTTAAAGGTGGAAATGCTTTTTTCTACTGAATATTTGCCAGTACCAATGATGTTAAAAAAAATACAAAGCACTCCTTCTTTGGTCAAATGTTCATTTAAGACAACTTGTCAGTGCTCCTCTAGCCTGTGATTTTTGCTTTCTTCAAAGAGAAATGGGATAATGGTTTTTAAGCTTTCATCAGCCTTCATCTGTTGTTTAAGGCAAAGCTTTGGTTTTCTTGAATTATAAGCTTGGTTGCTTTCCTTTTCATTTGTTGCTGTCATTTCTGAGTAAATGTTGTTATAGCAATAACTCACTCAGATGAGGAGAGGTGAGTCTGCCCTTGTAATCGCAGCTTCTTTTATTTCAACTCAAGGTTATTCCATTTTGTGCATTAAACGCATAAGCAAATTTAGTGAAATAATTGTCAAATCTGTGCAATGGCTGGAAAAACCTGTCTTAAAAAGTTACACCTGGAATAGCTTATTATTGCCGTCACACACAAGAAATCTTTTTATTGTCCAGCACAGGACAGTTAAGGAATATGGAGAGGCTGAAATCTACCCAAACTAAACAACGCTTTGACTTATGTAATGGCTTTGATTTTTGTGGCATGGTTGACCTTCTGATTACACCAGTCAATGTAGATTTTGGGTATATCTTATGGATAGTGACCTGCTTGTAATGAACCTAATGAATTTATTAAATTGTATGTACCAGTATTCTCTTCAAGCTTATTCCAAAACAGAAAGCAGGTTAGAGGAGGATTTCTTTTGAAGTTTGTCTATAAGAAGCCACCATAGTTGACGCATCAGCAGGGGCCTCATGCATAACGCCATGTGTAGAATTCACACTAAAACTTGGCGTATGGACAACAGAAATGTACGTATGCACAAAAAAATCCAGATGCATAAATCTGTGCATACGTCAACATACACGTTCTTCCGCTCCATAAATCCCGGTCAGTGTGAAATGTAGTGCATGTGCACGCGCCTGCTGCCCCACCCCAAATCCCCCAAGAATGACACCTCTTTGAATATGCAAATCAATATAAATAGCCCCTTAAGTTCAGAGTTCTGTGAAAATACAATGGCAAAAGCATGGGGATTGGCTCCAGCAGACCCCCGTGACCCTGTAGTTAAGATATAGCGGGTTGGATAATGGATAGACAGAAAAGCATGGGATAAAAATAAGAATTTCAGCGAATACCAAGAGGAGGCAAGGAAAAATGTACTATTTGTTGGTTTGAGCTGTGGTATAAACAACAAAAGGAAGTTGATCGAGTGACATAGAGCGTCGGAGAAACTGGAAAGCTCAAGTTCACAAATTCGCACAGTGCCCGAAATAAATAAGAAGTGGTCAGATACCAAAGTCGCCATGAAAAGGCCAGTCGTAGCCCACCATCTGAGTATCATATGGAAGTGTATTAGGATAAAAAGAAAAGAAAAACAAAATAGGGACACAGTGGAAAAAAGCTAGGAATGTCAACTTTAATCTCAAATTTTCCACTTTAATCACGTAGTTTATTTTGTCATTAAAGAAGAACGTCATAAACTTCATTTTAAAATTGTTTCATTTACTAGTTTCTCAGATCCCATCATAACTAAAGTAGCACATTAATTGCTTCATATTCTATGTGTTCTTCTATGTACTCTGTGTGTGTGAAACAGTACTTGCTTCTTAAAATCTCTTTCGCTTACGCCGACAGGACACAGAATACGTTACATTAATGATATTACAGCTCTCAGAACAATTTAAATACTAAGATGTATACTTGATATCATTTTCATGATGATAGGAATTAAAGCATGTATTAAACATGGGGACATGGTGGCGCAGTGGTAGCGATGAGCTGGCGCCCCTTCCAGAGATTGTTCCTGCCTCCTGTAAGATGCTTGCTGTTCCATGCGAGACCCTTGATGAAATAATTTATTGGAGCAGTACTGTCTCTTTCAAATGTACTAACCCCCTAAGCAGCCAATCACCACATCTTTTTTAGATTCAAGAACACTCTTTACACAGAGAACCATAAACACCTGCAATTATCAACCAAGCAGTGTGGTTGACGGTAGGACTTTAGGGACCTTCAAAACCTGACATCACGTTATTTTGCAAGATTTAAGTGAACAGGACTAGTAAGCTTTGTTGTGCTGAATGGTCAAGATTGCTCTACTGTTCTGATGTGTATTTTTTCTTGACACCAAATAGATACAGAGGGCAAATACACTGATTCATAGCCTGATGGGATATATACAAATACCATATACAAGCGTTCACTTATAGAGGGCCAGAATTAATACATTGTTGGAGCTAATAATAAAATAGTGTGCATATATAAAAAAGTATATACAGTATACAGTATACTTAAAATGATGTGTATATACTTTTAATGTAGAAAGAATAAGGTAAGTGACTGAAATATTGTCAGTTAGAATGTAATTGTATTGGTTATGGAGTAAAGATCACACAGAATACCAGGGATGCAGTTCAATAACTTATGTCTATGAAAATAAAATCTGATAATCAAACTCACCTCATTACTTTTCAGTGTAATCCCCCTTGACTTCAACAACACACTTAGCCCACTTTTCCTACAGTGATTTACAGTCATATGAAAAAGTTTAGGAACCCCTCTTAATTCTTTGGATTTTTGTTTATCATTGGCTGAGCTTTCAAAGTAGCAACTTCCTTTTAATATCTGACATGCCTTATGGACACAGTAGTATTGCAGCAGTGATATTAAGTTTATTGGATTAACAGAAAATATGCAATATGCATCGTAACAAAATTAGACAGGTGCATAAATTTGGGCACCCCAACAGAGATACAATACTTAGTTGAGCCTCCTTTTGCAAATCTAACAGGCCTCTAGACGCCTCCTATAGCCTTTGACGAGTGTCTGGATTCTGGATGGAGGTATTTTTGACCATTCTTCCATACAAAATCTCTCCAGTTCAGTTAAATGTGATGCCGAGCATGGACAGCCTGCTTCAAATCATCCCATAGATTTTCGATGATATTCAAGTCATGTGATGGCCATTCCAGAACATTGTACTTCTCCCTCTGCATGAATGCCTTTGTAGATTTCAAACTGTGTTTTGGGTCATTGTCTTGTTGGAATATCCAACCCCTGCGTAACTTCAACTTTGTGACTGATGCTTGAACATTATCCTGAAGAATTTTTTGATATTGGGTTGAATTCATCCGACCCTCGACTTTAACAAGAGCCGCAGTCCCTGAACTAGCCACACAGCCCCACAGCATGATGGAACCTCCACCAAATTTGACAGTGCCTTCAACACCATCCAACCTCTGCTCCTCAGGGACAAGCTGACAGAGATGGGAGTAGATTCATACCTGGTGGCATGGATCGTGGACTGTCTTACAGACAGACCTCAGTATGTGCATCTTGGGAACTGCAGGTCTGACCTTGTGGTCAGCAGCACAGCAGTGCTGCAGAGGACTGTACTTTCTCCGGTCCTGTTCAGCCTATATACATCGGACTTTCAATACAACTCAGAGTCCTGCCACGTGCAAAAGTTCACTGACGACACTGCTATCATGGGCTACATCAGGAGAGGGCAGTAGGAGGAGTATAGGAACCTAATCAAGGACTTTGTTAAATGGTGCGACTCAAACCACCTACACCTGAACACCAGCAAAACCAAGGAACTGATGGTGGATTTTAGGAAGCCCAGGCCCCTCCTGGACCCCAAGACCATCAGAGGTGACTGTGCAGAGCGTGCAGACCTATAAATACCTAGGAGTGCAGCTGGATGATAAATTGGACTGGACTGCCAATACTGATTGATGCTCTGTGCAAGAAAGGACAGAGACGACTATACTTCTTTAGAAGGCTGGCGTCCTTCAACATCTGCAATAAGATGCTGCAGATGTTCTATCAGATGGTTGTGGCGAGTGCCTTCTTCTACGCGGTGGTGTGCAGGGGAAGCAGCATAAAGAAGAAGGACACCTCACGCCTGGACAAACTGGTGAGGAAGGCAGGTTCTATTGTAGGCACGGAGCTGGACAGTTTGACATCCGTGGCAGAGTGACGGGCGCTGAGCAGGCTCCTGTCAATCATGGAGAATCCACTGCATCCACTGAACAGGATTATCTCCAGGCAGAGGAGCAGCTTCAGCGACAGACTGCTGTCACCGTCCTGCTCCACTGACAGACTGAGGAGACCCCACACTATGCGACTCTTCAATTCCACCCGGGGGGTAAACGTTAACATTATACAAAGTTATTGTCTGTTTTACCTGCATTGTTATCACTCTTTAATTTAATATTGTTCTTTATCAGTATGCTGCTGCTGGAGTATGTGAATTTCCCCTTGGGATTAATAAAGTATCTATCTATCTATCTATCTACAGTTAGGTCCATAAATATTTGGACAGAGACAACTTTTTTCTCATTTTGGTTCCGTCCATTACCACAATGAATTTTAAATGAAACAACTCTGATGCAGTCGAAGTGCAGACTTTCAGCTTTAATTCAGTGGGTTGAGCAAAACGATTGCATAAAAATGTGAAGCAACTAAAGCATTTTTTAACACAATCCCTTCATTTCAGGTACTCAAAAGTAACTGGACAAATTAAATAACTGGAAATAAAATGTTCATTTCTAATACTTGGTTGAAAACCCTTTGCTGGCAATGCCAGCCTGAAGTCTTGAACTCCTGGACATCACCAGATGCTGGGTTTCCTCCTTTTTAATGCTCTGCCAGGCCTTTACTGCAGCGGCTTTCAGTTGCTGTTTGTTTGTGGGCCTTTCTGTCCGAAGTTTAGTCTTCAACAAGTGAACTGCACGCTCAATTGGGTTAAGATCAGGTGATTGACTTGGCCATTCAAGAATTTTCCACTTCTTTGCTTTAATAAACTCCTGGGTTGCTTTGGCTGTATGTTTTGGGTCATTGTCCATCTGTATCATGAAACGTCGCCCAATCAATTTGACTGCATTTAGCTGGATTTGAGCAGACAGTATGTCTCTGAACACCTCAGAATTAATTCGGCTGCTTCTCTCCTGTGTCACATCATCAATAAACACTAGTGTCCCAGTGCCACTGGCAGCCATGCACGCCCAAGCCATCACACTGCCTCCACCGTGTATTACAGATGATGTGGTATGCTTTGGATAATGAGCTGTTCCACGCCTTCTCCATGCTTTTTTCTTGCCATCATTCTGGTAGAGGTTGATCTTGGTTTCATCTGTCCAAAGAATGTTTTTCCAGAACTGTGCTGGCTTTTTTAGATGTTCTTTAGCCTTTCTATTCTTGAGGCTTATGAGTGGCTTGCACCTTGCAGTGCACCCTCTGTGTTTATTTTCATGCAGTCTTCTCTTTATGGTAGACTTGGATATCGATATGCCTACCAAGCCCTGGAGAGTGTTGTTCACTTGGTTGGCTGTTGTGAAGAGGTTTCTCTTCACCATGGAAATGATTCTGCGATCATCCACCACTGCTGTCTTCCGTGGATGTCCAGGTCTTTTTGCGTTGCTGAGTTCACCGGTGCTTGCTTTCTTTCTCAGGATGTACCAAACTGTAGATTTTGCCACTCGTAATATTGTAGCAATTTCTCAGATGGGTTTTTTTCTGTTTTCGCAGCTTAAGGATGGCTTCTTTCACCTGCATGGAGAGCTCCTTTGACCACATGTTGCCTGTTCACAGCAAAATCTTTCACATGCAAGCACCACACCTCAAATCAACTCCAGGCCTTTTATCTGCTTAATTGATAATGACATAATGACGGACTTGAACACACCTGCCCATGAAGTAGCCTTTGAGTCAATTGTCCAATGACTTTTGAGCCCCTGAAATGAAGGGATTGTGTTAAAAAAAAATACTTCAGTTGCCTCACATTTTTATGCAATCTTTTTGTTCAACCCACTAAATTAAAGCTGAAAGTCTCCACTTCAACTGCATCTGAGTCGTTTCATTTAAAATTCATTGTGGTAATGTACAGAACCAAAATTAGAAAAAAGTTGTCTCTGTCCAAATTATCTAACTATCTATCTATCTATCTATCTATCTATCTACAGTCCACACTCTAAAGTCTGTTAAAAACATGAAGTGGAGGATACAACCTTTAGTGGTGCAGAGTCCAGTTTTCTCACTGTGTTATCCCAACAATTAATCGTCCAACTGTCCACAGATGCAGTCTGTTCACTGGACACTCGTTTCCCAACAGAAGTTTTGTCAAATTGTTGAATCTCCATCAGTGTCTCTTCATCATTCTTTTTTTTCTTGTGTTGCTGTGACCTAGGCATGCCTCGCTTCTCGTCCGCCAGCTTTGCTCGGTCCTTTCATGCGGCTTCTTCCTCTCACTAGGCCCATAACCTGGAGGTAAGTGTTGCTGTCCTTGTGTCTCACGTCGTACCAGCCATGTATCCTAGTCTGCCTGTGAGCCCCTGTGCTCTGTCTTGGCAGTGTTCTCAGTGGTCTGTACCTCAACCCTGCCTTCTCCTGCCCAGAAGTGTAAATCTCCTTCAGTCCCTATCTAGATCAACAGGATGATGGATTAAACAATGGCTAATCCAGATTTTCTGGGCTTAACAAATAATGTAAACACAGGATAACAAAAAGTATTGTTACCAACTATCAATGAGTACATGTATGCTGATTAGAAACTAATATTCGCAGACATGTTCATTTCTAAGTCAGGTAACTACAAACATTTTCCAAGCAAGAAGCAGTTCTGTTATCACACTTTTGTATTGTTTGTATATTTAAGCAGTTCAAACTTCAAAGTGGTGACTCTTCTGCAAGACAGCAAATACCAAATATCCTGAAGACAGCCATCACAATAATCAGTAACAGGATTATTCAGGAAATTTGCCTTTCAACTCATCACCCCAGTCCCAATAATGGGTGACTATTGCCCCATCATCTACTGTCTTTTAAATGGAATATTTACATGTTCCTTTGCCTAAGAATGAAAAGAAACCACCCAGTGTTCAAAAATGTCCTCCTCTGACCCATACTGCAGATCTTTGAGCTGAGTTGCTTTGCAATGTGAGTACACAGAAGATGAAGCTTATCTGGGTTGGTTGTTGATGACCAGGAAGTGCATGCCGCTGACCTTTATATCGACTTGGTTAATGACATCTTGCATTGCACACTACGGTCATTCTGCCAAATCATGGCATAGCAATTGGCGTCACAGGACAATGGGATTTATTCTGTTAATAAGAATTTCTTATGAATGCTTTGAAAGCACCTCAGTTTTTTTTTTTTTTTTTATCCATTGCCTCCTGACTTGGCGGCACAAGAAAATTGCCACATGTGACATACCATTCAACTCGTCTTGATGTCTAGTAATGCAATACATTAAACTTTTTGAAATTCCCTTCTACCGTAGGCCCTCTAGACCATTTGTGACCATATTTTCTGCAGAAAATTACACTTCCGTGATCAAAAACAAACCAGTAGGCGTCATTTGCAAAAATGATCAGAAGGACTTAAAGCATGCACTCCAGAGGTTCACCTTCCAAATTAGATATGTGAGGTTAAAGTCACTCCTTTCCACAAAAATTTGTCAAAATGGGGGTCGGTAATAAAGGCATGTGGAGTGTCATTTTATGCTATTATGAGGTTGCTGATCATGAAATTGATAATATTTTTGATATTTCATTCTTTCATGGTGTTCTGAGCCCTGTAATATCCTCTCCAACAAGGTTAAAAATGAGAAATTTCAAACATAAGCATGTGGGGTATCGTTTTAGACTCTTTCAAGGTCAGTGATTACGAATACGGGCAGCATGGGGGCAACTGTGGGTTTGCATCCCAGGTCCTCCCTGTGTGGAGTTTGCATGTTCTGCCTGTGTCTGTCCTCGGGGTGGTCTGGTTTCCTCCCACTTTCCAAAGACATGCAGGTTTAGTGAATTGGAGACACTGAATTGGTCCTGGCATGTGTATGGCGTGTTTTTGGTGTGTGTATGCGTTCTCCCTACGATGGACCGGCACCAAGTACAGGATTTGTTTTTGCCTTGTGCTGTATGTTTACTGGGACAGGCTCCAGCCCTCCTCTGTGACCCTGGTCTGGATTAAGCAGGTTAAAAATTACAAATTTTATGTTATCTTTGATTTCTAATTCTTTACTGGGGAACAAGCCCTCTATGGACTTCTATTAGAGGGTGAAAAAAGTCACATTTTTGTTACAAATGAAAATATTCAGACATTAAACATTTGAATTGAAGCACATGTCATACATGTGCAAGTAGGAGGATGCTGTATGGACCAAGAGAGGATAATTCCACACCAGGCCAGGGAGTGGCAGGGTACACTTAACCTTCTTCTGTTATCTCTACAAACCAAAGACGGGAAAAATCTGTTTGAGTCATCCCTAAAGTCGTCACTTTCAGTTCCGGCACCTAGAAGAATGTCACTTCCGGTTATAACGTCAGAAGGAGGTCACTTCCAGTTCCCTTACATCACTTTCAGTCTTGGCATTTAACACTAGAATTACCAAAGCCTACGAAAAAACTCGTAAATCCGTCCCGCCTTAAATCACTTTGCACCTTTCCGTCAGCGTCTTTTGTCTTCTAAATGTGTCGATAAGCAGCAAGCAACCTGCTATCACATCCCCCCACCGCCGCACAGTTTTCTTAGCTCAAGTCTGTTTACCTGCATGCCAGTTACTTAGAGTTGTATAGAGTGAGAAGTTAAGCAAAATGACACCATTTATAAATACCATATTGTTAATTGGAACAGAAGCGTTTCATGTGTGTTCTGTTTCAACAAAAATCTATGTAAACACATTGTTAAAACAGAAACGTTTGTCATGTTTTAGTAATAAAGTGTGAAGCCTGAAGTCCAAATATCAAGTAAACACTTTCACAAAAGGTACAAAAATAACAGAACAAGTGCGCTTCTAGTCAAGAATATAACTGCAGAAAAAGAACCTGCGTTAGGGTGCAGCATTGACACCCCTTTGATACGAACGCTTTGGTGGCGTAACAGTAAAAACTGTTGACTGGTAATCAAAACTTCACGGGTTTGATCCTGGACGACTCTGTTTTGAGAAGTGAGCTGCTTTTATTCTTACTACTGTAGAATAAAAACACACATTTGATTTGAATCTGTAACAGCCGGTGTTAATTTATGGTACTTGTAAAGGTTATCTTTGTTTTTTTATTCAGTTTTATTCTCCCAGTCGCGTTCACACTTCCCCCTGATCTGACACTGCTGTTTGCACATAAAGATGTGTCATAACAGAGGTGAACTCAGATGACGATGAGGGTCCTACATCAGAGAAAGAATGCACGTTGCACTTTTGCCGTCGCTGTACTTTGTATATGTACACGGGAAGCTCTGCAGCCTACTTGTAACTTTACGCTGTAGGTTTATAAGTAAACTAGCAAAATACCCGCGCTTCGCAGCGGTGAAGTACTGCCTTAAAATTTTTATTAAGAAGAAAATTAAACCTTTTTAAACTGAGGGAAAATATACCAATAATGATTTGTTAAAGATCTCTTTGTATGCCACGGTGTCAGTTCGGCCCTCCAGTTGTAATATGACCAAGCTGTAGCTGTGCGCTGAGCTTACTCTTGAGCATGCAACGTACAGTTGGCCATGTGAACAGTAATCTTGTTTCAAATCTCACAGCTTGGATTGCTGCTGTCATAATCGGTTTGAGTTTCATGGTTTGTTTCAGTTACGACAGTATTTGTAGGACTTGTGTTGAAGAGACATTCGGCATCTGTCAAGCGTTGTAAGTATACAACCAGTTTCATTGATAACTTCACATCCAGCTTTTGAGAGTTTAAACATTTCTAAACATCAAAGTGTCCACTACTGAAATCGTCACCTGTGAAGCTAAGATGTTTAAGAGGCATTGGCGGTTGTCCAAAGGTGTAAAATATTTGGCCATTTCGGTACACTTAAGCATTTCACTCTTCTAGTGCTCCTGTGTAGTATAATTATCTCCTGTACCGTCATCAGTCCACACCTTGAACCTGTCCCAGTCATTCAATACATAAGACACAATGTTCCTCTGGATATCAAAAGTGAGCCTGATATGGCTGTGCAATATGTAACAAAGAGAATGGAAAGGCAGGTGCCATCTCCGGGCATGGAAACCACTTGGTAAGTGACAGTTCTTTGATTGATGGTGATTACCTCGATAGACATGTTAATGGGGGTACAGTTGGAATGATAAAGGAAATGGGTACCTGAACAATGTAAAGTAAGTCTAAAATACCTATACAATAACTATAATCGTAATAAATGAACAATAAAACAGCGGAGAAGCCGTGGATTAAATAAAAAGGCTGTAGTTATCAGCAGGTACACGTGAATACCGTGGTGAAGCAAGGAAGGGAATGTAGAGACTGGAGCGACAGACGGCCTTATATAGGCAGGCAGCCAGCCAACAACGTGGGAGGCGTTGGGATGGGGGACCCAACGCCGCCTCACACGGTGACCGAGCTGCAGGCTATGGACGTATATATGTACGTAAGTAGGATTCAGTTAGCGTTGGGAACCCGCGTACCAAATTTCTTGAAGATGGGCCCATAAGTAACAAAGACCGTTGAAAAGTTCAATATGGCAGCCGACAGTGGCATCATATCACCGAAATAAGTACCAAATTTCAGCCTTCTACCTATGAATAAGAAAGTTCAACATGGCGGACGTTGTTGACCGTTACGCGTAGAATTTTGAAATGAAACCTGCTTAACTTTTGTAAGTAAGCTGTAAGGAATGAGCCTGCCAAATTTCAGCCTTCTACCTACACGGGAAGTTGGAGAATTAGTGACGTTGGAAACTTCAATATGGCGGCCGACAGTGGCATCATACCACTGAAATAAATACGTACATCGGTTTTGGTTAGCGCAGGGAAGCCACCTACCAAATTTCGTGAAGATGGGGCCATAAATAAGAAAGTTCAACATGGCGGACATTGTGAAAATTAGTGACATTGGAAAGTTCAATATGGCGGCCGACGGTGGCGTCATACCATCGAAATAAGTACATACATCGGTTTCGGTTAGCGCAGGGAATTCGCCTACCAAATTTCGTGAAGATGGGGCCATAAATAAGAAAATTCAACATGGCGGACGTTGTCGACCGTTATCGACCGTTATGACCGTTACGTGTAGAATTTCGAAATGAAACCTGTTTAACTTTTGTAAGTAAGCTGTAAGGAATGAGCCTGCCAAATTTCAGCCTTCTACCTACACGGGAAGTTGGAGAATTAGTGACGTTGGAAAGTTCAATATGGCGGCTGACAGTGGTGTCATACCACCGAAATAAGTATGTACATTGGTTTCGGTTAGCGCAGGGAAGCCACCTACCAAATTTCGTGAAGATGGGGTCAGCCTTCTACCTACACGGGAAGTTGGAAAATTAGTGACGTTGGAAAGTTCAAAATGGCGGCCGACAATGGCGTCATACCATCGAAATAAGTACATACATCGGTTTTGGTTAGCGCAGGGAAGCCGCCTACCAAATTTCGTGAAGATGGTGCCATAAATAAGAAAGTTCAACATGGCGGACGTTGTCGACCGTTATCGACCGTTATGACCGTTACGTGTAGAATTTCGAAATGAAACCTGCTTAACTTTTGTAAGTGAGCTGTAAGGAATAAGCCTGCCAAATTTCAGCCTTCTACCTACACGGGAAGTTGGAGAATTAGTGATGAGTCAGTCAGTGAGTGAGTGAGTGAGTGAGTGAGTGAGTGAGTGAGTGAGTGAGTGAGGGCTTTGCCTTTTATTAGTATAGATAAATCAAGGTAAGTAACATTCAATCTGGTTTTTATATACAAAGTACAGTGACGGCAGCATCCACCTGCAGCTATAGACTCTTCAGTACACGAGCAACTCTCCACGCTAGTGTTTTGATCTGAATGGCGGTGGGGGGATGTGATAGCAGCTGCTTCCTGCTTATAGACACATTTACAAGACAAAAGACACTGACGGAGAGGTGTGAAGGGATTTAAGGTGGGACAGAGTTTTTTCATAGGCTTTGGTAATTCTACTGTTAAAGTCGCCATCTTAACCACTAATGATCAGTTCTTGCTTGGACTCCTTCAAAGACACTTACTTCCAAAACCCATTGCAGCCAGGGATAATATACGGGTGGCTGCCCCAAAGCTTTTTAAGTGTGTCAAGTCTTTCACACACAACATTTTTAATAATATCTGATGCAACTATTCTTGCTTATTATGTACTTGTACCTCATGAAGTAAATCATTACATTTCTTAAAGTGAGACCAAGTTAGGATGGCTTCCGCTAATTCAGACCTTTTTGCTCTTAAAAATGTAGTCACTGGGTTTCTAGATCTCCAAAACACCACGTTTAAAATATCTTTTGAGACCCAGGATTAGATCAAAATATTCAAAACAAACCTCAGATCATGAGATGCCAGTCCTCGTAGGGTATGGCCTCCAGACGTGCCCATCTGGCTTGTGAGAATCATGTCAAAGGACCTGGTGGTACGTGCAGGTAGATTCCAGTGACCTAAGCCCTGCCTATAATGAATTATGGCTTATCTGATTTAAGAGGGGCTTTAAGTTACTCGGGTTTCTAATTTGCAGTTTGGGGTAAAGGAAGGTTCGTTTTTATAAACCTTTGAAAAAGAAGTGAGACCTTAGAGAGGCTGCTTGGGAAAAACTCTTTTTCTGCAAATCCTCAGGAGTTAAAATGTAAACTAATATTAAACAGATCTTGTTTATAGAGGCAGATTACATTGATTGTAAAATTAAAATGGTTTCAAGTTAGGCTTAATAAATTCTAATAGAATCAGTGCCAATGTATTGAAGATTAAATGTGTGGGTGTGCTTTTTAGGTTTTTATTTTTTTATTTTTGCCTAAAACATCACTTAAACAGACACCATCAGTCATGCAGACATTTATGCTGAATCCGACCCCTCTCTCTGCTTCCCAGAAAGCCAATGTAAAGTGAAATACTATATTTTTGCAACTGCCGTCTGTTACCTGAGGCTCTTTAGATGCTAATGACAGTGTTCTCATAGCATTATTGGGGACCTTTTTGTTTGGAGTAGCATGAACTCTTATTGGATTTACGAGTCATAATGGAGCCGTGTACCACTTTCGCATCTCTCTCTGCTGCCTGCCTTCAGGGAAACTAATGCCAGATGTTATAATTGCAGGCCTGCCATTGATGAAAATCAAAATTAAACTCTGACATTTCCACTTCACAGTGCATATGGCTGCAGCATGCAGCTTGTGGTATTTATATGTGGCTCGTCATTCTTGGCTAACGTGCAGGGAAGAGTTTAACCCTTCGGATGTAGCGTGACACCGTCAGATTTGACTTTTAGATCCTGACGTCAAAGTAGGCTCTTTGTATCTTGTAGAAAATGGAAAAGATCACTTTGCAGAGTTTGTCCATTTAGATAGGAATATGGGAAGGATGAGCAAATGCTAAAAGGTTCCAGAGATGTTACACTGGACTGCCAGTTCATCTGACTCACGGTGAGACCCTAAATAAGTCATTTCCCCTTCCTGGGCTCCATTTGAACAAAATACTGTGTGAAAGGATTCAGACAACACAGGAAAAGGTTTGGAGGCAGTCACCTGTATACCTGAAATATGGCTGCCAAAGATGAAGGTTTGGTTCATTTTAAACTGGTCTTAACAGATCTCAGTCCAAAAAATGAACAAACAGACAGGCAAACATGGCGGTTTTAAAGTCAAGTAGGGGAAGTGATGTAATTGTGGCAGGAACCGGAAGAGACATCATCAAATCCATGCGGGATTTCCCATGATTGGTCTGCCGATGAAAAACAGAAAGGATCAGGGCACTCTGCCATCCCCTGGTATAATTACCTTCATTTTAGCCCTTTAGCTGATTCCCATGCACATGTGTGTGACAATAGTCATATGAAAAAGGAAGAACACTCCATGAAATGTTTGGTTCTATTTTTAACATATGTGGACATATCCAGATTTGATCATCTATAAGTAAAGCTGAAATAATAATGTAACTGGAACGTTTGACTGCCATAAAGTGTTGGACGGCTAATTAATGTGTTCAGCAAAAAGAGGACAAGACTGAGGCAATGGTTGATGCTCTAGAAAATACTCTATTTAGCATTAAGCAGATTCTTGGAACTTTTTTTATTACGAGGGGGAGTCAAGCTAAGGTTAGAAAATGGGACTTATTAAAAAATGGAAGAAAACTGATCATGTCATTTCTCAATGGAGTCTCCACCCTTCTCAATGGACTTGCGCCACCTGCCTGGCAGTGCCCGGATTCCAGAAGAATAAAAGGTTTTGTCTTGTCCTCACAACTACTCGTGCACAGCTTTCTTCACGTCGTCATCTGTCTTGAATCAACAACCACCCAGATGTTTATTGACTGGTCCAAAAAGGGGGAAATCACACGGTGCCAAATCTGGAGGATGTGGTAGTGCCTCACACTTCAGTTTCTCCAGTCAAGCTTTGGTGTTCTTAGCAGTCTGTGGGCAGGTGGGCACTGTCTTGCAGCAAAAGGACTCCTTGAGACAGCAGGACAGTAGGCTTCACATTTGGTCTCCAGCCAGTCACAGTAACTTGCACTAGCGACTGTAGTACCCCTCGGAATGTCGTGTTTGGAAGCACAAGCGGTGGCTGTGAGGACAAGACAAAACCTTTTGTTCTGCTGGAATCCGGGCACTTCCAGGCAGGTGAAGCAAGTGCGTTGAGAAGGGTGGAGATGACATCGAGAAGTGACCTGATCTGTTTTGTGAAGGTTCGTTCCATTTTCTGATAAATCCCATTATCTAACTTTAGCTTGACTCCCCCTCGTAATTGAGGTGTTATTTCGGACCAGTCCCTGAGTTTTGATCCACATGTTAGATTGTTGACTAAGTCAGGGTTTTTCAAACATTTTGGTGTCATGACCTACTTTTTTCATGTCTCACCCCTATATATCCTCCTTGGTAAATTGAGTGTGATCATCACAATGGGTGTGGCGGCAGGGTGTGTGTGTGGGGGGGGATCCTCCTTGGTACATCAAGCACAATTGTCAAAGTTTGTCTCCCTTTGAGACATCAGCATGATCGTCAGGTGGGCTACCCAACTTGTTACTAACCCTCATCAATTCTGTTTCTCTTCTCGGTTCTCACATGTTGGATTGGGGCCACTGCTCTACTGCCATGTTGTTGGCATGCTTATGGAAAAGTCTTCTTTAATAAAGGAGCACTTGAATCATTGGGTAGAGCAGTCTTTTCTTCAGATTGGCCAGCCCAACACTGACTCACTTGTGGAATGGCCAAATTTGGGGAGGCACTTGCTGGCTGAGGACTCCAGGACTCTGAACAATCTGAATCCTGATATGTGATATAATCTACTCTTGCGTTTTGCTTTGTAGCTTATGCCATTACTATTGTTCTGTTGTATTGTATTTCTGAGATGGCCAGGATAGATTGGCCATCTAGCTCAGTGAAGAGGATTACTTCTGTTCTGGTTTGTATGTTGTATTTACCCCATTTTTGACACCCATTACATGTCCAAACTACCTGGAACTGGGGATCTTTCTCTGAATTTGCATTTTCTAAGATTTCTTCCATTTTCTGTGTTCCCACAAGCATTTTTTTAGGAATTGTTCTTGTCTTCTTAGGGAGTCATGGTTAAGAGGGTCTGTCAAAAATCAGGGCCTGTTAAAGCCCATTGCAGACCTTCTTGTGTGATGTTTGGGCCATACAAGAAAGGCATTTTTATTGTTATCGTATCTTTGGTGAATCAACCACGATTGAAAGATCCCCCGCACTTGGTGAGTCAAGCACAATCGGTGGAGTGGGGGCAACTTTGTCACAATTCCTTAGGAGAAATAGCTTTAAACAAAAAAGGAAAGGTGAGGCACAATTAAGGCAAACGGAGTCAAAATTGAGAATTTGGTTTGAAAAAGCATGGTGTATTTTGTGAGATCATATAGAGTCAATATATTTACAGTACTGGGGCCTCATGTATAAATGGTGTGTACGCACAAAACTGTTGCCTTCACCCTTTTCCACGCTGACATCGAAATGTATAATAACTAAACTTGGCATAAAGCCACACACATTTTCACGGCAGGTCAATTCCTTGCATACGCAAGTTCTCCACTCAGCTTTGTAAACTGGCGGCACCCAGCATCAAAGCAGTGCTTTTGTTTCAGTGTGGTTTCACTTTCTTTTTTTGATCCACATCCCTAACATGGCTTTATCAAATACACTGAAATTAACCGCATTATTAGTTTAAGGCATCTGATTGTAATTAACCTGTAACAATATAATAGTCAACTGAATGGCCAAACAGTTCCAGATACCATAGCTGCTTTAGCGTTGTTCCTCTCACTGCACCATTCAGAGTATTTATCCCACTGTATCTGAGTGTGGAATCACAGCTCTACAGCACCTGATCGGAAAGAGAATTATCGGTATACAGCATCAAGCACATGCTGCCTCAGCCATGCACACAGTCTATTTGAACTTCTCACATACAGCAAACACTTCAGAGCCTTTTCTGCAGGCACCTCGCGGTTCACAAACAGTTTCATCCCAAAAGCTCTAAACACACTCAATCAGTCCATCAAGTGCTCCTTATAGAACTGTTTGAATTTATAAGTACAATCACTTCACTGTAAACTTGTGATACAGTTATAATAATGCACAACCTGAACCACTTTATAAAGCGTGTATTTGCATATGATGAACACTGACTTCTAAGTCGATTTCCAAGCACTATCTTCTTGGAGCTCTTGATATCATTTTTTAGATGAAATGAAGCAAAGTACGTTTATTACATTATACAGAAAGAATTTTAACATCATTTAAATAATCAATATTGTTAATAATTAAACATGTGATGACACGGTGGACAGCAGTAGCGACGAGCTGGCGCCCCATTCAGGGATTGTTCCTGCCTTGAGCTGTATCTTTGCTGGGATTGGCGCAACCCCGGATGGATAGATGGATAAAATAATTAAACATGTACTACAAAGATATTTCAATATTCCTTAAAAGTTTTGAAGAATCAGTGTTCTCAGCTTACAGATGGCTTGACATCTATTACAAAGCTGATTGTGTGGCGATTGATTACTTGGAGAAAGAAAAGTAAGGACAGGAATTGGGGGTTATTACATTTGAGAGAGACAGTACTGCTGCAATAAATTATTTCATCAAAGGTTGCACGCTGTGCAGCAAGCATCTTGCGGGCTGGCAGGAACAATCTCTGGATGGGGCACCAGCTCATCACTATCACTGTGCCACCATATTCCCATATTTAATACATGCTTTAATTCCTATCATCATGAAAATGACATCAAGTATACATCTTAGTATTTAAATTGATATCATGAATGTAATGTATTAGGTGTCTTGTAGGAGGAAGAGAAAGTTCATTTAAGAAGCCCATAGTGATTCACACTCATAGAGCACATAGAAGAACTCATACAATACAAAGCATTTAAAGTGCTGTTTTAGTTACGACGGGCTATGAGAAACTAGTAAATTAAACGATTTTAAGATGAAGTTTATGATGTTCTACGTTAATGACAAAATAAACTATGTGATTAAAGTGAAAATTTTGAGATTAAAGTTGACATTTCGAGCTTTTTTTCCCACTGTGTCTATATTTTTTTCTTTTCTCTGTACCCTAACAAGCTTCCATATGACACTCAGACAGTGGGCTATGACTCGCCTTTTCACAGCGACTTTGATATCTGACCACTTCTTTTTTATTTCAGGTACTGTGTGACTTTGTAAACTTGAACTTTCAAGTCTTTCCGACACTCTATGTCACTCGATCAACTTCCTTTTTTTATTTATATCATAGCTTAAACCAACAAATAGTAAATTTTCCTTGCCTCCTCTTGGTATTCACTGAAATTCTTATTTTTCCCCATGCTTTTGCCATTGTATTTTCACAGAACACTGAACTTAAGGGGCTATTTGTATTGATTTGCATATTGAAAGAGGCGTAATTCTGGGAGGAGTTGGGGTGGGACAGCAGGCGAGTGCACGTGCGTTACTTTTCATGCTGACCGGGATTTATGTAGTGGAAGAACGTGGAAGTTGATGTACGCACAGATTTATGCATCTGGATTTTTTTGTGCATACGCAAATTTCCGATTTTGTCCATACACCATGTTTTAGTGTGAATTCTATGCATGGTGTTATGCATGAGGCCCCTGGTGATTAATATGTATTCAGGAAGAATCATGAGCACATACAATGATTCATATTATATTTTATTAGGCATTAGCAATGTAAGGGTTAACCTGGAAAAGGCTTATTCCTATATATTTTTTTATGTATCTGAATAAGCTAGAAACCACCAATATATTATAAGTCAAAAGTCAGATATGCACAAAAGGGTGGGGAGAACAAAATCATCTCTTCAAGATGAGGAATGTGAACTTTAGGTTGGAAATATTGGTGGCAAGCACTAGACCGGTACTAGGCAGGAATAGGGCCTGTCAGGTGAGCATGATGTATAGGAAAAGATGCTACAGCTAGTAAGCTGGGAAACATTGGCGGAACCAGTTGGAGGCAGGATGGCGGGGAGTTAGACAAGGAAGACAAATGTGTTGGGAGATAAGAATTGTAATAAAAGTAAGGTTTGCCCATCTTTGGGCGCTCATTTCACTTGATTTGGGTCTGTGTGTGCATCACACAATAAAGCCTGATTCTGCTGTCTTCCTGAGGCCCAGTGTTCCTTCCTTTGAAGACTGGGTGCCATAACCTTGCCACAACAATCTCATCTTTTTAAAGACATCATATTTTTTTTCTTATTATTAGACTGATGCCTTTTCTAACATTTGGGCCAGAATCAGCTACATTTCTTTTGTTTTTCCAATTGGAGCATAGATGAAGAGACTTATTCAATGTCACACAGTGGTGTCAGCAGTGGGATTTAATCCCACAACCTTAGGACTCGAAGTCCTAACTCTTAACTACTATGCCACAATATCTGTCACCTTTTCTAGAACGAGTTTGACCTAATTGGAACACAGCAATATATACTAGAGCCTCTAACCGTATCATTCAGATGCATGGACTACAGTTTTGTAATCCTAGTAAAGTGTTTTATTATCACAAAGAACTGTCTGTACATTTCTCTAGATATTACTGAGCACACAACACAAATACTTTCAAATTTTACAAATACTTTGCAAAAAAAAATGTCCATACAATACGTGGTAAACCCCATTGTGTGCTAAGATCTCCACTGAAAGTCAAGGGGAGACACTTGTAAGGACACCATTGCCTTAGGAGAAAAATTGGAGAAGCAAGAGATAGAAGGCAGTGTCAGCATCTTATTTTGTTCTGATCTCATTGTTGTCTAGGAGAAACCAAGAAGATATTAACTCTTTGAGGGCTGAATATTTTTTCCAAAATACTTAGAGGTTTCACACACAAGACAACATAAAACATCTGTTGCTATATGCTGTGGCTGCCGTTGGCGCATGTTCAGTGTCTCTGGTGGCAGTGGCTGCATGGGGGCACCTCGATGGTCAGCAGGAATGCACAGTGGGCCAGCTGCCTGGCTGTCTTCGCATAGCAGGTGTGTGGCGGTGGATGTTGCTGTGTTAAGCAATACGG
>JANRMT010062852.1:23379805-23401400 GCA_026402145.1 Polypterus bichir lapradei | reverse complement strand
AGGTTGGAGAAACTGTCAAGAGTATGAGCCAGCAGAGAGCTTGGTGGCTCTGTAAGAAGTATAGCGCTCCAGGGGTATGTCGCTCCCACTTGAGCATTCTGGAGGGATTGAGTATTATGGTGGGGCGTGCTAGACTGACATCTCTGTCTGAGCCCGGCTGCAAGACCTGAGATGGAGGACCAGGAGAGACAAAGAGAAAAGACGCACTGGGCTGTTGCAGAAAGAAAGGAAGCGAGGCAGTGTTGTGACAGGCCGGAGGGTGTCTGCTATTAGGGAGCGGACCATGAGGGGGAGCAGCCGTGACGTGAATATTGTTTGAAAAGGATGCACTGAGGCTTGTGGATTTAATGAATGGATCCTGACTGTGATTTTAGCCTCTGATTTTTAACCTGCATTTATTGATTGATTTTCACCTTCACCATGAACACTGTTTTTATTATGGATTATTTATTGACGGGGCGGCACGGTGGCACAGTGGTAGCGCTGCTGTTGCGCAGTAAGGAGACCTAGGTTCGCTTCCCGGGTCCTCTCTTGCGTGGAGTTTGCATGTTCTCCCCGTGTCCATGTGGGTTTCCTCCGGGTACTCTGGTTTCCACCCACAGTCCAAAGACATGCAGGTTAAGTTCATTGGTGATCCTAAATTGTCCCTAGTGTGTGTGTGTGTGTGTGTGTGTGCCCTGCGGTGGGCTGGCTCTCTGTCCGGGATTTGTTCCTGCCTTGCACCCTGTGTTGGCTCCAGCAGACCCCTGTGACCCTGTGTTAGGATATAGTGGGTTGGATAATGGATGGATGGATAATCAAAATGATCCATGATCAGAAACCAACATAGACAGAGAAAATACAAAGAGAATTGCAACATGTATGGGGATCAGTATCCATGATTTGCCACAGATAAGAGGTGAGCACCCACCCTACTCTACCATTTTTTTATCACGTTATTCAGGGTGTATATAGGGTGTAGCCACCGAAGTATAAGGCGAGATCAAGCATGGGTAAAACGTGTGCCCAAAGAAATCTCTCAGTCCAAAAGTTTGTTTTTAAAAATATTTAGTGAAAGTTAAAAGCAAATAATCCACACAAGAATAAAGAAAAAAGTAGTTACACACGTAGAATAAAAGGGAAAAAAAAGGATAATGTATCTTCTTTAAACTTAGCTTTTCTTGAGAAACTTGAGTTATTTCTGTACTTAAAAGTTCTTTACTTCTTCTATATTTAAAGATTCTTAACTTCTTCTTCTGTACGCTTTAAACATACGGCTCTGCACTTAAATAAGTGCTGCTTTGCGAGTTACTTCACACACTCTAAAGGCCCGTAGGCACATAAGCACGGTTTAAAACCATATGCCCATCTACACCTTACACATGGCAAGGCTGGTCACTAACTGAAGAATAATGTTAAGTCAAAGCAGATAGAAATAGCTAGAATATACCAATTTTACTCAACTTATGGGGTTTTAGGAACCTCCCATAGATTATGCTTTGTCATCTAGTAAAATATTTATGAATCTTATATAACTAGAAAAATGTCTCTTACATAGGGTTATATAGGGTAACTGACATAGCTTAGAAGACATATGGCAAAATAAAGTAAATGATTAAAACGTTAGTAGAACACATTTCTAAAGTCTGATTTAGTTCACACTATGATCATCTCCCAAGTGGATGTACATTAAACTCACATTAAATCTTGTCAAATATCGTTCTCTGTTGTTGACCACCATCTATGATATTCACTCTTGGCATTCTAAGGCACTTGAACTTGAACAACTCTGAAGTTGTTTTATTGAATTATTTGTATATACTCTATGAGGATGCAGTAAATAGAAATCATGGGTAAATGTTTAAAGACAATCATTATCCAGTAAGCAATTCACATTTGTGAATTAGACTTCAGTGGTTTCGGTTATTCGTAAGTTGGCCACAAATATTTAAATAATTGGGAATATTTTTGGAGGTTGACAAAAGATTTCAGAAATTTCCAGATGTTGCATAAGACAAAAATATAGAAACATTGCAGAAAATGATTTGTATTATATAAAGCAAGTAACGGCGGAAGTCACGATAACGTGCAGTGGATACACTTGACTTGAGCATTCACAGTTTTCCTCCTCTTTCTCTGTCAGTTTGCTCAGAGGTTGATGCGCTTGCTGCTTCCTGAGCAGCTCTTCTTTTCTCCACCCTAGCAGCCTGCTTCTTCTCTTCTTTTGTCGGCATCTTTTTGTGTTAAAACTGATTAAGTCAGTGTTTGTGTTGTAATCACTTAGTAGGTTTTTCTTAATTTTTCACTTAAGCCTGCACTTAAGTCTTCAATCTGCCTCAAGAATGATTTAAGATATGAAGAGGTAAGGGAAGTGACGGCAGAGGTGGTAGGGATGAGAACGGCGCCCGTACGCATGCGCCGCCTCTTGCCCGCTGCAGAGAGTTGATTCTACAATAAAATAAAATAAAAATAAAAAGAGGAATAACCTTGGAGGTCAATCATCACCCTGAAAGCAGACAGCAGACGTCACGTAGTATATGTGTACCAAATTTCAGGTCAGTAGGTCAAATGGTTTGCAGGCTGCAGGTGATTTAAAATCCTAGACAGACAAACACACAGACACAGTAGCGTATTATATATAAAGATAAGATTCAACATGAGCTAAAAAATCTTTAAGAACATAAGAATCAAGAGGACACCATTCAGTCCATCAAGCTCTTTTGTTTAACTAATAGCTAAGTGGTCTCCAGTATCTCATCCCGATTCTTTTGGAAGGATATCAAGGTGAATTACTAAGTTATTTGCAAGGTAATTACTTAGTAGGTTTTTCTTAATTTTTCACTTAAGCTGGCACTTAAGTCTTCAACCTCCCTCAAGAATGATTTAAGATATGAAGAGGTAGGGGAAGTGATGACAAAGATGGTAGGGATGAAAACGACGCCCATATGCCTGCGTTACACGGCCGCCCTGCTGCCCGCTACTGAGAGTTGATTCTACAATAAAATAAAATAAAAATAAAAAGAGTAATAAAAATCATCACCCCGGAAGCGGTTAGTAGACGTCACATAGTATATGTGTACCAAATTTCAGGTCAATAGGTCAAACGGTTTGCGAGCTACAGGTGATTTAAAATCCCAGGCAGACAAACGGATAGCCAGGATAGCATATTATAAGAAGATCATACAATATATAGGTAGTTGTGATTTGTTAATCAGTATAACTGCTTATTATATTTTTAATAGTTGTGACATGTGAGTCCCTGTCTTGCAACCTCAAAACACGAGGCTGAGTATTTAAGCAAAACCAGCTTGAAATAGGAACAGCACGGTTATTTATTGTAGCGGGATCTACCGCTCTCCTATACACAGACACAGCAATCAGACACAGTCGTGGCCAAGTAATACTGTTCCCTGCATTTATAATGTTTCTTGCATCACTCATCGATGAAAGGCACTTAAAGTGCGGCCGCTATCGGCTCGGGATTGCTGTTGTGGCGAGCCACTGCGGTGCTGAGAGCCTGCGGTCGCCTCGGCAAAAAAGAAGCTGCCACAGACACGCCGATTGCGCTTTGGGACTCTCTTCAGCATGTCGTCCCGTTGGGGGGAGTCCCAAAACAGTTTAGAAACCCTACATACTAAAAGTTCTTTTTGGTAAATAAAAGATCTGTGAGGCAGTGCAGTGTTAAACACTGTGCTTTCTGTTTGATGGTCTGTAGATTTTAACTAAGGTGGCAAACCACCTTGTGTGGAGATGCAGATGTACAGGTCTGTTGGCTGTTTTCATTCACTGAACTGGCACTGCACACAGCATTCCAGGTTCAGATCTCAGCTGCCCTGTAATGCCTCTGTAATCTGCCTCATCCTTTACCTGCACAGTTTTACCACCGGCCCTGCATCACACATCTCACTTGGGGTCAGTGGAAACTCAATCTGCCACACGTTTTCCCATCTCCATGAGCCTGAAGCTCCAGCAGCATCTGTGCAACCAGGCCAATGCGCCTGTAAGCTGGAACGGTGATCGCACCCCAAGAGGACGCCCCTGGGAATACCCCTGAAACACAGTCTACCTTCACATTGCTCCTTACCCTTCTCACTTGCGCTATAACACGTAATAAAGCCCTCGCGCGGTACTCCGCTTACTTAAAAGCCTTGTGCAGCGCCTGTCAGTTTTGGAATTGATTGTTTTGCTTTTCTCTCTCTCTCTCTCTCTCTCTGACCTTCTCTGCTCCTAGCGGAACTGTCATCTCTGACTTGTCATGGAGCACGTTTAAGCTTTTGAAAAAGAAACAAATGTTTGTTTGCAGTGTTTGAATAAAATTCCTGTTTTCTACAACCTCCTGTATTTCTGTGCAAATCTGTGACCCAAGCGTGACAGCCTTAACTGATGGAGAGGCAGTGGTGGAGGTCTCTTGGCTGTCTTCCTCCTTATACTGATGCTGCAAATGGCCCTCCAGATGCCAGATTTCAGCCTCAACACTCTCCAACTACTCCTCCGAAGAGCCAAGTACGTTCGTTTCAGGTCTTTGCAGCACTTGGCACTTTGCTTGTTCCCACTACTGACACCAATGTAGCGCTGATGCAGAGTGCCAGAATGGATTCTCTTGCTCCTTACATGTGTCCTAAATGGCTCACTATCCCTAAAAGGACCTCTCATCGGTTCAGGCTTGCAGTTTTTACAGGCACACCTGCCATTGCTGATAAAATGCCAGATGGAGTCTCAACCCTGGCTGATGCAGCTTGTTCACACCATTACAATATTAAGAACTGTAAGTTTTATCTGCAGTATAATAAATTGAAACAGCGTTAAAGCGTGATCTGCACTTACCTAACTATACAGGATGTATGCGTCTGTGCGTTTATGGAGTTCAAGCATTATTCCCAAATTTTAACATTCCCTGGGGATCTTTCTCTCCTAACCCAACTGAGGAGATTACTGCACCGTTTCAGTGAATTTTGTGATTATATTAAGTACAGTAATTTCTTTCATTAATTTAAATGAAATGTATGTTACAGAGCTGCTTTGGTAGGATTATAATTAGACGGTCACCATCATTGTAAGGTATCTGTTTAGCTGGCGGTATAAAAATAGACATGCAGGACAATTTAAGTAGAATTAGTTAAAGTGAAACAAATGAGTTTTTTTTCTTTATTGAAATGTTAAATGCTATGCCAGCGTTTCTCAACCTTAAAGTATTTGCGGCCCGGGTTTTCATAACAGTTTTAATTGCGCCCCCCTAACATTTTTTTGAAAGGAGCCCACTAATACCAATTTGTTCTTTTTTTAATTAATGATATATCATAGAGGGTGGCACGGTGGCAGAGTGGGTAGCGCTGCTGCCTCTCAGTTAGGAGACCTGGGTTCGCTTTCCGGGTCCTCCCTGCGTGGAGTTTGCATGTTCTCCCCGTGTCTGTGTTGGTTTCCTCTGGATACTCCAGTTTCCTCCCACAGTCCAAAGACATGCAGATTAGGTGCATTGGCGATCCTAAATTGTCCCGTGTGTGTGTGCCCTGTGGTGGGCTGGTGCCCCGCCCAGGGTTTGTTTCCTGCCTTGTGCCCTGTGATTGGCTCCAGCAGACCCCTGTGACCCTGTAGTTAGGATATAGTTGGATGGATGAATAGATATATCATAGATGCATATTTTATTATACCTACTTAACTTTTATCGACATTTGTCTAACTCTATATTTATTTTTCTAGCATCAGAATGTCATTTAAGTTAATTTTGTTTTGGTTTCAATAGATGTATTTTTCATATTTTTGATTTTTGTTTTCTTTTTTTCACATCTTCGTGCCCCCCTTTTTGTTACTTTGTGAGCCCCCTAGGGGGGCCCACCCCACAGTTTGAGAACCACCATGCTAGTAAATAAACTGCTAATATGGCCCAATTGTAAGTGTTTTCTGAAATGTCACCCATCAAATGTGTATTTTTTCTGAGACAGTTTTGTAAACAGACATTGCCAAGAGTAATCCAATGCCCCTACCAATATTTTCAAATTGTTAATTCACTGTTTTGTATCCAACAATATATAGATAGATAGATAGATAGATAGATAGATAGATAGATAGATAGATACTTTATTAATCCCAAGGGGAAATTCACATAATCCAGCAGCAGTATACTGATACAAAGAAACAATATTAAATTAAATAGTAATAAAAATGAAAAAATGAAAAAAAAAATGAAAAAAAAGCAGACAATAACTTTGAGTAATGTTAGCATTTACTCCCCCAGTGGAATTGAAGAGTCGCATAGTGTGGGGGAGGAACGATCTTCTCAGTCTGTCAGTGGAGCAGGACAGTGACAAAAGTCTGTCACTGAAGCTACTCCTCTGTCTGGAGATGACACTGTTCAGTGGATGCAGTGGATTCTTCATAATTGACAGGAGTTTGCTTAGTGCCCGTCACTCTGCCACAGATGTTAAACTGTCCAACTTTACTCCTACAATAGAGCCTGCCTTCCTCACCAGTTTGTCCAGGCGTGAGGCGCCTTTCATCTTTATGCTGTCTCCCCAGCACACCACCGCGTAGAAGAGGGCACTCGCCACAACCATCTGGTAGAACATCTGCAGCATCTTACTGCAGATGTTGAAGGATGCCAACCTTCTCAGAAAGTATAATCTGCTCTGACCTTTCTTACATAGAGCATCAGTATTGGCAGTCCATAACAACATTTATAACAACATATAAATATCACAATGATATAGAAGGGATAAATGATTCTAATCTACTGATAAATACATATTGGGAAAACCATTAAACGCTTTTATATGCCATTTGGTGTATGGTTCATCATGTAACCATTTCCAATGTACATTAGTCTGCCCCAGAAAGCCATTGCCTTTTGGTTTTCCCACTATTAATGAAATAACATGGCTGGAAGTCGTCTTCATTCATCGGCATTGACGGAGCCAGACAACAACAACAACAATATTTATTTCTATAGCACATTTTCATACAAATGATGTAACTCAAAGTGCTTTACAGGATGAAGAAAGATAAAAAAACACAAAATATAAAAATAAAATTAGGCAATACTGATTAACATAGAATACATAGAAGACTGTTGGTGGTATAAAATAAAAGTCAGATGGCCAGGCGAAAAAAAAAAAAAAAAAAAAAACTCCAGACGGCGGAAAAAAAAAAAAACAAAATCTTCAGGGGTTCCCTAGTCCATGAGACCACCCAGCTCCCCCTGGGCATTCTACCTAACATCAATGATCTCATCAATCCTCATGGTATTCAGGGTTCTCATAAGAAGGACTTGATGATGACGGTCACATGGAGTTCTGGCCTTTAATCCATCAATGTGGGGACATCACGGTGCTTTGATCGGGTGGTGGTGGTGCAGATCACCACAACAGAAAAAACAGAAAAAGAACAGCAGAGAAAGTAGGGGTTTGTAGTGGAGCCATGAAGAAAATAATACTTCAGTGCATATACAGAATATCAGGGTTACACTAAAATGAAGCTATGAGAAAGCCATGTTAAACTAATGAGTTTTTAGCAGTGTTCTAAAGTGCTCCACCGTATTACTCTAGCAAATTTCTATCAGTCAGCTACTCCAGATTTGAAGTGCATAACAGCAGAAGGCCGCCTCACCACTTCTATTAAGTTTAGTTCTTGGAATTCTAAGCAGACACTCATTTGAAGATCTAAGGTTACGATTTGGAGTGTAAGATGAGAGGCCATAGGATGGAGCAGATTATTGAAGGCTTTTTAAACCATTAACAGTATTTTAAACTCAATTCTAAATGACACAGGTAACCAGTGTAGTGACATCAGAACTGGTGTGATGTGCTCATATTTTCTTTTCCTAGTTAAGATTCTGGCAGCTCCACTCTGCACTCGTTGTAATCGATTGATGTCTTTTTTAGGTGGTTCTGAGGGGAGTGTGTTACAGTAATCTAGTCAACTAAAAACAAAAGTATGAACTAATTTTTCAACATTTTGTAAAGTTATAAGGGATCTAACTTTTGCTATATTTCTTAAGTGAAAAAATGTTCTCCTAGAGATCTGATTAATATGTGATTTAAAATTTAAGTCAGAGTCAATAATTACCCCTAAATTCTTTACCTCTGTCTTGACTTTTAAATCTAATAAATCAAGTTTATTTTTAATACCCTTATTATATCAATTTTTTCCAATCATTAAAATTTCTGTTTTCTCCTTATTTAGTTTGAGAAAATGACTACTCATTAACTCAGAAACACAAGTAAGACATTGGGGTCAGTGAGACAAGAGAGTCGGGGTCATCAGGCGCTATTGATAAATGCAGCTGTGTATTTACAGTTGTGTGTCATCAGCATAGCTGTGGTAGCTCACATTATGATAACCTACAGAAGCATTGCAAACTCAAATCACAGAAATGCTCCCATACTGCACTTTATTTTGTTATTCAGTTTTTATTCCCCTTTGATTTATTAGCATCACTGCTTTCAAATGCGGACACCAACACTTTATTTTGTCCTGTTTGCTTTCATTCTACTATATAGAGTACATATATATATTGTAAATGCTAAACTGGATGGGCTGGTATCCCAACCAGGAGGGAAGAAGTTCCCAGACAGGAGGTCCCAGATAGATGGACAGGGGTCCCGGTTGGATTTGTCTGCACTACCTTTCCTGTATTGGGATGAAATGGAGGAACAGGCAAGGACTGTTTCTGGGGGATGTTTACTCCCTAACTACGCTAGGTGACAGCTTCCCTCGGGCGGAGCTCCTATTCATACTTCTTCAGGGCATCTTGGGAAATGGAGTCTTGGTGAGCGGTACTGCCAGGGTGTGTGGGTTCCACCAGATCCAGAGGTTCTCCCGGGCTGTAGTTATTTGACATCAGAAATACTCCCACGTCCGGCATAAAAGAACCCACCTGGCCTCATCCAGGGGAGCTGAGACAGAAGGAGGTGGACAAAGCTTGCCTGAAGTAGAAACGGAGGATTAATGGTGTAAAGCAGTTTGTGTTTGGGAGAAGTCAAACGTGAAATATATTGAATTGAATAGACGTCACTTTATTTGAGCTCTTCACTGTGCGACTGCACTTGTGTTTGGAGTCGGGGGCTCTGGGGTGCCCTCTAGTGTTCACAAAATATATCACATTTATATTCCATTTTTTCTCAACTCTTTTCTGTAGCTCTGTTACAGAGGAGGGTACTATTTTGTGAAGTGGCAGACATCACATTGCTATGGTAAGTGATGTTACTGACACAACTGTATGAAGGTATAAAGGCTACACTTTTTCTGCTACCCAAGTTTACGGATAAAACAAACAAAGTTTGGCAAGTGTGTTATATACCTAGTGATTTGGCTGGCAAATAAACCTAGTGGCACATGTTTCTGCTTTGCTTTAGGGGTTGCATTTTTGAGCACGACAAGAGTTTGATTTGATTTCCCAGCCTTGGGTTCTGCTAATCTTTTGGTTTATGCTCATGGTGACAAATAAAGTTTTTTTTTTTCTTGTTGTTGTTGTTCTTTATTTCACCTTATGCAATTTCTTGTATTAGGAATTTGTTAGTTTTTGCATACCCTTCTGGGTCAGAGTGCAGGTTCAGCCATTGTACAGCACCCCTGGATTGACTGCAGGTTAAGGGCCTTGGCTCAAGGGCCCAACAGAATAGGGTCCCTTTTGACACTAACGGGTATGCAAACTGGCAACCATCCGTATACCAGTGCAGATCCTTAGCCTCAGAGACACCACTCCACCCACATTAGGATATTAACACTGCCAGTTCCTCCATTTGTCAGGAGATGAGCCGAGCAAAAGTCTTTCCCTGGGCATGAGGGCACACTCATGTGCACAGCCACCAGAGGCAAATTTAAGATGTGGAAGAAAACACTGCGGTATGTGCAGAAAATTCCTGGACAACGTGCAATCTCAACACCCTACCCTCACCCTAACCGTACAGTACATACAGTACATAAACAATCAAATCAGAGACTTCTTCCAAGACTAATTAATAATATAATAAAAGATTGAAACAAAAACAAATAAAGTATTACAAAAGTCATTCAATCCAAGACTTCCTAAAATTAAGAAATGCATTAAAACAAAAATATTAAATATCAAATAGAAGAATTGGATAATAGAAAACAATATATAGCAAAGATCACGAAACCTGAGACTCTCATTAAGAACAAAATAAGACTAAATCAAATATTTTCATAATATAAAATATTAGATCATTTGGGCAACAAGCAATCTAACTTATAGTCCCTAACTGGAGGCATTGATACAACAACTTTAGAAAAGATGGTTAGAAGACCCCTGAAGCATTCTACCTTCTCATGTTCACAATTGATGATAATTTATCCTCAGAAGAATATGAAAAATTAAAGGAGTGAGTGCAGAGAAGCCGAGAGACAAAAGTGAATACAGGGTGTAGAGTTCAATCACTCACCTGATTGTGAACGGTCATATCTATGGACTGAGTTCCTAGAGACTGCCATTGTCCAAAGCTAAATAAAATGAACCTTAACCCTAATGGGGACAAAGGGCATAACTACGGACTGAATTCTAAGAGACTGTCGTTGTCCAAAGCTAAACATACAACTCCACACAACACACAGGCTTTATTACTTGGGAAACACTTCCAAAATCGTTTCCCACAGCAAAGTAACAGCAAGCACTTTGTCTTCCTGCTCTTGCTCTTTCTCTGTCTTTGTCTCTGCCTCTGCTTCTGCCTCCACTCTTTCCAGCTATCCTCGTCCTCTTCTTCCCGACTTTAGCGGGCTTCTTTTATGTTGCACCCAGGCGTACTTCCAGTGTCCCATTAGAGTGGTGGTAGGGTTCGCCAATCCAGGGAACCCAACAGGGTTGTGCTGAACTCCAACTACCATGAAGCTAGGGGGACTGGCATGTAGCACTCTGGGAATGATAATGCCCTATTCATATTCTTTCCGCTAGTGACATCCTGGCTGGGTAAGGGTCCTGGCCGTCCCCCACAATTATATATACTTTGTGGAACGAGTCCTGGACACAGACAGGCAGACATGTTTCAAAGCACCACCACATGTTTATTTAGATAGATAGATAGATAGATAGATAGATAGATAGATAGATAGATAGATAGAGATGAAAGGTACTATATGATAGATAGATAGATAGATAGATAGATAGATAGATAGATAGATACTTTACACATAATACAACTAATATTTACAACAAAGTACACACAACCCACAAACTCCCCAAAAGTCCAGGCCTCACACTGCCTCTTTCTCTCTTCAGGCCGCCTCCGTGCCTCCTCCAAGACCTTGTCTTACTTCACTCCTGACTCCAGCCATTGTATGAAGGGAGGCGGCCCCTTTTATACTCCCCCGGATGTGCTCCAGGTTTGTCCCGGCAATCTTCCACCGACACGCCCCAGTGTGGCGGAAGTGCCGGCTGCATCCCCGGAAGCACTCCGGGTGTCCCTGCTCTTCTTCCCCCCAGCACTTCCGGGTGTGGCAGAAGTGCTGAGGTCCAGGGCTCCAAAGGCATCGGGGTGCCCCCTGCCGGTGACCACGGGCCCCTACAGGGTTGAGCTTTCAAGCTCTGCACCTGTGGTCCCCAAAGCCACCAGGGCGGTTGCCCCCTCGTGGTCTGGAGGAGGCGCAAGCAGCCCCAGCCACTCGCCACAACTTACATATAGATAGGGCACATTTGATGATTTTCAGAAATCATTTCTACGTAGACTTATGATCTGAACTGATCCACAACAAGTTTGCTCCAATATACACTGTCAGGTTCTTTTTCTGCATTAATCTGGTTCGATATCACTGCTTTAATTTATTATACACGTTGTAGCATGCAAAATGTTAGCTAGTGACACTAAATTGAATGCAATCTACAACTCTTGCCCCAGGGCTACAAATTTGTCACAATATCTTGGCCACATGGCCTTAGGGTCTGTCTGGTAAAAATCACTTCTAATAATTGATGGTTAGAACAGACTGACAGAGGTTAAGCACAGATGACAGGGGCTTACCTATCTGTGGGGTCTTTTTAGTGCTCATCATCATCATCATTTACTGCATAGCTTCTTAAACTATGGTCACACTGACTTCTGAGTCACATTCAAAATCAATGAAAAAAAGGGACATGTACGGTTTGTGGAGTGTCTTGTGATAGGGCTCCGTGGGCAGTGTAAGAAAACACCAGTGGTCCGCTATGACCTGGACCTACAGTGGTGATTCTCAAAGGGAAAACAGGCTTATTCCAGGGATGGGGAACAATGGGAACCACCACCTGCCTCAACAGGAAGACTGTTAGAGGCAATTCCCTAAAGGGAACACAGAGGATGTCTGTCAGCAGAGATTATCTAAGGGAGAAGCTGCTCACCCTCAATGGGAAGACTGTTGGTGGCAACTCCACAAGGGGAACTGGTCCCCCAGGGGTGACTATTAGTGGTGATTCTCAAAGGGAAACCTACCCACCTTAGGGACGACTGTAGGTGGTGATTCTCCAGTGGGGACCACTAGCCGCCTCACATGAATACTGTAGTCCTGGAGGGCTGCAGTGGCTTCATATTTTCATTCTAACCATCTTCTTAATCAGTGACCAGTTTTTGCTGTGGATTAACTTCTTTTGTCTTAGTTTTGATTAACTTGACTCAGACCCATTAGTTGTTTCTTTTTCCTTACTTAGCAGTCAAACAATAATGAGACACAAAATGAGCAGCCACATGATCAGCTCACCATAGTATCTGAAAATAAAGAACAGTGAAAGTCTCAGCTGAGGTCACCAAAATGTTTTGTTGGCGTTCTTAGACTAAACAGTAAACCAACAGTTTTGGAATTGTTAATTAAATAACGAGTCTAATTAACAGCAAGAATTGGAGTCTTATTAAGAACCTGGTTGGAGTTTAAAGCCCTGATTTAACTGGTCATCTGTTGGCTCATTTCATATTTCATTTTTGTTTGGCTGCCATTAAATGAAGAAAAGAATCATTTCAGAGGGCTGAATCCTTAAAAACAGGGCCATTAAAATGAAAGGAAAAGGAGTTCATTAGCAGTGAAACCTGCTTGCTGAATAGGAAGAGGGTTAGAATGAAAGCCTGCAGTCACTGCGGCCCACCAGGACTGGAGTTGGACAACCCTGCCCTAAGAGGAACCACACCCTAGGTGTGACTGTCAGCACAGTTTCTCTAAAGGGGAAACTGCTCCCCATCAAGACTGTTGGCAACAAGTATCCAAAGGGAACCCCGCCACAGGAATAACTGTCAGCTGCAATTCTTTACCCACTCCAGGGATGAGTGGCAGTGGCAATTCACCAATGAGGACCACCATCTGCCTCAATGGAAAAAAATTTCCTAAGGGGAACCGGGGAACCCCCCTACCCCTGCCAGGAATGGCTGTCAGCAGAGATTCTCTAAGACAGGGGTACCCAACTCCGGTCCTGGAGGGCCACAGTGGCTGCAGGTTTTCATTATATCCCTTTTCATAATTAGTGACCTGTTTCTGGTTGCTAATTAACTTCTTCTGAATTAATTTTAATTGACTTGTTTTTTAAAATTTGTTCCCGTGAATTTCTTCATCGTTCCTGTGAATTGCTTCATTTCTTTCCTTAAACAGAAATAAAATGTGAAGTGAGAGAGCCAGCAAGACCAAATAAGTCAGGGCCTCAAACTCCAATCATTTGCTTAATTAGGCGCTGATTCTTGTTGTAAATTAAACCCGTTCTTTAATTCCATGGCTTGTTGCTGCTCTCATTGTGCAATAGCAGACATTTCTGAAATTGTTGATTTTCCCTTTTGTTAGAGCTCTGGTCAAATGTTTTAGGGAACTGAGCAGATATCAACATTCCTGAGACCTCCATCTTTCTTTATGTTCAGATATTGTGTGATGGACACAGTTTGCTGGTCCTGTTTTGGCTCATTTTGTATTTCATTCTTGTTTGGCAGCTAAATAAAGAAAAAGAAACACTTAAGGGGTCTGAATCTTCAAAAGCAAGTCAATTAAAATTAATTAATAAAAATAAGTTAGTTAGCAGCAAAAACACATCACTAATTAAGAAAAGGGTTAGAATGAAAACCTGCAGCCACTGCGGCCCTCCAGGCCTGGAGTTGGGGACCCCTGCTCTAAGGGATACCATCAACCCCCTCCTGTGAAGACTGCTGTTGGTGATTCTACAAGGGGGAAAGGGATGACAATTGGTGGCAAAAAAAGAAAAATTGGGTCATAAAAATACAAAGATCAAGAACCACTAATCTGGAATATTAAAATAAACTAATGCACGTTATCTGTCTCTACTAGAAATCCAATAAATGCTTCAGATTTTTTCAATATTATCAGTGCCAAGTACAATACAATACAATTTATTTTTGTTTAGCCCAAAATCACACAAGAAGTGCCGACATGGGCTTTAACAGACTCTGCCTCAAGACAGCCCCCAGCCTTGACTCTCTAAAAAACCTTTTAGGGGTAAAAATGGAAGAAACCTTGGGAAAGAGAGACCCCTTTCCAAGTAGGTTGGGCGTGCAGTGGGTGTCAAAAGAAGGGGGTCAATGCAATACAATACACAGAACAGAACAAATCTTCAATACAATACAATAGTGTAATAGAAATATTACAAGTACAGAGCAGAATTTAACAGTAGATGATATCACAGAATACGATTTGGATTTGTTTAGAGTCCTGGAGACCTCAGCCATCAAGCTGCCTCCCCCTATTGGCCATTCCATAGCTGAGATAGTGCTGGGCCAGCCAATCCAATGAAAGGACCCCTCTACCCCTCTCTGATTCCTGTGATTCTCCATCAGAGATGACCTTACCTTAGGCAGGCAAAACAACTTGACAGGTGGGCCGTGGCACAAAGTGCTACATTTGAGTACTGAGAACAACAACAACAACATTTATTTATATAGCAAATTTTCATACAAAAAGTAGCTCAAAGTGCTTTACATAATGAAGAATAGAAAAATAAAAGACAACATTAATTAACATAGAATAAGAGTAAGGTCTAATGGCCAGGGTGGACAGAAAAAACAAAAAAAAACTCCAGACGGCTAGAGAAAAAAATAAAATCTGTAGGGATTCCAGACCATAAGACCACCCAGTCCCCTCTGGGCATTCTACCTAACATAAATGAAACAGTCTTCTTTGGATTTAGGGTTCTCATGGAAGGACTTGATGATGATGGTCACGTAGACTTCTGGCTTTTAATCCATCCATCATTGTTGGAGCATCATGATGCTTTGAGTAGGTGGTGGTGCTGCAGGCCACCACCACAAAGAAACCGGAAAAAGAAACAGAAGAGAGAGTAGGGGTCAGTACGGATTTTAGAGCCACCCTGAATAGTTATTATAATGAATTGAACATACAGAGTATCAGGATAAAGTTAAATTAAGTTAAATTGAAGTTATAAAAAGGCCATGTTAAAGTAATATGTTTTCAGCAGTGTTTTAAAGTGCTTCACTGTATTAGCCTGGCGAATTCCTATTGGCAGGCTATTCCAGATTTTAGGTGCAAAACAGCAGAAGGCCGCCTCACCACTTCTTTTAAGTTTTGTTCTTGGAATTCTAAGGAGACATTCATTTCAGGATCTGAGGTTACGATTTGGAATATAAGGTGTCAGACATTCCGATATATAAGATGGGGCGAGATTATTTAAGGCTTTATAAGCCATAAGCAGAATTTTAAAGTCAATCCTGAATGACACAGGTAACCAGTGTAGTGACATCAAAATTGGAGAAATGTGCTCGGATTTTCATTTCCTAGTTAGGATTCTAGCAGCTGCATTCTGCACTTGTTGTAAACGATTTATGTCTTTTTTGGGTAGTCCTGAGAGGAGTGCGTTACAGTAATCTAGTCAACTGAAAACAAACACGTGAACTAATTTCTCAGCATTTTTCAGTGATATAAGAGGTCTAACTTTAGCTGTGTTTCTTAAGTGAAAAAATGCTGTCCTAGTGGTCTGATTAATCTATACTAATAAAAGGCAAAGCCCTCACTGACTGACTCACTCACTCACTCACTCATCACTAATTCTCCAACTTCCCGTGTAGGTAGAAGGCTGAAATAATGGTCGACAACGTCCGCCATGTTGAACTTTCTTATTTATGGCACCATCTTCACGAAATTTGGTAGGCGGCTTCCCTGCGCTAACCGAAACCGATGTATGTACTTATTTCAATGGTATGATGCCACTGTCGGCCGCCATATTGAACTTTCCAACGTCATTAATTTTCCAACTTCCCGTGTAGGTAGAAGGCTGACCCCATCTTCACGAAATTTGGTAGGTGGCTTCCCTGCGCTAACCAAAACCGATGTACATACTTATTTCGGTGGTATGACGCCACTGTCGGCCGCCATATTGAATTTTCCAAACATCACTAATTCTCCAACTTCCCGTGTAGGTAGAAGGCTGAAATTTGGCAGGGTCATTCCTTACAGCTTACTTACAAAAGTTAAGCAGGTTTCATTTCGAAATTCTATGCGTAATGGTCAACAATGTCCACCATGTTGAACTTTTTTATTCATGGCCCCATCTTCACGAAATTTGGTAGGCGGCTCCCCTGCTCTAACTGAAACCAATGTACATACTTATTTCGGTGGTATGACGCTACTGTCAGCCGCCATATTGAACTTTCCAATGTCACTAATTCTCCAACTTCCCATCTAGGTAGAAGGCTGAAATTTGGCAGGCTCATTCCTTACAGCTTACTTACAAAAGTTAAGCAGGTTTCATTTCGAAATTCTACACGTAATGGTCATAACGGTCGATAACGATCGACAACGTCCGCCATGTTGAACTTTCTTATTTATGGCCCCATCTTCACGAAATTTGGTAGGAGGATTCCCTGCGCTAACCGAAACTGACGTATGTACTTATTTCGATAGTATGACGCCACTGTCGCCCGCCATATTGAACTTTCCAACGTCACTAATTTTCACAATGTCCGCCATGTTGAACTTTCTTATTCATGGCCCATTCTTCATGAAATTTGGTAGGCGGCTCCCCTGCGCTAACCGAAACCAATGTACATACTTATTTCGGTGGTATGACGCCACTGTAAGCCGCCATATTGAACTTTACAACGTCACTAATTCTCCAACTTCCCGTGTAGGTAGAAGGCTGAAATTTCGCAGGCTCATTCCTTACAGCTTACTTACAAAAGTTAAGCAGGTTTCATTTCGAAATTCTACACGTAACGGTCATAACGGTCGACAACGGTCGACAACGTCCGCCATGTTGAACTTTCTTATTCATGGCCCCATCTTCACGAAATTTGGTAGGCGGCTTCCCTGCGCTAACCGAAACCAATGTACGTACTTATTTCGGTGGTGTGACGCCACTGTCAGCTGCCATATTGAACTTTCCAATGTCACTAATTCTCCAACTTCCCATGTAGGTAGAAGGCTGAAATTTGGTACTTATTTCGGTGATATGATGCCACTGTCGGCCGTCATATTGAACTTTGCAGTGGTCTTTGTTACTTATGGGCCCATCTTCAAGAAATTTGGTACGCGGGTTCCCAACACTAACTGAATCCTACTTACGTACATATATACGTCCATAGCCTGCAGCTCGGTCACCGTGTGAGGCGGCGTTGGGTCCCCCATCCCAACACCTTCCACGTTGTTGGCTGGCTGCCTGCCTATATAAGGCCGTCTGTCGCTCCAGTCTCTACATTCCCTTCCTTGCTTCGCCACGGTATTCACGTCTCCCTGCTGATAACTACAGCCTTTTTATTTAATCCACGGCTTCTCCGCTGTTTTATTGTTCATTTATTACGATTATAGTTATTGTGTAGGTATTTTAGACTTACTTTACATTGTTCAGGTACCCATTTCCTTTATCATTCCAACCGTACCCCCATTAACATGTCTATCGAGGTGATCACCATCGATCAAAGAACTGTTACTTACCAAGTGGTTTCCATGCCTGGAGATACCACCTGCCTTTTCCATTCTCTTTATTACATATTGCACGGCCATATCAGGCTCACTCTTGATATCCGAAGGAACATTGTGTCTTATGTATTGAATGACTGGGACAGGTTCAAGGTGTGGACTGATGACGGTACAGGAGATAATTATACTACACAGGAGCACTAGAAGAGTGAAATGCTTAAGTGTACCGAAATGGCCAAATATTTTACACCTTTGGACAACCGCCAATGCCTCTTAAACATCTTAGATTCACAGGTGACGATTTCAGTAGTGGACACTTTGATGTTTAGAAATGTTTAAACTCTCAAAAGCTGGAGGTGAAGTTATCAATGAAACTGGTTGTATACTTACAACGCTTGACAGATGCCGAATGTCTCTTCAACACAAGTCCTACAAATACTGTCGTAATTGAAACAAACCATGAAACTCAAACCGATTATGACAGCAGCAATCCAAGCTGTGAGATTTGAAACAAGATTACTGTTCACATGGCCAACTGTACGTTGCATGCTCAAGAGTAAGCTCAGCGCACAGCTACAGCTTGGTCATATTACAACTGGAGGGCCGAACTGACAACGTGGCATACAAAGAGATCCTTAACAAATAATTATTGGTATATTTTCCCTCAGTTTTAAAAAGGTTTAATTGTCTTCTTAATAAAAATTTTAAGGCAGTACTTCACCGCTGCGAAGCGCGGGTATTTTGCTAGTATGGGATATAAAATTCAGATTACAGTCAACAGTTACCCCTAAGCTTTGTACCTCCATCTTGACTTTTAATTCTAATGTATCCAGTTTATTTCTAATAGCCTCATTGTATCCATTATTGCCAATCACTAAGATTTCAGTTTTCTCTTTATTTAACTTGAGAAAGTTACTATTCATCCATTCTGAGATACAAGTCAGACATTGTGTTAGTGAATCAAGAGAATCGGGGTCAGAGAAGCGAAACAGAATAGGTGAGGGTTAGTAACAAATTATAACTATCATGTTACTTATGTTTTAGTGCTAATGACTAACAACAGAGATGCAGTCTGTACAGTTAATCAGCAGCTCTAGTCAGGGTGTGCTAAACTGAAGTAGTGAGTCTTCAGCTGGGATTAAAAAGCTGAGACCGTTGGGGCATCTCTTATAGTAGCAGGCAGACCATTCCACAGTTTAGGGGGCTCTGTAACTAAAAGCTCGACCTTCCACTGTAATTTTATTAATCCTTGGAATCATAAGCAGACCGTCATCTTGAGCTCTTAATGTGCGCTCCGGTTTGTAAGTCATGATAAGTTCAGACAAGTAAGTCGGACCTCGGTCATTTAAGGCTTTATATGTTAAAAGGAGGATTTTGAAATCTGCCCTAAACTTAACTGGAAGCCAGCATAAGGATTTAAGGACTGGAGTGATATGCTCATATTTTCTTGTTCTTGTAATAATTCTTGCAGCAGCATTTTGGAGTAACTGGAGGCTGTAAAGAACATCCAGTAAACACCTCATTGCAGTAGTCAATCCTACTAGAAATAAATGCATGAATTAATTTCTCAAAGTCCCACTTATTTAGAAAATGCAGACCCTGGATGGGGAGCCAGGGCATTTTCAGATATCCCTGTTCACATTCAAGGACAATTTATTATCTCCTAACACACACATTTTTGGAATGAAAAATGGCTTGGCCAAAATGAATGCATGCATACAACTTCTTCTTTTTCTGTAGCTATTGCCATTTTTAAATTGGGTCACTATTTTTTGTTTGGCCTAGAAGTTTCCAGTCGAAGTTTTGGCGTAATTTTACAGCCTTTAACTGACGACATCCCATATCCCATTACAATAACAACATTTATTGATATAGCACCTTCCAAAATAAAGTATAATTCAAGGTGCTTTACAAAATGCTAGTGAGTGAAAACAAAAACAAAAATCAAATAAACTTCTTATACTAAGGGTCAGATGGTTAGTGTGGAAAGGAAAAAAAAAAAAAACTCCAATGGAGAAAAAACTTCTGGGTATTCCACAACCAAAACGCCTGTCCAGAACTCACTGGGTATTCTGTAATTTAGCTAAGATACATCATCCCTACTTAGCTATTCCACATTGTACTAGAATGGTATAGACACTAATGTAGAGGTAGTGGCACAGTGACAATGGTGTTAAATGCCAAGCTGAAGTCTAAGAACAGTATTCTGGTGTGAGTTCCTCACATAATGCCCACAATGCCAATCAAATGCCACATTACATCATCTGAGAGGGTTATCTGACTCAGAGGACATTTTGGGCATTCCGCAGTGGTGTTGATGTTATGCGACCTACATCAAACCTGTTGAGGGCTTCAGACAGACCCATCTCAAGTAATCAACATAGGCCCCAGGATTCGTACTATATATTGAAATGTATTTTGTAATGCTTGTGTTAATAAAATGCATTGCATTTGTCATCCCAACAGATGGTGCATCATAAACATGCTTTACTACTATCTTTTTGAATGACAAATGCAATGCGTATGCCTCTGTTATTTGCCATTTCGTATGACATAAGTAAAGGCAGTGTTAATGTTTGTGCTTCACCATATGTTGGAATGATAAATGCAATACACATGTCTCTGTTATATGCCATTTGGTATAAGATTTGTAAAAGCAGTGTTAATGCTTATAATGCACCATTTGTTGGAATTACAAAAGCAATGCATTTTAGTACTGCATTTGTGTGTGATGCATCATCTGTTAAAGTAACAAATGCAATGAATATGTCTCATTTATATATCACTTGGTATGACATATGTAAAAGCATTGTTAATGTTTGTGCTGCACCATCTTTGGGAATGGCAAAGGCCAGGCATGTATCTCTGTTATATCCTATTTGGTATGGGATTTGTAAAAGCAGTGTTAATGCATGTGATGCGGCATCTATTGGAATGACAAATGCAAAACATTTTATTACTACAAAGAATGACAAATGCAGTGCATATGTTAATTTTATATACCACTTGGTATTACATACGTAAAAGATATGTAAATGTTTGTGATGTGTCATCTGTTGAGGCATAGCAACTGTTGGGGACACAAAGATACACATTTATCCTTTTATTAAGATAGGTTTATTATTATTATTATTATTTTCTGTATTATTATTTTCCTTTGCAATTTTTTTTTCTTTAACATGTTGTACTTTTGAGCTACATATTTTGTGTGAAAATTAGATTAGATTAGATATACTTTATTAATCCCTAAGGTGAGATCAAAATTTGTAATACAAAGAAATTCTGCTATTCTTGTTGTTGCCTTTCATCTGAGGCTGCCCAGATCCACTCAAGAAAGAAGCAGGTATGAGAACATACTACACTCATTGCTTTAATTCTCAGAATCTAGCAAGACAAAATTCCCATTTAAATCAATCATGTTTAAATATTTCTTTTAGTGTTTTTTTTTTTTCTTTTCTTTTTAGAATAATACCGCATGATTAATTGATTTGCTGCTTCACAGCTCCAAAGTCCTGTGTTCAGATTCCTTCTCATGTACTCATGTTTTACTCCTGCAATCAAAAAGAAAATCATGTTAGACTGCTCAGAAAATCTGAATTAGCCCAATGTAAATGAAATTTGGTTATTTTTAAAAATATCGGTAATGTTCAATTAATAATGGCAATATCAGTACAAATTATTGCTGTTAATGTGATACAAAGAAATTCTTCTTTCATTGAATAACCTCAATTTATTTAATATTCTTGCATCACCTCCTATGAACCACTAGAGGGCATTCAAGATCTAT
>JANRMT010062852.1:23339129-23358028 GCA_026402145.1 Polypterus bichir lapradei | reverse complement strand
GCCAGGCTGATACAGTAGAGCACTTTAAAACACTGCTGAAAACACATTACTTTAACATGGCCTTTCTGTAACTTCAATTTAACTTAATCCTGATACTCTGTATGTTCAGTTTCCTCATAATAACTATTCAGGGTAGCTCTACAATCCGTACTGACCCCTACTTTCTTTTCTGTTTCTTTTTCCGGTTTCTTTGTGGTGGTGGCCTGCGCCACCTCCACCTACTCAAAGCTTCATGATGCTCCAACAATGATGGATGGATTAAAAGGCAGAATTCTACGTGACCATCATCATCAAGCCTTTCCGTGAGAACCCTAAATCCAAAGAGGACTGTTTCATTTATGTTAGGTAGAATTCCCAGAGGGGACTGGGCGGTCTCGTGGTCTGGAATCCCTACAGATTTTATTTTTTCTCCAGTCGTCTGGAGTTTTTTTGTTTTTTCTGTCCCCCCTGGCCATTGGACCTTACTCCTATTCGGTGTTAATTAATGTTGATTTATTTTGTTTTCTTATTGTGTCTTTTATTTTTCTATTCCTTATTATGTAAAGCACTTTGAGCTACTGTTTGTATGAAAATGTGCTATATAAATAAATGTTGTTGTTGTTGTATTAGTGTCTATGTATCTGTGAATCTGTCCAGGTGCTATGTTTCTGTCATTCCAACAGATGATGCATCACAATCATAAATGCTGCTTTTATAAATCTCATACCAAATGACATACAGTATAACAGACATATGCATTGTATTTGTCATTCCAACAAAGGCGCAGCACAATCATTAACACTGTTTTTATGTATCCCATACAAAATGACATATAACAGAGGTATGTGCATTGCATTTGTCATTCCAACAGATGGCACAGCCTAACCATTAACACTGCTTTCATGAATCCAATACCAAATGACATATAACAGACCCTTCAATTCTCTTCACTGTAACATGAGCCAAATTAAACAATATGCCCAATACATTACCATCAGCAGAATCATTTGGTATGATGATGCAGTTCTGGTTTTGTGCCAATCAGAACCCTGTTTCTCGTTGAAACTTTTGAAAGCTGCTGAAACTCTAGATTTTAAGTTGTATTAATTGATAATATGCATACATATGCAGATTGGCTCATCCATTTTGGAAAATGAAGACTATGACTAAAAATCACTGGGCCTAAGCTGGGCAAAACTACCATTTTGTGAAGTCAAGTAAACACAAGTTTATTGTCATGTTAAAATGGAAAATTGTATGAAAATCGGTTCATCTGTAATAACATAATTGCCAAAGAAACAGAGAAGCAAACTGATGAATGAACAGACAAGATGCAATCTGAGTGTTGAAATGAGGTCCTTTGTGTATAAAACAGATAAGAACATAAGAAATCTGACAAACCTGAGGAGGCCATTCAGTCCATCATGTTTCTCTAATAGTTAAGCCATCCCAGTATCTCATCCGGATTCGTCTTACAGGTTATCAAGGATTCTGCTTCAACTACAGGATCTACTTGATCCGTGCCTTTGGGAGATTTGTAGACCTGGATTAGGTTGCCATGGAGTCTCCTCTGTAAGAGACAAAACAGGTTTAATTCTCTGAGTCTGTCACAGTAAGAAACGTCCTTCAGTCCTGTGATGCACTTTGTTGCTCTCCTCTGCGCAGCTTCAAGTGCTGCTACGTCTTTCTTATACTGCAGTGACCAGAACTGCCCACAACACTCTAGATGTTGTCTCACTAGAGCATTACAGAATCGAATCGTAACGTCCCTCGATTTATAGGTTAATCAAGGTAAAGTCATCTCTGATAGGGGATTGCAGGAATTGTTGGATGGAGGGGTCCTTTCATCGGAGTGGCTGGCCCAGCACTGACTGGCCAATAGAGGGAGACAGCTTGATGGCCGAGGTCTCCAGGACTCTGAACAAATCCAAATCATATTACGTGATATCAACTGCTGTTAAATTCTGCTTTGTACTTGTAATACTTCTACTTGTAGTTTACTATTATACTGTATTAAGGATTACTTGTGTTCTGTTCTGTGTATTGTATCGATGCCCTTCTTTTTGACACCCACTGCATGCCCAACCTACCTGGAAAGGGGTCTCTCTTTGAACTACCTTTCCCAAGGATTCTTCCATTTTTTTCCCTACAAGGGTTTTTTTGGGACTTTTTCTTTGTCTTCTTAGGGAGCCAAGGCTGGGGGGCTGTCAAGGGGCAGGGTCTGTTAAAGCCCACTGCAGCACTTCTTGTGTGATTTTGGGCTATACAAAAATAAAGTATATTGTATTTATACTCAAAAGTCATTACGATTGCTTTTTTAATTGCTTCTGTACATCGTTTAGATGATGAAAATGTTGTGCCAATATAAACGCCTAAATCCTTTTCAGAGTTTGCTTCCCTTAGGTCATTTTCTTCCGTCTTGCATTGATAATAGACATTCCTTTTGCCCGTGTGTAGCTTTTCTATATTAAAACTTCATTTACTAAGTTCGGCAGCTTGTCCAAGTCTTTCTAATTTGTTTTTTCTGCCTCCTCTGTGTCTGCCTTTCCTCCAGCTGTATCTGCAAAATTTCACAAGTGTCCTATCTACAGCAGAATCAATGTCATCAATGTAAATCACAAAAAGTGTTCAGAGAGAACCCTGAGGGACTTCGCTGATGACCTCACTCCATTCTTCTCTTATCTTTATCTCCTACTGGGTAACCAAACTGAGATCCAGTTTCAGTTACCTCTGATGCCTGCAGCTTCTGTTTTTATAAAAAACATCAGATGAAGTTGAATCTGAAAGACAGACAAAGGATATTATGGTTTTGTTCATATGGATTACATCAGGGGTGTCCACCTCCAGTCCCGGAGGGCCGCAGTGGCTGCAGGTTTTCATTCTACCCATCTTCTTAATGAGTGTCCTGTTTTTGCTGTGGATTGACTTCTTTTGTCTTAGTTTTAATTAGCTTGACTCAGAACCCCTTAGTTCAGTGGTCCTCTGTTCCGGTCCTGGAGGGCCGCAGTGGCTGCAGGTTTTCATTCTAACCCTTTCCTTAATTAGTGTCCCATTTTTTTCTTAATTAGCATCCAAACAATAATGAGAAACAAAATGAACTAAAACAGGACCAGCAAACTGTGACCATCATACAATATCTGAAAATAAAGAAAGACGGAGGTGTCAGGAGTGTTGATCTGCTCAGGTCCACAAAACATTTCACCAGAGCTCTTAGAAAACGGAAAATCAACAATTTCAGAAATGTCTGCTATTGCCCAATGAGAGCAGCAACAAGCCACGGAATTAAAGAACGGGTTTAATTAACAACAAGAATTGGCGCCTCATTAAGCAACTGGTTGGAGTGACATTGGTTGGAGTTTGAGGCCCTCACTTAGTTGGTCTTCTGTTGGCTCACTCACGTTATATTTCATTACTGTTTGGGTGCCATTTAAGGAACGAAATGAAGCAACTCAGAGGAGTGAGGAAAAAAATTAGGAGAAGAAATCTTAAAAAACAAGTCAAATAAAATGAAAGGGAAAGGAGTTAATTAGCAACAGAAACAGGTCACTAATGAAGAAGAGGGTTAGAATGAAAACCTGCAGCCACTGGAGTCCTCCAGGACTGGAGTCTGAGACCACCGCCTTAGCTGTTTCTTTTTCTTTAATTAGCAGCCAAATAATAATGAGACACAAAATGAACCAAAACAGGACCAGCTCACCACAGTATCTGAAAATAAAGAATGGTGAAGGTCTGACTAAGGTTGGTCTGCTGAGGTCACCAAAATGTTTTGAATGTTTTGGAACTGTCTGCTGTGGTAGAGTGAGAGCAGCCATGAGCCATTGAATTAAATAATGAGTTTAATTCTTCTTCTTTCGGCCGCTCCTATTTGAGGTCGCCACAGCGGATCATCTTCTTCCATATCTTTCTGTCATCTACAGAACTGGCTTTTCATTAAGAGACTGGTTGGAGTTCGAAGGCCCGATTTAGCTGGTCATCTGATGGCTTGTTTCATGTCTCATTTCTGTTTGGCTGCCATTTAATAGAGAAAAGAATCAATTCAGAGGGCCGAAGCCTTAAAAACAGGGCCATTAAAATGAAGGGAAAAGGAGTTAATTAGCAGTGCAAACTGGTCACTGATTAGAAAAAGGGTGAGAATGAAAATTTGTAGCCACCACGGCCCTTTGGGACTGGACTTGGACACCCCTGGATTACATGATGATTATGTTTTCAACACTATTTTTTATAATCGCTAGTGATGGGAAAATGAAGCTTCTTGTGGAGCTTTGAGGCTTTCTTTCTATTTGTGCCGAAAAAGATTTGAAGCTTTGAAGCCTCAGCCTCAGCCTCATTATGAACAGCGACATCTGGTGGCTAAATGAGGTCAAGGCAGGCTCTCAGGAGCGCAAGTAATAATAATAATTAATAATTCTTTATTTATTTGTCACGTACATAGTTATACAGGACAACACGCAGTGAAACGCATCTTTTCACATACCCCTTGGGGTCAGAGCGCAGGGTCAGCCATTGTACAGCACCCCTGGAGCAATTGAAGGTTAAGGGCCTTGCTCAAGGGCCCAGCAGAGTAGCATCTCTTTTTGGCAGTGATGGGGATTCGAACCGGCAACCTTCAGGCTGAAACTCACTGTTTCAGTCTCATGTCACCAGTAAAAGTTCAGAAAAGTCTGTTTTCTTTTTTTTCTGCTAAGGTCCTTGTCCATTCATACCATTTAACTTTTGAACACTGTTCTCCCCGTGTTTGCGTGGGCTTCCTCCGAGTACTCCGGTTTCCTCCCACAGTCCAAAGACATGCAGGTTAGGTGGATTGGCGATTCTTAATTGTCCCTAGTGTGTGCTTGGTGTGTGAGTGTGCGTGTGTGTGTCCTGCGGTGGGTTGGCGCCCTGCCTGGGATTGGTTCCTGCCTTGCGCCCTCTGTGGGCTGGGATTGGCTCCTGCAGACCCCCCCGTGACCCTGTGTTTGGATTCAACGGGTTGGAAAATGGATGGATTTGAACACTGTTCTCCACCGTTAATCACCATAAGCTCTCCAAATCTCTCTTGTTGAATGAGAATGATGCATTTTATATAGGCTACCTGTTAACTTAGCGCCAAAGCTGTCAAACCAATAAAGCACGCTATGAAGCGCTGATAACGTTCAGTTGCCACAAGCTCACTACGCTTCAGATTTATTGACACAAGGTTTGACGCATCTGTATCATTTTCTTAATCTCTAATAATTGCATGCATTTTTTGCGATTTAAGGTAAATGGACAGTTTCTGTAATTGCACATCCCCATGATTAGTGCTGCTGCCTCACAGATCCAACATCTTGGCTTTCAATTCTTCTCCACGTGTTGTCCATGTGGAGTTTGCATGTTCACCTTGTGTCCGTTTTGCTGCTCAGATTTTCTCCCACGTCCCTTAAACTGGCCCCAGTATGTGTGTGAGAGTGTGAGGGTGTGTGGGTCCTCTGATGGACTGGTGCACTATTGGTGTTGTTTTCCCATTATAAGCTCAAGCCCCCTGCCACTCTAAATTGGATTAGGCAGGATTGAGAATGTCATGTTTTATACTCTGCGGTGGGTTGGTGTCCTGCCCGGGGTTTGTTTCCTGCCTTGCACCCTGTGGTGGCTGGGATTGGCTCCAGCAGACCCTTTAGTTAGGATACAGCGGGTTGGATAATGGATGGATGGATGGATGTTTTATACTTTACTTTAATGTAGGGAATAATGTATGGTCTTAATGGGTTAATACTCTGCTTTTTGCTAATAAAGTTGTTTTATGTCTTAATTTATTTATTGGGCTTATAGGAAATATCTCATTATTGAATTAGTGTCTCATCTTACACAGAATACAGAGGGGTGTAATTCTTGTATTTGCATGGCTGCTGGGGATTGCTGGGTGGGCTTTAAATTGCCTTAATCTCTGTGTATTCGCCCTTCCAGACTTGCTTACTTTGGAAGATAAAAGTAGGGTATTTGTGGCTTTTGAATAATCAGGAGAAGCTGATATTGGTTTGTTTAGAAGTCGTAAACAGAACAAGCCATTCAGAAACTGCTGGTCTGCTAACCGAATTAGAGGCCTCCGCTGAGGTTACAGCCTTCAATCAAACGGCCGGCCGGACGAGCACTCCGCACATCCCAAAAGAGTTCAAAGAGGCGCAGTGAGAAGATCAGAATGACATTCCACACCCTGTGCTCTTCATGGCAGCACCCTGACAGGCGCTCTGCAATTCCGCTAATGTCGTATGCTAATGAGAATGCAGGGGCGGGGCCTGTCCCCTTGGTAAGCTTTGCCGAGGCTTTCTCAAAGAAAACGAGTCCCAGATAAGCTGACACTCAGCAGATGGTCTCCTTGCTGTGCAAACAGGGAGAGAACAAAAGGAGTGAATTGAGATAACTCTGTGGCCTCCGCAGACATGTCACTTCAACAATTATAAGCACGAGCAGGTCTCCCTCCTGGCTGTCCTGTGCAATGAAACAAAACCATAAATAAGGGGGGGGGGGGGGCATTTTCTACAATGTAAGCAACTTTACCGAATGTGCAAATGGAAGCTTATTAGCGTTGGACTCGTATAAGACGGGTGGAATACGTCAGAAGGCAGGCGTCAAGTTATCGTTGGGCAGAGACTCTTCACAAACAGCTCAGAATATAATGGTAAAGCAACAAGATAGACTGGATGGGCTTACACATACATGTTTAATATCTACATTTAGTGAACAAAATAAGCACATTTTTATCGATTCTTAGTAAATAGTTTCATTTACAGTATAAGTTGGCTATGTCAACTTCATATGCAGTGTGGCATAGTGGTTAAGACTTCAGTTTCATGTGACCATGAGCAAATCACTTCACCTTCCTGCACTCCAACTGGAAAAATAAAAGAAATGTTGGCCAAATCTGCCGTTTTAGGTAAAGGCATCAACCAGATAAGTAAATGGATTGTGTTTTCAATGTTAAACATATTGTATACTAGCTCTCTCTCAAACGGCTCTGCCCACGTAGTATTAAAACAGGACAAACTTTAAAAATCAATACAAAAAAAAAATGCAATTCACGCCAAGCGGAAGGTAGGTACGCTCCAACGTCATACTTTGGCACTGTATCTGATGATATTCAGCTCTGACGAGAGAGTGTCCCCCGCGTGAGGAGAAAAGCACATGGCCATGATATCGGTGACAATCTTCGGCTCTCTCAAAAACATCAAACGTTACTTCTTAACAACCTCTAGATGAAAATGTCTGGTGAACAAACAGGTATCGCTAGCTAAATGGAGGCAAGGTACACTACAAAACGTGGTGAGAGGTGGAGCGACTCGAATAGAGGCTGACGCGTGAGTGAGCAGAGCCCTGCCCCACTCCCCTCGGCCTGCAGTGTCACTTCGGATTCGCACAAATAAATCGCTACCACAAGCGAACTATGACACTTAGTTCGATGAGAGAAGTCACAAAATCAACCGGAATGTTCAAAAAAATTATAGAAAAAAATCCATTAAGCAGTTCTCTGAGCGGACAGACAGATGTTGGATTTTATATATATACTAGCAGATTACCCAGTGGCTTCGCTCACTGAATGGATGGGAAAAATTTATGGCTCTCATGAGACAACAGCATTAATGACCCAACTCTATGATAGATTTGCCCCCGCATTTTAAATGTCGGCATAAAGCCAGACTCCTCGGTAGCAGCAGTGGTGGCAAACGATATCATCTGAAAACACGAACTGTATTTCCTAATGTTCTTTAGAAAATGAGTTGAATGTGGATTTGTGCCAGAAATAAGATACAACAACGGTTCAGGTGGATGGCTTAAAGGTGTTAATTTCACCTTGCCGTCTGAACAACACATCCCACGTGATTCAAATTTAACCCTCTGTGCTTGGCAGTACTCACACATGATGTCCATTTCTCCTGTTGTAACTTTTGGATGTAGACAATAATCTTTTTCAATTTTATAATCGAATCCCTCCATATACAGACCCTGACGCCTGTGTGACGTGATAGCCTGTGAATACTGCATCTGTTGAATTTGATTCTGTTCAGCACGTTGTTCGGGTGTTTGTGAGGCCCTCAATTGTGATTGTTGTATACGTTGATCAGTGAGCCTGCGAGCCTTCTCTCTCGATTTGCTTCTGTCTCACTTTCTCAGTGTAACCTGACTGCTGTGGTCATACGTAATTTCCGTTTCAAACGCGAGTGCGCGAGTGCATTATAATATGTTCTGTAGTCACACATAATTTCCATTTCAAACACAAAAAGAATTGTATATATATATATATATATATATATATATATATATATATATATATATATATATATATTGTGGTAGATAGGGGGTGCTCTCGCTCCCTTGAACCCCAGTCCACCAGGGTTTTACACCAGGTAAAAGTCCTCAAATTGACTTTATTACTCTTCCACAGTGCACAAAGCACCCTCTTCTCCACAATACTCATAAACAATCACAAATAAATCAATCCTCCGACTCCCAGACGCGTTGCCACCCTTCCACCCAGCTCAGGTCGCCGTCTGGGAGCTACCACAGTCCTTTTATATCTCCTGACCCGGAAGTGTTCTCCATTCCCAGTCCATGTGACTCTCAATCACTTCCGGGTCAGGTATAAGTTCTTTTCTTCATCCCGGAAGCCCGTCGCTCTTCCTATGATGAACGTCCGGGTCATAGGGCACAAATGAGTCCTCAGTCCTCCATGCAGCACCCTCTTGTGGCCCCTGAGGTATCCAGCAGGGCTGAGGATAAAAACTACAGCGTCCGTGATTCCCTGCTGGTCTTCGGGGCACCTCCAAACTGCAGGGAGGGCTCCATCTGGCAGCCTGGGGGTATTTGCCAGGATGATAAGCCGGCCAAATATCACTATATATATATATATATATATATATATATATATATACATACAGTGGCACCTCGCTTCACGAACATCTCGGAACACGTACAAATCGGTTTACGACCAAAAAGTCTGCCAAACTTTTGCATCTGTTCATGACTACACACTCGATATACGAACAAGCCAGTTTCCCTTTCGGTTTGTGCTCGCAGATGATTTCTGCACGTGTTCAGTCTCTTCCTGTGCAACGAGCGAGTGAGAGCGAGAGAGAGAGAGAGAGAGAGAGAGAGAGCACGCGACACACATGCGTGCTTGAGAGACACACAAACACACACAAAGACGCGAGAGAGACACACACACAGGCCCGCGAGAGAGAGACACACACACAGGCATGCGAGAGAGGCACACACAGGCGCACGAGAGACACACACACACACAGGCGCCTGAGAGAGACACACAAACAGGCAGTTGAGAAAGACACACGCGCAAGAGAGACACACATACACACACGCGCGCATGATAGACAGACATACACACGCATGCTCGCGCGAGCGAGAGAGACGGCTGGACGCATAAGGCTTGTTTTTAAAGAGACAGATTCGAGCATTGTTTTAACCTCATTGTATTTAATGAAGACTTTTTTCTATTGGATTTTAACCTCCACTTCACTTCGGTGTACAGCGATTGGTTCGTAGCGTGCATTGTTGCAATGTTACTTTTCTTTGTGGTTTATTAAATTACGGATTTTTCAAATGTTCCTTTTTTTACCTGTACTTAAAACTCATTAAAAAAAGTGTTTTTAGCGAGCGGTTCGTAGCGCTACAGCGCGAATTCTTGCAGTGTTAGTTTTCTCTGTTGTTCTCAGTGTCATTCAATGTTTTTACCTTTAGTTTACTATTACGTTGTGCATTCTATGGTATAATTAACTATATTTGTGCTTAAAAATCTTTAAGAAAAATATATTTACATACAGTTAGTACGGTCTGGAATGGATTAATTTTATTTACATACAATCCTATTGGGGAAATTACTTTGGTTCACAACCAAATCGGTTTATGACCAGAATTTTGGAACGAATTATGGTCATGAACCGAGGTTCCACTGTATATATATATATATATATATATATATATATATATATATATATATATATATACTAGCCCACCCCTGCGACTTCGCCCACATATAAGTAAAACAGGACAGTGAGGAGGGTCCCACCCAGCTCTCTACTCCTGACTTCACTCTTCCCCATCCCCTCGGCCAGCATCCTCTGTCTCGGATTAGCACAAATATATCGCTCCTGCAAGCGAACTAAGAATCTAAGCACAATGAGAGAAGTTGCAAAATCAACCGGAATATTCAAGCAAACTATAGCAAAAAAAAGATCTAAATCCATTAATTAGTTCTCTCGTTTGCTAACTAAATGGAGTTAAGGTTACGCCCCGAGGCAGACGTGTGAGTGAGGAGGGCCCCGCCCCCCTCCCCTCAACCCGACGAGTCTCTCTCAGATTTGTGTTAATAAATCTGTACCGCAAGCGAACTATGATACTTAGCGCAATGAGAAAGTTGCAAAATCAAAGGAATGTTCTAGCAAATTATAGAAAAACCCGATCTAAATACATTAAGTAGTTCTCTTGTGAAAAGTGGACAGACATACAGACAGAGAGACATTGAATTTTATATATTATATATTAGTAAACTTTCAAAATAATGTGCAGTTAAAGTCTCAACAGCATTCTCAGCATTTCTGAAGCTAAGTAGAGCCAGATAACTAGAAGACTCTTCACCAAGCAGCTCTGAAAATGTCTGCTTTGTTTGGGTCTCCATACCTCTGTGAGTCTGACGTGAATGTCGTGAAATCAAAGTTCAGAACACGACTGAGAGATGAACATTTAAAGTGACACAGTGACATGTGACAAAATGACAAATGAATAAGGAATATCTGTTGTCACACACATGCGATTAGGAGACAACTAAAGATCCTGAATAATAGTAATTCCATGCCTGACCAGGGGGTGGCAGAGTTCACTAATTCTCTCAATTCCTTACAGACCATTATTAGAAAATCCTGCCCGGTTCTGGGGCAGCCAAAGACGTCACCTCCGGTTCCGGACCTGATGACAACACTTCTTATCCTTGAATTTAAAGGCCGCCATTTTAAGGCAGCAAATTAGCTCTGTATTGGACTCAGTCGTGTGAACATGTCTCTTCTGTATAATCAATTTTGCAGCCAGGATATATTATACGGGTGGCTGCCCCAAACCTTCTCATTGACTCTTTGTCGTTCTTGTGACACTGTGTATTTGGAATTGCATTGTCTTGTTTTGACAGCATTCATGTTTTAATTCAGTAGTGTGAGTTACACTAGAAAATGAATACAGACATACAAAATGCACTTGCAAGTGAACTCAATATTTTTTGTGATGTTTTAATGCAAAATGTGAGTTGTGGAAACCATTTGTAAATGTTCAGGCAAAACAAGATTATTCAGTTTGTTTGGCTTGAAATAAGCTATGAGAATAAATGTTAGAAAACATGAGTAGCTCTTGGCCATTTTCATTTTGTAAGAGTAGCTCTCAGGGGAAAAAAGGTTGGAGACTCCTGCTCTAAACTTATAAATCTTCCAGGGCCTTCTGTGGAGAAGAATTCTTACAGCCTAACGCTGCCACAACCACGCTTCACGTTGGCGATGGTGTGTTTTTAAAATGTACAGCGTAGCTAACATGATGTTTAGTCTGAAGGCCAAAAAAGCTCAGTTTTGGTCTCAACAATCCACAGACTGACTCCCACCTGACTTATGAGTCTCGATTGTGCCTTTTGGCAAACTCTAGCTGAGACGTTTTTGTTTTCTCTTTGCCACTTTCCCATGAAGCTGTACCTGGTAAAGCACATGGGCAATGGGGTCTCTTCCATATCAGTTACTGTAGCCTGTAACGCTTTCAAAGTTCTCACAGGTCTCCTGGTGGCCTCCCTCACTACTCTTCTTCATGCATGACAGTGGTTCTCAACTTGTGGGGTGTGAAGTAACAAAAAGGGGGGCGCGAAGATGTGAAAAAAAGAAAACAAGAATCAAAAATATGAAAAAAAACATCTGTTGAAACCAAAACAAATTAACTTAAACTACAGTCTGATACTAGAACAATAAATATAGAGTTAGATAAATGTCGACAAAAGTTAAGTAGGTATAATAAAATATGCAACTACATTTCAAAAAAATGTTAGGCGGGGCGCGATTAAAACTGTTATGAAAACTCGGGTGGCAAATACTTAAAGGTTGAGAAACGCTGATGTACGATCAATCAGGTTTTGTGGATGGCCTGCTCTATGTAGATTTGCAGCTGTGCCGTATTTCTTATGACACAGTGGACAGACAGAAGCCTCTCTTTGGTAAAAGACTCATGGATGCGTCTAATGCACCTTATACTGCAAGAAACCACTGCTCTGATGAAGCTAAGATTAGCATCATGTCTGGAGGAAACCAGGCACTGCTCGCTCATCGCCTGTGCAATACCATTCCAATGGTCAAGCAGGATAATAATAATAATTCATTACATTTATATAGTACTTTTCTAACGATTCGGAGCACTTTACATAGTGAGTGAGAAGCCATTTAAACCATCACAAATGTGCACATTCCACCTGGATGGCAATGGCAGCCACTTTGTGCCAGTATGCTCACCACACATTAGCTGCTAGGGGTGAGAGACAGTTAGCCAGTTAGAGACAGGGGATGATTAATGGGCCACAATGACCAGGTTCATGCTGGAGAATGTAGCCTGGACATTGGGATAAGCCCTGCTCTTTACAAAGGATGCCCAGAGATTTTTTTTATGACCACAGAGAGTCAGGACCTCGGTTTTATGTCTCATCTGAAGGGCGGCACCATTTTTGCAGCCCAGTGTCCCCATAACAGCACTGGGGCATTGAGATCCACAATCAGAGCACAGGGTAAGCACCCCCTGTGGCCACACCAACATCTCTTCCAGCAGCAACCCAAGCGTTTTCCTAGATGGTCTCCCATCCAAGTACTGGCCAGTCCTGAATGTGCTTAGCTTCAGGTGGTTGACCACTTGTGAAGTGCATGTGGTATGGCTGCTGGAATCAACAACCTGCTGTGAGGATGTTTTGTTAGTGGTGTGGACTGGGAGAATAGGCAGGGTTGAGGAAAAGGTGAATAGAGCAAAGTATAGAGATATCCTTAATGAAAACCTTCACCAAAGCACCCTGGAAAAAAGAACAGGTTGAAGGTTCACCTTTCAACTGAACATTGACCCCAAGCACAAAGCAAAGACAACTAAGGAGGGGTTTAGAGACAATTTTGGGAATGTCATTGTGCGTCCTGCACTTCAACCCAATCAAACACCTCTGGAGATACCTAAAAAATGGCAGACCACTGATGATCTCCATCCAAACCTGACAGAGCTGGAGAGGATCTGCAGAGAAGAATGGCAGGAAATTCACAGTTCCAGGTGTGTGAAGCTTCTCACATCAAACTCAAGACAGCTCCAGGGTGGAATGGCTGCCACAGGTGCTTCAACTAAGTGCCAAGTATGTGGTCTGACTGTTTGTGTCAGTTAGATATTTTGTTTTTCTTATCTCTCTATTATATAAAAAAATCGTGGGACAAGACGAGACTTTTTAGCCTGGGACGAGACGTGACTTTTTCAGAGAGATACTTTCAAGAGATTTAACCGTTCGAGTTGCCAGAAATAAAAGACAAAGAGTAGATGACAAAGTAGAACGTCGTAAAGAGGTTCCAAAACGTTGCCGTGATACACATGCAGAGCAGGTTAGAGATAATGGAAGTACGATCATTCAAACGTCTCAAAAAAATGATAGTAAAGATCACATCAAACAAATGGAAATTATTACTCGATGAAATAACAGAACAGATGAAAAGAGATTGAATATATTGTTCAGACTTAAACTTTAAGTCAGGGACTTGTAGATCGTCTAATTCGTGTTGCCATCAGGGAAAAGTAGTGTTTCTTCCCAATGAAGAGGCGTATCCGCGAGAATTAAAAGTTTTGTCGTTTGGTGAAAGTGAAATCCACATATGCAAGCGGCAGAGATGCAAAGTAGTGTAGGTCGGGGGGTTGGCAAGCAAAGCGAGCAGGGGTGAATCCCCCTAGTTTTATAATAATTTTGCAAAAATGTCTAAAATCCTGAGGTATTGAGTGGAGAAAGCATGAATTGAAATGATTTTAGCACACGGCTGTAACATAACAAAATGCGAAGAAAGTGAAGGGGGCCTGAAGGCTTTCTAAATCTACTATACAGTGTGTGTGTTTGAATGTTTCCAGTTAAGGACAGCCATTCATCCATTGTGTCCAGTAATAGGAAAAGGAGTAATAGACACAAATCTTGGTCCTCATATGGTTTAGAGATACTGATTTTTGTGTTATTTTATACATCTTTGTGCCTCAAAAGAAGTGCAATGCTGATAAGACAATAAAAAAATTAAATTTCAACATGACAGGATACGTCGCACATCCTCATAATAACATGCTGCTAAAGTCAAAGCTTTGTTCATGGAAAGTCATGCGCTGGACACTCCAGTTGTGTTTATCCTAGTGAAGTATTATATTTCAGAATCAGTTCTTTTCATCTTTACATTAAATTTGTACTTTCCATCCATTATCCCACCCGCTATATCCTAACTACAGGGTCATGGGGGTCTGCTGAAGCCAATCCCAGCCAACAGAGGGCGCAAGGCAGGAAACAAACCCCGGGCAGGGCGCCAGCCCACTGCAGGGTGCACACACACACACACACACTATGGACAATTTAGAATGCACCTGCACCTGCATGTCTTTGGACTGTGGGAGGAAACTGGAGTACCCGGAGGAAACCCACACAGACACGGGGAGAACATGCAAACTCCACACAGGGAGGACCCGGGAAGCGAACCTGGGTCTCCTAACTGCAAGGTGGCAGTGCTACCCACTGCACCACCGTGCCGCCCAATTTGTACTTTCTGAACATTAAAACTGATTACTTTTTTATTAATTATAACAATCAGTTTCCTTGGGTTCCATGGTGAAACATGTCACTCTTTTAACGGATCTCATTGTTATCTCTTGTTTCAATTTTCCCAAGTAGAATAGAGCCCACCAGTCATCACGTCACATGGATTCTTATTAGCAACCAACCAGATTTATGCCTTTGTGGATTTATTTTTTTAACTCATTAAGTATTATATTGGTCCTTTCTTTTAATCAATCAAATTACTTCAATCTGTTAGCCAATCCGATTTTCCCTTTCTTTCTTTCTTTCTTTCTTTCTTTTTTTTTTCCATAATCGAGTCAGATGTCCTCACCCTGTGAGTTAATCAAATTGACTCATTGTTCGGGCTAATCAGATTATTTCATTCTTCAATACAAAGCTCTCAAACAGAGGAACTCTGACATTTTGAACTCCGGAGTCACCAATGTTGAGCACTGCCTTTTTCTTTCAGACACTTTGATTTCTGTTTTTTTCTTTCCTTACAAATTGCGTTATATTGTTTTAACTGTAAAATTGCCTCACCTTTCCATTTAGTCAAATAACACTGATTTACCAGCCAGTCACACTTGTTACATTAGCATCCTGCTGTGAGTGTCATTTGATGTAGGTAGGTACCGGCCTTGAAGCTTCAGGGTTACTGGTTCAATTTCCACCTTTAAATGACCACTTAACATCCTTGGGTATCCACGGTTTAAAATATATTTAAATAGTTGTAACATGGGCGGCACGGTGGCGCAGTGGTAGCGCTGCTGCCTCGCAGTTAGGAGACCCGGTTTCGCTTACCGAGGTCCTCCCTGCGTGGAGTTTGCATGTTCTCCCCGTGTCTGTGTGGGTTTCCTCCGGGCGCTCCGGTTTCCTCCCACAGTCCAAAGACATGCAGGTTAGGTGGATTGGCGATTCTAAATTGGCCCTAGTGTGTGGTTTGTGTGTGTCCTGCGATGGGTTGGCACCCTGCACAGGATTGGTTCCTGCCTTGTGTTAGGTGGGATTGGCTCCAGCAGTCCCCCGTGACCCTGTGTTTGGATTCAGCAGGTTGGAAAATGGATGGATGGATAGTTGTGACATATCCTGAAGTTGTAAGTCACCTTTGAACAAGAAGACATCTGCCTTTAAAATCCACCATAATAAAAGAATAAGTTTCTCTCTGTGGCTCCCGTCCAGTTACTATGTCTCTGTCACTCCAAAATATTTCACATCTTAAAGATTTATAGCAATACAATGTAACAATGTACTACATTTGTCACTCCAACAGATGGCACATCACTGACATTTACACTGCTTTTATAAATCCCATACCAAATATAGCACATTTACAGTATGTTATGCCATGCTATGCTTATTTTGCATTGCCCCACGTTAAAATATTTGATATGTCATGTTACGTTATGTTACAGTGCAACACATCAAGTTGTGTTGTTTTATGTTATGTTTGTGTTATACTACTATACATTATGCAATGTTATGTTACATGTAGTTATGTAGTTTAAAGTTCTATCATGAGGGCGGCACGGTGGCGCAGTGGTAGTGCTGCTGCCTCGCAGTTAGGAGACCCGGGTTCACTTCCTGGGTCCTCCCTGCATGGAGTTTGCATGTTCTCCCCGTGTCTGTGTGGGCTTCCTCCAGGCGCTCCGGTTTCCTCCCACAGTCCAAAGACATGCAGGTTAGGTGGATTGGCAATTCTAAATTGGCCTGGGTGTGTTTGTATGTGTCCTGGAGTGGGTTGGCACCCTGCCCGGGATTGGTTCCTGTGTTGGCTGGGATTGGCTTCAGCAGACCCCCGTGACCCTGTATTCGGATTCAGTGGGTTAGAAAATGGATGGATGGAAGTTCTATCATGTTACTTTTATGTTATTCTGCACTACTTTACATTGTGCTGTGTTATGTCATGTTATACAGTATTTATGTTCTGCTGTGCCACATTGTGTTATGTTACATTACAAGCTGTGTTATGAAATGTCATGTTACATTTACGTTATGCTAACTGGTATGTTATGTTGGGACTTTTTGTTTTCATGTTAGTTTATGTCATGTTATGTCTTTGTTACACCACTCCATATTATCAAACATTATTTTCCTATTTGTTACACTGTTTTGTGTCATTTTTTTGTTATGCGATGGCTACATTAAGTAAATTTATGTTACATTGTGATATGTTGTGTCATCTTTTATTACAGTATAACTGGTGTGGCAGATTGCCGGGGTCATTACCTGGTCGGGATGCCTAAAAGGACCGGAAGGTGGCAGGAATAGCTTCCGGGTGACGAGCGGGCAACCGCCCTGGAGCAGGAGAGGACCACCTGGAGAAGAACAAAAAGCTTCTGGCCTGTTGGGACCTGTGGCCACCACCAGGGGACGCCTCAAGCCTCGTAGGACTCGAAAACAGTTACTTCCGCCACACTTGGCAAGATGGCGGAGGAACCTGCCAGAGACGCCCAGAGTGCTTCCGGTGCAAAGGGTGTGGCGGAAGTGCTGCTGGATGTACGTCATCAGCCACCTGGAGTGGGAATAAAACGGGCCGCCTCCTTACAGTCGGAGAGCCAGAGTCGGGATTGGGAGCAGGACGAAGCTCCCAGGAGGAGAGAAAAGGCAGCCAAGGACTGAGAAACAGATTTATTGGGGTGATTATTGCTGAGTGCATTGTGTGTAGTGGTGGGACTGTGTTTATCAATGATTAATAAACGTGTGAACTTTATAAAGATGTGGTTTCCGACTGGTGGTGTCCGGGCAAGTCTCACACTAGTTATGTCATGTTACATTTATGTTACACTGTGCTACATTATGCTATGTTATGTTGTATTCCGTTATGTTACACGTTATGTCATGGCATCACATCTCATGTTATATTATATTTACAGTATGTTACATTGAGTTTTATTATACTGTGTGCTATGTTTTGCTATGTCATGTCAAGGAATGGTACATTATGATGTTAAACTATAATATGTTATGCTAAGTTACATGGTGTGTTATATTATATTGTGTTTAAGTTATGTTACATGTGACGTTGTCATGTTAGTTTATATTATGTTTTTTTAGTCTACAATGTATAATAAAATGTTCGATTTTGTTATGTCACGTTACATTTATGTGATGCCATGCTACATTATGCTAAGTTATGGTGCACTCTTTTTAAGGTCACCTTATGTGACAATATACTGTATCTTTCTATGTCATGTTAGAATAATGCAGTATAGTACGAGACTATAGCACGTCATGCTTTGTTTAGCTACATTATGTTATGCTACATTTAGATTGTGGCATGCTGTTATGTTACATTGTGGTACTGTGTATCATATTATGACATGTCACATTATATTATCTCATGTAATTTTATGTTATGTTATGTTATTAGAACAATCTAGACGAGAACAGGCCATTCAGCCCAGCAAAGCTCGCCAGTCCTATCCTCTTAATTCTTCTAAAATAATAATAAGTTTAGAAAATCGCTAAAGTGATCACTTACTCCAAGTGTCTGTGGTTCTTTGTGTAAAGAGAAACTTCCTAATGTTTGTGCAAAATTTACCCTTAACAAGTCTCCAACTGTGTCCCCGTGTTCTTGATGAACTCATTTTAAAATACAAGTCTCAATCCATCCTTTAATCCAGTGTTTCCCAGACTCGGTCCTGGGGGTCCACTGTGGCTGCAGGTTTTTGTTCCCACCAGATTCCTAATCAGTGACAACACCTGATAACGCTGATCTCATTTAATTAGCTGGCTTTTCTTTTCTCTTATTGTACATTCAAAAAAGCACAGCAGCATGAGTTTTACATTTATAAGACATTTAGAAATATTTCTGCTTTTGCTAGAGATTTAAATGCTTAACTCTCTTTTGTTGATTTCATTATATTTTGCCCTTTCTCTGTGCAGTTTTTCCCCCTCATTGTATCTTCCATCCATCCATTATCCAACTCGTAAATATCCTAAGTACAGGGTCACGGGGGTCTGCTGGAGCCAATCCCAGCCAACACAGGGTGCAAGGCAGGAAACAAACCCCGGGCAGGGTGCCAGCACACCACAGGGCACACACACACTAGGGACAATTTAGCATCACCAATGCACCTAACCTGCATGTCTTTGGACTGTGGGAGGAAACCCACGC
>JANRMT010062852.1:23318977-23334129 GCA_026402145.1 Polypterus bichir lapradei | reverse complement strand
TGTGGGTCCCCTTGTAATTTTGCTGATTTGAATGCCTGTCACTGCTCAATGCTGATTACTTGCAACACCAAATTGGTTGGATTAGCTTGTTAAGCCTTGAACTTCTCAGACAGGGGTGTCCAATCATGAGTTGTAAAAGGTATTTAAGGTGGTCAATTGCAAGTTGTGCTTCCCTTTGACTCTCCTCTGAAGAATGAAAGACAGCATGGGATCCTCAAAGCAACTCTCAAAAGATCTGAAAACAAAGATTGTTCAGTCTCATGGTTTAGGGGAAGGCTACAAAAAGCCATCTCAGAGGTTTAAACTGTCAGTGTCAACTGTAAGGAATGTCATCAGGAAATGGAAGGCCACAGGCACAGTTGCTGTTAAACCAATCCAGGTCTGGCAGGCCAAGAAAAATACAGGAGCGGCATATGAGGTCAGAGGATAGTGGATTTTGCCAAAAGGATAGACATGGCTGTGGTGAATACGTATTTTAAGAAGAGGGAGGAGCAAAGGGTTACGTACAAGAGTGGAGGAAGATGCACACAGGTAGATTACATCCTATGCAGAAGAGTTGATCTGAAGGCGATTGAAGACTGCAAAGTGGGGCAGGGCAAAGTGTAGTTAAGCAGCATAGGATGGTGGTCTGTAGGATGACTTTTGGAGATCAAGTGAGGGCAGAGCCAAGGATCAAATGGTGGAAGATGAAAAAGGAAGGCTGCAAGGTTGAGTTTAGAGAGGAGGTGAGAGAGGCACTGGGTGGCAGTGAAGAGTTACCAGACAGCTGGGAAACTACAGCAGATGTAGTAAGGGTGACAACAAGAAGGGTGCTTGGCGTGACACCTGGATAGAGGAAGGAGGAGAAGGAAACCTGGTGGTGGAATGAGGAAATACAGGAGAGTATACAGAGGAAGAGGATGGCAAAGAAGAAGTGGGAGAGTCAGAGAGATGCAGAAAGTAGACAAGAGTACAAGGAGATAAGGTGCAAGGTGAAGAGAAAGGTGGCGAAGGCTAAAGAAAAGGCGTATGATGAGTTGTATGAGAGGTTGAACACTAAGGAGGGAGAAACTGACCTGTACCGATTGGCTAGACAGACGGGCCGAGCTGGGAAAGACGTGCAGCAGGTTAGGGTGATAAAGGATAAAGATGGAAACGTACTCACAAGCGAGGAAAGTTGTTTGAGCAGATGGAAAGAGTACTTTGAGAGGCTGATGAATGAAGAGAACGAGAGAGAGAAGAGGTTGGATGATGTGGAGATAGTGAATCAAGAAGTGCAACGGATTAGCAAGGAGGAAGTAAGGACAGCTACTATGAAGAGGATGAAAAAAGGAAAGGTCGTTGGTCTAGATGACATACCTATGGAAGCTTAGAGGTGTTTAGGAGAGATAGCAGTGGAGTTTTAACCAGATTGTTTAATGGAATCTTGGAAAGTGAGAGGATGCCTGAGGAGTGGAGAAGATGTGTACTGGTGCTGATATTTAAGAATAAGGGGGATGTGCAGGACTGCAGTAACTACAGGGGGATAAAATTGATGAGCGACAGCATGAAGTTATGGGAAAGAGTAGTGGAAGCTAGGTTAAGACGTGAGGTGATGATTAGTGAGCAGCAGTATGGCTTCATGCCAAGAACAAGCACCACAGATGCAATGTTTGCTCTGAGGATGTTGATAGAGAAGTATAGAGAAGGCCAGAAGGAGTTGCATTGCGTCTTTGTGGACCTGGAGAAAGCATATGGCAGGGTGCCTCGAGAGGAGCTGTGGTATTGTATGAGGAAGTCGGAAGTGGCAGAGAAGTACGTAAGAGTTGTACAGGATATGTACGAGGGAAATGTGACAGTGGTAAGGTCTGCGGTAGGAGCAACGGAGTCCCCGTGGACTATAATGTTTGCTGATGACATTGTGAGGAAGGCATAAGCGAAGGTTTATGAATGTGGTGAGATAAGACATGCAGATGATGGGTGTAACAGAACAAGATGCAGAGGACAGAAAGATATGGAAGAAGATGATTCGTTGTGACAACCCTTAACGGGAGCAGCCGAAAGAAGAAGATATGTGCAGGATTGTGAGAATGGTTACAGACAATCCACAGATCAACTCCAAAGACCTGCAAGAACATCTTGCTGCAGATGGTGTATCTGTACATCATTCCACAATTCAGCGCAATTTGCACAAAGAACATCTGTATGGCAGGGTAAAGAAGTTCTTTCTGCACTCACCCCACAAACAGAGTCGCTTGATGTATGCAAATGCTCATTTAGACAAGCCAGATTCATTTTGGAACAAAGTGCTTTGGACTGATGAGACAAAAATGGAGTTATTTGGTCAGAACAAAAAGCACTTTGCATGGCGGAAGAAGAACACCGCATTCCAAGTAAAACACCTGCTACCTACTGTCAAATGTGGTGGAGGTTCCATCATGCTGTGGGGCTGTGTGGCTAGTTCAGGGACTGGGGCCCTTGTTAAAGTCGAGGGTTGGATGAATTCAACCCAATATCAACAAATTCTTCAGGATAATGTTCAAGCGTCAGTCACGAAGTTGAAGTTACGCAGGGGTTGGATATTCCAACAAGACAATGATCCAAAACACAGTTGGAAATCTACAAAGGCATTCATGCAGAGGGAGAAGTACAATGTTCTGGAATGGCCGTCACAGTCCCCTGACTTGAATATCATCAAAAATCAATGGGATGATTTGAAGCGGGTGTCCATGCTTGGCAGCCATCAAATTGAACTGAACTGGAGAGATTTTGTATGGAAGAATGGTCAAAAATACCTCCATCCAGAATCCAGACACTCATCAACAGCTATAGGAGGACAGTGTCTAGAAGCTGTTAGATTTGGCAAAAGGAGGCTCAACTAAGTATTGATGTCTGTTGGGGTGCCCAAATTTATGCACCTGTCTAATTTTGTTATGATGCATACTGCATATTTTCTGTTAATCCAATAAACTTAATCTCACTACTGAAATACTACTGTTCCCATAAGGCATGTCAGATATTAAAAGGAAGTTGCTACTTTGAAAGCTCAGCCAATGATAAACAAAAACCCAAAGAATTAAGAGGGGTTCCAAAACTTTTTTATATGACTGTATATAGTGCAGATGGACCATAAAGTGGCTCAGGTTATGCAATATTATAACTGTAGTGCAAGTTTACAGTGAGATAATTGTACCTGATGAACTGTGTGTTTAGAGCTCTACAGTAGAGATGAAACTGTTTCTAAACCACGAGATTCATCCAGGAAAGGTTTTGAAGTATTTGCTGAATGGGGGAGTTCAAATAGACTGTGCACATGGCTGAGGCAGCGAGTGGTGCACTGAAAGTAACAACACTAAAGCAGCTGTGGTATTTGGAATAGTTTGGCCATTCCTTGGACCATTATATTGTTACAGGATGATTACAATCAGATGCCTTAAATTTATAAACAATATGCGGTTAATGTCAGTGTATTTGATAAAGCCGTGTCAGGGATGTGAATCTAAAAAATAAAGGGAAACCACACCGGAACAGCAGCACTGCTTTGACGCTGGGTGCCACCAGTTTGCAAAACTGAGCCAAAAACGTGCATATGTAATGGTTTGAGCTGCCATGAGAATGTGTGTGGCTTTACGCCAAGTTTAGTTTTTATATGTAAGCATGGAAATGAGCGTACGCAACATTTTTTGTGCGTATGCACCATTTATAGATGAGGCCCCAGATGTCGAGCCTCTATTGTGTCATGGAGGTCAATAACCATTTCCTTGGTTTTGCTGACGTTAAGGTGCAGACAATTCTCTTTGCACCAAAAATCAAAGTTCTCCTCCTGACTCCTCTTATTTGTCTCATCCACGTTATCAATAAACCTCTTGAGTGCAGATTAATCTGAGAATTTCTGCAAGTGACATGACCTGCTGTTATATTATAGACTAAGGTGTGCAGAGTGAAGAAGAAAGGAGACAGGCCTGTTCTTTGTGGTGCTCCAGTGTTGCACACGCAGTCCTTGAGTCTCAAAAAGTGTGGTCTGCCTAACAGATTGTCCATTATCACGACACCACAGGCTCATTCTCTTGTGTATCTCTGAGTTTACCCCTTAACAGCGATGGCTAGATGATATCGAAGGCAATGGAGAAATCAAAAAACATAAATTCTCACAGTGCAGCCAGCTTTCTTCAGACTTGTAGAGCAGAGAGATAATCCACTCCAGTCTGTCCGGTAAGCAAACTGCAGTGACTCCAGGTGGCCTACAACAAGACGACTCAGATAGTCCAAGACCGGCCTTTCAAAGGTCTTCATGATGTGAGACATAAGGGCCACCGGTCTGTAGTCAGTAGGTGAAATGGGGTCTTTGTTAAATTCTACTCTCTCCACAACTTGCAGGACAGTTACAGTTTGCATCATTAGTGCAGTTAACATTCATTCAGAATGATGTGTGATAGTTTCCTGCAAAGTCCAACACTACAGAAAGGGTGGGGATGGAGGGGAATAGACTCAGGTGGGTGTTCAGATGTTCAGGTGTCAGACTAACATCACCCCCTCATCACTGAAAGTCACTAAGAGACCTCTTCTTCAGCACAATTGACCACGAGAATTGTTTTTCTGGATGTTGTAGGAAAGAGAGCGCTCTTGTCACTGCCTGCCACATTTGTGTCATAAGTCACATTCAAAACGTTGGTGCTGGCTGGTTGTCTAATGGAACTGAAGCAGGTGAGTCTGTTAGAAAGGTGTGAAGGCAATATGATGTTAAATGCCTGGAGTTGTTTCTTCTTTAGCGCATTTGTCCTCAGATACATTAAGAGCAACATCCGCACCTACCTGGGCCAACATCAGTTCACTTACAGGGTAAAGAGGTCAACTGAGGATGCCCTGTTACACCTGGAGTAGAGGGACAGCGATGTGTCGATGCTCTGCCGTCAACACCAACAAGCTGGCTATTAAGCTAAACAACAAGGGTCTCAACTCACACCTGTGCAACTGGAGTTTAGATTTTTTTCTCTATCAAGACCACAAACTGTTCGTATGGATAAGCACTTCTCTACATCTGTAACACTAAACACTGGGGTATCACAGGCAGCGCCATCTTAACAGCATCATAGGCCCCTGGGCAAAGTAGTACGGGTTAACTCCTAGCTCCCTCTTCTGTAATGGGAGCCTTTTAAACCCAATATCGTCAGTACCGTAACCGAAAACAAATCAAAATCATGGTGTCCCAAAGTGTAGTGCTCAAAAAATAGCTAATCCAAAAAAAAAAAAAAACAAGTGCAGTCGTGGAGGTTAAAATCAATAAATAGAAAAAATCTGCCTAAAATTCAGACAGGAATCTTCTGCTTCCCTTTTACAATCTGACACCTATCTGCCTTATCCTTCTAGGACCTCGTAGCACAGAGAGACGTCTACCAACAGGCACAGACACCCATCGATCCTGGCCTGTGTCCCCGCCTCCTGATCCCCAGCGTCCTCCTCCCGCACCACACTGCTGCCAATCTAGGTTCCACCCAGTGAAAGTGCGCCATCCTCCCACTGCTGCCAGTCACAGGCTACACCTGGTGGCAGGATACTCTGGAGCATAACGATCACTCCTGCTTCCTGGTTGTGATCCACGTGCCCCATCCTGAATCCCCCGAGGCACCATTCCTGTCAGCCTATTATATGCATGGCGATCACAGCCCCCTCCTATAACAGAAACCACCATTAAATGAACTGAATTTTGGGTCAACCACACATAGTCACACACTTATACACAACCCATGTGGAAATCATGACCATTACATAGACTGTAATCTTCACTGTCACTTCATTCATTTGTGACTTCATTTATTATTTATCTTTTAATTCTTTAATATTGACCTTTACTTTTCCTCTGTGTATATTTGGAACTGTTAATAATATCAGTGCTTCTCCTAACGTTTACTTTTAGATTTGTGCTTCTTGTAGTTTAATGTCTACTCTTATATGGCTTTATCTAAGGCATGAGTGTCGAACTCCAGGCCTGGAGAGCCAGAGTGGCTGCAGGTTTTCATTCTAACCCTTTTCTTAATTAGTGACCTGTTCATCTATCCATTATCCAACCCATTATATCCTAACACAGGGTCACGGGGGTCTGCTGGAGCCAATCCCAGACAGCACAGGGTGCAAGGCAGGAACAAATTCTTGGGCAGGGCACCAGCCCACAGCAGATTAGTGACCTGTTTTTGCTGCTAATTAACTTCTTTTGAATTAATTTTAATTGACTTGCTCTTGAAGACTCAGACCAAATAATTGTTTCTTTTTCCTTAATTAGCAGCCATTGAGTAATGAGATACTAAAGGAACCTAAACATGACCAGCAAACTGTGACCATCATACGATATCTGAAAATAAAGAAAGGTGAAGGTCTCCGGAATGTTGATCTGCTCAGGTCCCCAAAACATTTGACCAGAGCTCTTAGAAAAGAGAAAATCAACAATTTCTGAAAGGTCTGCTAATCCACAATGAGAGCAGCAACAAGCCATGGAATTAAAGACTCGGCACCTAATTAAGCAACTGGTTGGAGTGAAATTGGTTGTAGTTTAAGGCCCTGACTCAGTTGATCTTCTGTTGGTTCCCCCAGTTCACATTTCATTTCTGCTTAAGCAAAGTTCAGAAGAAAAATTAAGAAATCCATCCATCCATTATCCAACCCGCTATATCCTAACTACAGGGTCACGGGGGTCTGCTGGAGCCAATCCCAGCCAACACAGGGTGCAAGGCAGGAAACAAACCCCAGGCAGGTCACCAGCCCACCAGAGGGCACGCACACACACACACACACCAAGCACACACTAAGGACAATTTAAGATCACCAATGCACCTAACCAGCATGTCTGTGAACCGCAGGAGGAAACCGGAGTACCAATGAAGAAATCCTTAGGAACAAGCATCCATCCATTATCCAACCTGCTATATCCTAACTACAGGGTCACGGGGGTCTGCTGGAGCCAATCCCAGCCAACACAGGGTGCAAGGCACGAAACAAACTCCAGGCAGGGCACCAGCCCACCGCAGGGCACACACACACACACCAAGCACACACTAGGGACAATTCAGGATTGTCAATGCACCTAACCTGCATGTCTTTGGACTGTGGGAGCAAACCGGAGTACCCATGAAGAAATCCTTAGGAACAAATCTTAAAAAACAAGTCAAGTAAAATTAAGCAAATCAACATTCCTGAGACCTTCACCTTTCTTTATTTTCAGATATTGTATAATGGACACGGTTTGCTGGTCATGTTTTGGTTAATTTTGTGTCTTATTATTATTTTGCAGATAATTAAGGAAAAAGAAACAATTAAGGGGTCTGGGGTCTTCAAGAGGAAGTCAATTAAAATGAATTGAAAAGAAGTTAATTAGCACCAAAAACAGGTCACTAATTAAGAAAAGGGTTAGAATGAAAACCTGCAGCCACTGTGGCCCTCCAGGACTGGAGTTTGAGATCCCTGATCTAAGGTATCAATAAGATATTTCATTATATTGTGTAGTGACAATAAAGGTATCTTGCGTCTCTGAATATTTGATGTCTGCCAAACTGCAGTGAAGGTGCGTCAGCTATAGGACTTCAGTTCACATCACCTGCTTGTTTCTGTTAAGTTGCATCCGACGCTACACAACTAACTCTTGGTTTTGGATAAATGAATGCATGGATGGGTTCAGAAAATATGAAACAGCAGTCTTTACTTCAAATCAGAGACACAGCCTATGCAGCTCCGTACATTGTAGTAGCCAAAAAAAAAAAGTCGCAAATGGGAACAAAGAGTGGAGCCCCGCCTTGCATATTTTCTGCTCGAGAAAAGGCCATCTCAGTCTGTACTTCCTACTTCTGGCGGCAGCTAATTACTGGGACAAATCGAATTAGAAGCGAAGGAAGGAAAGCCACGGGGAAGTGAGGGGAAAGGGGTCAGCTGCTGGCAGATGCTGGCGTATTTGTTTAGGAGGCGCTGAGGCCTAGCTCACAGGCTAAGACGGGGCAGGCAAGGTCAGGCTTTATTGTTTGTCCTCCCAGTGTAAATCTCCTGGCCCTCGCTCTTTCTCTCCTTGTGAATGTTGTGCTCTTTTTTTTTATCTCTCCTTTCTCTTCTGGGCACACCGCATCCTCCCCTCTTGCTCGGCAGGAGGAGGGGGTTCCCTGTCGTTGAGGAAACGTGCAGCTGCGACAATAACCACAGCGACCATCCGTCATCTTGACACCAGTCACACACACACACTCACACACGCACACAAAAAACTTTTTAGCCAAGGCAACCAGCGCCTAGGCAGGATACCTTTGTCCAGCCCTTTATGTTTGCCTCCTCCCTGGAAAAGAAGAAAAAAATAAAAAGGACTGGTCTTTCATTTGCCTCTCTGAAAGGGAGGTGTGTCCTCATTCTTGTTTCAGGACGCCGGTTCAACCCCCTCTGCAGCCCGCTCCTTGCAGCCCCGAGGCCCTCACCTGTCAACGACAAGCCAGAAATGTGCAAAAAAATCCAAATTAGTGATCGCAGCAAATATTTACTCCATGTTTTACTTGGCTTCTTTGCCTTTGGAATTATGCTTTTAATTGCAGTTTAGGTCAGCAAAGGCAAATAATTGAAATTCCTGCTCATAGGGTTGTGGATGTCTCAAAGATTTGAAGTGTTTTTTGGTGCGCACGTTTGTAAGGAGGGATGTGCCTGGAGCCTCTTCTGTGGCCATGGAGGGTCAGCTAAATGGTAATCTAAAAATAAAATGGGGCAATAAAATAAATTAATTAATAAATAATAGTGAGTACAACCTATAAACTGCTGGGCTGTCTTAGGTTTGAGAGTGTGAAAAAAAATTCGCTAAAAAGCAAAATTGGTCTGAATCTGTTAACTCCAGTAAGTCACTCATATACAGTAGCTGGTGGGAGAAATAAAGTCGACACGATATGAGAAATTAAAAGAACTATCAAGGGATAATGTAGCTTTTTGTAAATGAAGTGCTTTGACTATAGTGCACTTTAAAGAAAAAGAGGTATACAGCATTTGTCTTAGAACAGGGGTCGCCAAGTCCAGGACCACCGTGGCTGCAGGTTTTCATTCTGACCCCTTTTTTAATGAGTGTCCTGTTTGTGCTGCTATTTAACGTCTTGTGAATTCATTTTGATTGAATTGCTTTTTTAAGATTTGTTCCCCCAAATTTCTTCATTGTTCCTCTGAATTGCTGCATTTCTTTTCTTAAATGGCACCCAAACAGAAATGAAATGTGAAGTGAGGGAGCCAACAGAAGACCAACTAAGTGAGGGCTTCAAACTCCAACCAATTTCACTCTAACCAGCTGCTTAATGAGGTGCCAATTCTTGTTGTTAATTAAACCCGTTCTTTAATTCTTTGGCTTGTTGCTGCTCTCATTGTGCAATAGCAGACATTTCTGAAATTGACTTTCTCTTTTCTAAGAGCTTTGGTCAAATGTTTTGGGGACCTGAGAAGTTCGACATTCCGCAGACCTTCACCATTCATTATTTTCAGATATTGTATGATGGGCACCAGTAGTTTTGGTTCATTTTATATCTCATTATTGTTTGGCTGGAAAAAGAAACAATTAAGGGGTCTGGAGTCTTCAAGAACAAGTCAAATAAAATTAGTTAATTAGTTAATTAATTAGCAGCAAAAACAGGTTGCTCATTAGGAAAAGGAATGAAAACCTGCAGCCACGGTGGTGGTCCTCCAGGACTGGAGTTAGCGACCCCTGTCTTAGAAATAGCATGAAATGACTAATGCAATGGTTGAGTAAGCAGATAAAATGCCCTAGGTGGTTTCAGAAGTGACTATTATGTGCTGTGGAAAGACGCCCGGAACACAGACAGACGAACTCAGAATGTCCACAACACACACGTTTATTATGTTTTGCTCCTTCTTTACAGCACAACACAGCCACAATAAACTCACAAGTCTCAGTCCTTCTCTGTCTTTCTTTTATTTCACTGCCATCTCCACTCCTCTCTCATAAGCTCTGTCCTCTGCCTACCTGACTCCGGCTTCTTGAATGGAGTGAGGTGGCCCCTTTTATAATGCAGTGCACCCTGATGATTTTCCAGCAGCACTTCCGCCACACCAGGGCCAAGGCTCCGAGATTGTCCAAGCATCCCCTGGCGGTGGCCACGAACGTAGTAGAACGAGGTTTTTATTTTGGGTAACTATGCTCTCTGATGAAAACATTTCATGTCTTGTAACCAATCAAATGGTGTAAACCAATAAACCAATCAGAGTAAACATTAGGATTAATTCAGCACAGTTGTATAAACTCCGTTATCAATCAGAGTAAATATTCAAATGATGTAAGCCAATCAATTTATCAGAATAAACATCAGGATTAATTCAGTACATCGTATAAATTCCATTATCAATACGTATGAGCTTCATGAGCTTCTGTCTTTGTTCTGTGACCATTTGCTGACACCCTCTACCCAGGGCACTGCCCCTTAGTAGATTGCTGTAACAGAAAGCTCCCTATTCATCAAATGCTGAAGAGAAAATGCAATGAGAAGTCAAACTTTTATTAGCAAGATGAACAGATTACAATCTGCAAGCATTCGATGCAACTTAGGCCCCTTCTTGAGACAGGTTGTAGAAGGGGCCTGAGCTGCCTACTGAAGAGAAAATCAAAGGCACAATGATCAAGTTTCCTCCTGCCTGATTTTTGACTTAAAGAGGTCCTAATTGAGATTTCTTTCTTTAATATATTTCCAATTTAATTTCTTCCACAATGGGGATGCCACTCTCTGCTGCCATCCCTTTAATATATGTGTCCTGAGGTCAAATAGTTAAATAATGTTAAAATAAATAATAAGCAAACTAAATATATATATATATATTGTCATGCATGCACATCTGAGGGTCACCTTCCAAGCTCTTCCCAGGTACATGATAACACCCCGACCCGAGTGGGGGCGCTGCTTCTAACTGTTGTTAGGTGTAGGCACATGGCAAACAGCTTAAAGGTTTAGGTATGGTAATTCTCCACCGAGACAGGAGATGGCACTGTATAACAACAATCTCTTTTCTCCTCCCTCTGGAGAAAAGAAGATTGACACTTTTCCATCTTTGATATCTATCTCCTCTGAGGTCTGTCCACCTGGGCTTGCCTCTTCCTCCCAGAAGGTCTCATATTCTGAAGAGCTGCCTTCTTGAGCAGTCAATCTGAGATGGAAGTCAGAGAATGACTTGCTTTGTGTCACTACACGTATTTCTTTTGAATTCAGTATCTTTCTTTCTACATGGTTGGCCCAAAACGTTGACCTTGTTCTGTTCATCTTTTACACTGTCTTCTCTTATTTTTTCCTCCACAGTGCTGAGAAACCACCCAGTGAGGATGATTGACTCCATCCCTTCCGCTCCCTGGGCATCCACTGAACAGTGTCATCTCCAGGCAGAGGAGTAGCTTCAGTGATAGACTACTGTCACCGTCCTGCTCCACTGTCAGACTGAGGAGATCGTTCCTCCCCCACACTTTGCGACTCTTCATTTCCACCCAGGGGGTAAACACTAACATTATTCAAAGTTATTGTCTGTTTTTACATGCATTTTTATTACTCTTTAATTTAATATTGTTTTTTGTATAAGTATACTGCTGCTGGATTATGTGAATTTCCCTTTGGGATTAATAAAGTATCTATCTATCTATCTATCTATCTATCTATCTATCTATCTATCTATCTATCTATCTATCTATCTATCTATCTATCTATCTATCTGTCTATCTAAAAGATTGACTGTCCATAAGGAGCCATTATTTCCTCAGGAGTCGACTAGAGCTAAGGAGCTCCATGTAGTTCATAAAGAAGACTAAAGCTGGGTTTATACTTCATGTGACGCGACGCTTGTTCCAGCTGACGATCCTGCTATGCAAGCATTTTACTGTTTATACTTGTGCATGTACTTTACATAAATCTGGAGGAACCCACCAGGTGGCAGTACAAGATATTATCATGATTAAATCCATCAATCCAGGGATGTGACCATTCCAGCTAGCATTGGGCACGAGGCAGAAACAGTCCCTGGATGGGGCATCAGCTCATCGCAAGGTGAATACAAGCACTCACACACACTGGCGTCATTTTAGTGCCACCAAACCTGCATATCTTTGGAAGGAAACTGGAGCACACTGTGCAGGAAAACATGTAAACTCCAGGCAGAGAATACCAGTGACGTGACTCCCTGCGAGACAGCAGTGCTACCGCTCTGCCACCGTGTTACCCCCACGTATGTAATTATTAACAGTATTCATTATTTAAATGAAATTAACGATTTATCTGCAAAATGTAACATACATACTTTAATGCATTTCATCATGAAAGTGATATCAAGTATAAATCTAAGGATTCTAAATGTGCAGAGAGTTGGAATGCCATACATTTAATGTGTTCTGTGTGGTGATTTATTGCTGTTTACCGCTGCTGTCAGGTCAGGAGGAAGCCCCAGAAAAAAAAGACAGCACAAAAGTTGCTACGTGAGACTTTTAAAATGTATCGTGTCATTACGATCGGGAATAACAACAACAACAACAATATTTATTTATATAGCACATTTTCATACAAAAAAAATGTAGCTCAAAGTGCTTTACATAATGAAGAACAGAAAAATAAAAGACACAGTAAGAAAATAAAATAAGTCAACATTAATTAACATAGAATAAGAGTAAGGTCCGATGGCCAGGGTGGACAGAAAAAACAAAAAAAAACTCCAGACGGCTGAAGAAAAAAATAAAATCTGCAGGGATTCCAGACCATGAGACCGCCCAGTCCCTTCTGGGCATTCTACCTAACATAAATGAAACAGTCCTCTTTGTATTTAGGGTTCTCAAGGAAGGACTTGATGATGATGGTCACGTGGACTTCTGGCTTTTAGTCCATCAATGTTGGAGCATCATGATGCTTTGAGTAGGTGGTGGTGGCGCAGGATATAAATATTCAGGCAACGCTTGAATATAAAAGCACCACGAATGCATCTGTAGGTCGGCATTTTGCTTCACTACATCGAACCATTCATTAAACATTGAAGTGCGCACTGCGGCTTTCTGTCACATGTAGATAGTAAACAGAGACTCTGACGGCACATTCCGACTTTAATCACACTGCACCCCCCGACTTTTAGCTGGTACTGCGACTCGCGCACGCATCACGTTAATTTCTGAGGACCTGCTCAGAGGACGTGTCAAATGAACGCTGGGAACACGTGGCAGCGTACGCGTTCTGAGCGTGAAGTATAAACAAGCCCTTAAAGAGCCTGAATAGCGACAGCAACTTACTTTGCGTTGTGACTATTTTTGTTTCCTTTTAATGCCATTGTGTGTTTTGTGTTGAGATTTAAAGTAAATGGAGATGACCAGGCTGGCATCCCAAAAATTAATCCTTTGCAAGACTGTTATTCCCTCAGATGACCACAATGTAAAGTCAAATATAGCACACGTAGAGTCAATTCTGAATGTGGACCATTTGAAAATTTAAAATCAAACTTAAATATATATGTGAAATCCGATACATCTAGATTCAGTTTTGAATACACAACATCACTTTATAAATATGTAAAGTCTAAACTCAATATACAGGGTGAATTGAAATTATGTTACTGCTAATAGATTACTTTTTTTCTGCAGATAGACGTATACCATGGGTGACAGATTAACACCAGAGCAAAGAAGAGTGGTTGCAAGCTTGACGGAAATGTCGTTCGCCGACTGTAGTTCATCAAAAGTTTCTGAAACAATTTGCAGGACAAGACCCGCCAAGCCACTTAACGATTTATCGTGTCTACGCAAAGTTTGTGAAGAGTAGATCAGTAGCAGACAACTACTGAGGAAATGTGGGATTGCCCAGAACAGGTAGAAGTGAATTGAACATGGCTGTTGTGCAGCAAGCCATGTTGCAGAGTCCATCAAAATCGACCAGACGGTGCAGTTTGGAAATAGGGATTCCACAAAAAACAATGTGGCGAATCTTGACAAAAGGCCCCAGGATGTACCCGTACCACATCCAAGTCATCCATAACTTTGACAGTGGTGCAAAAGTGTGTTCGTGTGGAATGCTGCCGGATTTAAGCCAAAACGTTAACATAATTTTGACTCACCCTGTAAATGGTTTATAATATATGTTGTCACATAAGCAACTCTCAAGGTAAGCTGCCACCTGGGACAAGAGGTGGTTGCTGTCACTAAACACCTTCATGTTCCCCCCACAGGTCTGAGCAGCCAGTCCGACACAAGCCCCGTCTCCACATGGGGCATCATTTTGACCAAAGCTGAGCAGCAGAAAACACTGTGGGTGTGGAGTGTCCTCCTGTACATTAAGTTTGTGAATAACATTCTGCTGAATAATGTTCTGTTAATTTGGACTTCATTTGTTGAAAAGGATTACAAAATGGGGCTACACGGTTCAAACCCCAGTCCTTTCAGCCTGTGTCAGTCTTTTCCCTACATGACAATATATACTGTATAAGTCACTAATAATAAATCATTGTATATATAAAGTTGCACTGTCAATATAACTTTAAGCATGAATATATGAGGGTTAAGGCAAATTTAAAAAATATGTGGTAACCCCAGTGGGTAGAAACTGATGCTAAACAAACAACACGTTCATAATGGCTTATGGGTCGTTCAAACCACAGTACACTGCCCTGCCATTAATCTAGTTCAAGCCAAGGTCTAATGAACAAGGATGCTCTGCTGTGGATTGCACCATTGATGAATGGTGTTCTGTGGTGGTCTGTGTGCAGAGGGAGGGAAACCTGCTGAAATTACTAAAAGGTGTAAATACACCTGCCATCATTTTAAAATAAAAATATTGCAGTGCTTTACTCTGGTGATTTAGCCTCAACTGGAATGGTTATGGGACAACTGGAATAGTTATGGGATGGCTCTCATTATTAAAGTACATAAAATAGAAACTGTTAAGAGATTTTTAATGAGAGAAAATTCAAAGTAGTTCTACTCACTGATCATGGCACCTTAGTGGCAACATGTTGCATGCTGATTAGCATATGCAAGTACAAATGTCACTGTCCTCTCCACAGGTGACCTTATATACTATAAACCTATAAGCAAAATTAAGTGGGCAGAGTCAAATCACAGATTTGTATTGTGTAAAATTGAACTTTACATCAGCACCATTTGTCAAAAATGAACAACTAAAACTTGTAAACGATAGATAGATAGATAGATAGATAGATAGATAGATAGATAGATAGAT
>JANRMT010062852.1:23294600-23312296 GCA_026402145.1 Polypterus bichir lapradei | reverse complement strand
TTGAATGAGGAGGTGTGTCCAAACTTTTGGCCTGTACTGTATATCACCAAATCTCTATTGCTGTAACCATTTATAAGAGCATGCATATTATACATGGTCAGTTTATTATGTTTATCTGGCCTTTTCACTTTTCATTGACCACTCACTCCATTATATCATCATAAATGCAGACATACATCAGGTACTACCAGGAAGTTCGTGTGAAATTCAGAGGAATGCTGAAGGATGTTTTATTTTAGATGCTTTCAGCTTCAAATACAACAAATAATAATAATACATTTTATTTATATAGCTCCTTTCCAATGCTCAAGGCACTTACATAGAATGGCAGCGACTACTAGAAGCTCTAGCATGGATGCATCAGGAACTGCAAACCCAATGGTGTGTTCCCAAAGCCAAATCTATTCTCACGTGTACACAGGTCAGCACAGGGATGTGAATCAACCAGTAAACCAGTTCCGCTTTACTCTTCCACTCCTCCCTGATGAGTGTTGCCTTTCTCTGCTTCCGACTCTGACTCCTGGTACAAGTGGAGGGCTCCCAACCTGGAAATACTTCCAGTGCTCAATCTAGTGCATCCAAAAAGCAGGACCACTGAGCTCACTCAGCAGTCCATTCCCAGCAGCTCCCCCTGGTGGCTGCCACAGAACTCAGCCACGACTCCCATGCTGCTCTACGGGTGTTCATACTGAGGCCCACCTGAAGGAATGCTGTTTCCTAGAGTATGGGGGAACAATCTGTCTATAAGAGGCAGTCTCAAACTGTCCCATATTTCTGGCCTCTCAACTGGTAAAGGGGACTACCAACCATACCTGTCAGATTTCTTACACAGCTAGGACACCAGTTCTGGTGCACCTGCTGCCGCAGAGTCGCTGGATGTCTACCTCTTGGCACAGAGAGAGAAGATAGCAGCTCCTTTCCTGACCATCCCTTATTTTGGCTGGCTCTATCATTTGCAGTTCTTTCTGATTACCAAACTTTCTTCCTGGCATTAAGATCTTTGATTTGTGCTTAGTGTTCTAAATGTGACAACCACATGAATAGGACTTTGGCTTCTCTTTAACCTTTGCTTGCTTCTCCTGATCCCCTCACTCTAAAATCCTTCCGTCCCAATGGAGGTAGAACACCCCTATTCCTGCAGCACCTACAACAACACACACCGAAGGACACACGTCATCATTTCCATAAAAAATGTTCACAAAATGCTGTTTTTGCATGGATTTAATGGCCAATTTCATGATCATGTCTACCCTTACTTGTGAGCAAGGTACGAGCAACTTGAACTTCATCACTTGGGGTAGTTGCGCTCCCCTTGCCAATAAAGAAGAAGACACTCTTTTCCCAGAGGTTGCCATGACCTCAGATTTAAAGATGAAAATTCGCATTGCAATTACATCACACTCAGCTTCGAACCAAAAATCAGAAAACCAAGAGTCTGACTGCAACATCATCTCCAAAATGCAAGCCATGCATTCTCAAAGTGGATACTCCTGAAATCTCATACTACAAAGATTAAATTAAGTGTTGTTTGGCAGTAAAAAAAATACTGAAATAAGATTTGGGTAAAAATGCAAAAGAGTTATGAGGCATAATAATCTAGTAAAAGTGTGTAATAATCTATTAGGCAGCCTGACAATAGGCATCTGACATCTATTGTTTTATAATAAAAGTGTCTGCAATGAATCTACAAAGGGCATAGGGGGATGGAATCGGAAATTTATGGCAAGGACATTAACAAATGGCACGGGGAGTTGGGGGGGTGGATTGCGGATGGGGTTGTGGCTGAAGCAAAACAAGAGAAAAAGTGGGAAAAAGGAAGCAGTTATGCATATCAGAGATGAACCTACACCCAATAAATGATATTAATAGGCTTTTTTCCCAATAAGCCACGAAATAATGGACCTGAAGATATATTCCAAATTTTTGAGACACCTTCAAACTCTTCTTATAAAGGTAAATGATAAAAGGGGTATAAAGACCTCCCACATTTTGAAGGGGTATAAAAATGAACAAAGCTATCAGAAAAATGTATATATTTCTGAAAAGTAGATACAAAACAGTTTTGTTTTTTTTGTAGTTGTGGGTTTTAAAAATCGTATCAGACAAATGACGGCCGCTGTTGGCAATACATTGCTGAAGATGTTCCCTTAAGTTCTCCATCACTCTCCGGGTCATCTCAGGCGGAATGGTGTTGATTTCCTGTCTGATCATTTCCTTCAAATCCTCAAGAGATCGTCCATCATTGCACCGTCCATCCCAAGATTTATTTGTCCTTTTTCAGTAGTGTGGAAGATCAGCCTTGGCACAGACAGGCAGACACCAATGTTCTAAACACTACAACACATTAATTTACAATATGTACAACAGTCCTGCACACAACCCAGTGCCCTTGCAGCAAGCACCCTCAAAGTTCAGGCCTTCCAACGTTCCTTATGTTCCTTCCCTTCCTTCATCGCCTCCACTCCTCTCCTCCGAGCTTCGTCCTCTCCCACCCGAACTTCCTGTGGCACTTCCTGGTGTGGCGGAAGTGCCGCATGAGCACCTGGAAGCACTCTGGGTGTCCCTGGTAATACTTCCGCCAGCTAATCCGGTTGTGGCGGAAGTGCTGACGTCCAGGGCTTCACAGTATTCTGTATGGTGCCGCACGTTTAATAAAGTAAGTTGTGTTGCATACTATTGGACACCTTAAGGCACGGTTTAAAACTATGTGCCCTCCATCCCTTACTTACGGCAAGGCAGGTCACTAACTGAGACTAATCTATAGTCAGAGGGACAAGAAATAGTTAGAATACCCGTAATGGCGTACTGCACGATAACGTGCAGTGAATACACTTGACATGAGCTTTCCTAGTTTTCATCCTCTTTCTCTGTACGTTTAGCATTCGTTTGCTCAGAGGTTGCCGCTTCCTGAGCAGCTCTTCTTTTCTCCACCCTAGTGGCTCGCTTCTTCTCTTCTTTCATCGGCATCTTTTTGCATTAAAACTGATTAAGTCAGTGTTTGTGTGCAATTACTTAGTATGTTTCCTTTCATTTTTTACTTAAGCTGGCACTTAAGTCTTCAATGATTTAAGATATGAAGAGGTAGGGGAAGTGACAACTAAGGTGGTAGGGATGAGAATGATAGAATGTAGAATGATTCTAGAATAAAATAAAATAATAATTAAAAGAGGAATAACCTCAGAGGTCAATCATCACCCCGAAAGCGGATAGTAGGCGTCACTTAGTATATGTGTACCAAATTTCAGGTCAATAGTTCGAACGGTTTGTGAGCTACAGGTGATTTAAAATTCTGGACAGACAAACGGACAGCCACGGTTGCATATTATATATGTTATGGCCAAAACCCGAAGTTCAGCCAGTTCCCGAATTGGCCAGCCGTTTCGCATTTTGGCCGCGAGGTGTGGCCAAAATTATTAGAAATGGCCAGCGTATATACTACTTTGGCAGGCCATTTTGCGAAGTGGTGAGAAATCCTTGGCCAAAAATCCGATGCGCTGATGTAAGACTGTCTGCTCAAGGTGCGAAGATGCTTAAAAACTTTTAGATGCAGATGCAGAAGTGAGTTTTCCATTCTGCACGATAAACTGCAGGTCTTGTTCAGAAAGTGGACAGCACTTGAGATGGCCTTCCCCTCGCCCAAACACTAACCTGAGTTTGGGTTTTGGCCGTAACTTATATAAAGATACCAGTTCAATTCAGCTGGTGGGGGTTGTAAGAACCTCCCATAGACTATACACTAATATATAGGCAAATATTTCATATAAATTAAATAACTAGCAAATGGCTCTTACAATAATAAAGTGACCATAATTATTTACTGTGGTTCAGTCTTTTGACAAATACTTTTTTAGTAAATCCCATACATGCTCCTTTGTGTACAATTTTATATTTCTTTATAACTTTTGTAGAAGGCTCATTAGTTACTTATGGTTGGGAATATATTTTTACACAGTTAGGGTTAGGGTTAGGGTTAAGGTGCTCTTTTCTACCAATGCTGTTCCAAAGCTGCTTTTTTATCTCTAAAGAACTCATTTGTGAATATGGCCAGCCATATTTTGCAACCCCAAATCAAAAAAGGTTGGGGGAGTATGGAAAATGCAAAAAAAAAAAAAAAACACTGCTGTGATTCTTAGATTTTCTTTAACTGTAAATTAATTGCAGACAGAATGAACTCAAGATAGTTTATGTCTTGTCTGGTCAATTTCATTTGTTAATAAGCATCCATTTCTGCATTTCAGGCCTACAACACATTAGGGCCAGTAATGAGGTAAAATTTAGTGCTTTTCACATCTATCTATCTATCTATCTATCTATCTATTATATAGTGCCTTTCACATCTATCTATCTATCTATTATATAGTGCCTTTCACGTCTATCTATCTATTTAGTGCTTTTCACGTCTATGCACTCTATCTATCTATCTATCTAGGATTGGGAGGCGATCTATACGTCCCCCCGGGCCACGAGGGGGCAACCACCGTGGATAGCAAGGGGACCACGGGGAAGTAGCAGGGAGGCTCAAACCCGTGGGTACCCTGTGGCTATCACCAGGGGGCGTCCCAAGCCTCATAAAGCCCAGGAGATCTGCACTTCCACCACACCTGGGTAAGGTGGAGGAAGGACCTTCCAGCGACGCCCGGAGTGCTTTCGGGTGCTCATGTGGCACTGCCACCACACCAGGAACTGACGGCAGAAGAACGTCAGCAAGCACCTGGAGCACGTCCGGGTGACTATAAAAGGGGCCGCCTTTCTACAGTCGGGGAGCAAGAGTCGAGAGCTGGAGGTGGACGAAACTCCAGTGACAGAAGGAAGAAAGGCGGCCCATGGACGTTTGAAAGGCCCGTGTTTAGGGGTGTTTAGTACGGGAGCACTGTGCGCTGTGTTGGGACTTGCTGTAAATAAACGTGTGTTTTTGTGCTTATACTGGTGTCAGTCTGATGGTGTTCGGGCAACTTCTCACTATCTATCTATCTATCATATAGTGCCTTTCATATCTATCTATCTATTCATCCCAGCATAATTAATTAGGAGAGGCATGGCTAGTGATATTTAATTAGTGATGCACTTATAGGATTTCTGACCTCAAGGCTGTTGGCTCAGATCCTGTCTAAGACTCACTGTAAGACCCCAAGAGTGCCACTGCACTTGATTGTGCTCTGTCTTTTTAAAGTAAACATCCAAAAACATTTGTAACATATCTTGACCTTATTAGTAGCCTTTGAACAAAATGAAAAATAAATGTAATGACTCATAAGTGTTCATAATATATAATAATGATTAGGAGGTTTTAATACAGAAGTAGTGGTAGCTGTAGAATAATGAAATGGCTTAGAGCCTGCAGAAGGTCAGATAACAGATAATTGTGCTCGTTTAGCATTCTGTGTTTCATTTCTTCTCCTTGGCTCAAACACAACTATTATTTTATAAATTTGATGCTCCATTGTTTATAAATTCAGTGTGCTCAGTCTAGCCCAAAGTATTTTTGTGCTGCTGCATTCAAATCTTTTAAGCACAAAGAACATGAAAATGATCCATTCAAGTATACTGTAACTGTGGACCTCAGTAAGACCCTCTTAAGATTGTCACTTCAGATTCTGGATGTCCTTTCTTCTTGCTTTATGAAAAAGGTTCAGTCAGTGAAAATGTCTTTTTAAGGGTCACAGGCAGTACAGGGGCTCATTGAACTGGAAGGCTACATTGGCAGTCAGTTGCTAGGCAAATTTCAATCTCTGTAATCGGCACAGTTGGAGCTAAAAACCACAATGGAATGAGGCACATTGGCACAAATGATAATAAATGACCGCTTCCATAAGAGTCAAGCAGGGCCATCTGTGACAGGTTTCAAGTGTTTTTGCATGAACCCGTTCCTTTGGTCATTTTTTTTTTTTTTTTTGCTTGAGGTCTCCAGTCATTTAGAATGTCGGCTTAATTGCCCGGTGATTGATATTCGAGGAACTGGAATGTTAGTTACACAACCTCTTTGTATTGCCGCATCCAAAAAAAGACCACACTCTTAGAGCGGCCTGGCACAATTATTCAAGTGAAGTCACAGGACTGTCCCTCTTTGGACAGCCAGGTAAAAAAAAAAAAAAAAAAAATTAAAACAATGAAATTCTCATTTTTAAGACACTTAAGGTTTTATTTATTTTTTGTTACTTATATATCCAGACCTATCATGCACAAAAACTTGCTGGGTTCAATAGGAATCTGGATGAATATGTTCTACATGCTACTTGATAGCAGAATGTTCAGAAAAATTTCCTTATTTTACCCTTCATTTTCATTGACTGCGGTGGGCTGGCGCCCTGCCCAGGGTTTGTTTCCTGCCTTGAGTCCTGTGTTGGCTGGGATTGACTCCAGCAGACCCCCGTGACACTGTAGTTAGGATATAGAGGGTTGGATAATGGATGGATGGATTTTCATCGAGCCAGCTTTGATTTCTAAGCAACTGTCTCATGAGACAATTTATTATTATTATTTTTTTATGATTTTTATCATTGCTGTCACAATTGATGCCATTCTGTGTGCCTCTTATTATGATGATAGATATGACACACTGGTTGACGTTTGACATTATGGACGCCAAACATTTAATACTGAACCACAACTTCAAGAGAGTAAAAATTCTTTTTAAATACAGGAAAATTCTGATTAAAAAACACTTTTCACTATAACATATCTTGAATAAATTATTTTAAATTCTGACCTAGTGAACATCATCAACATAAATTAAGTCTCACCATTTGAACCAGGTTTGCCAATCTATCTCAGTTCTTCAATGTCTGGATCCCTTCTTCATTCCGATTCCTTTTTTGCTTTACTCTTAAATGAATCCCAAATCCTATTATGTGATGTCATCTACTGTTAAATTCTGCTCTGTACTTGTAATATTTCTATTGTATTATTGTATTGTATTGAGGATTACTTGTGTTCTGTTCTGTATATTGTATTGTATTGTATTGACCCCCCTTTTCTCTTTGACACCCACTGCACGCCCAACCTACCTGGAAAGGGGTCTCTCTCTTTGAACTGCCTTTCCTAAGGTGTCTTCCAATTTTTTTGGGAGTTTTTCCTTATCTTCTTAGAGAGTCAAGGCTGGGGGGCTGTCAGAATGCAAAGCCTGTTAAAGCCCATTGCGGCACTCCTTGTGTGATTTTGTAAATTGTATTGTATTGTATTGTATTTATTAGGTGTATATGAGCAGAAAAATGGTCCTAACTGGCTCAAAAATCTCAGAGTGACACAAACTTGATCCTACTCTTAGGAGTATGAGTAATAACATTTTATTCAGTTTTTTAATTTAGGCAACTACACCTAATTTATCCAGGATTTAGGAGAGCTCACAAGCTGTCCTAACTCACTAGGAGCTGCCAGAAGATGGCAGACATGGAAAGGCAGAATGCCTTGGACAGCAATGAACTTGTTAAAATATATCGATTTGACAAAGATGGAATTTTTGCTCGTAACAAATCTTGCATGTTATGTATCTACGTGAAGAAGCCATTTGCTGTCAGTGTTGGTACCGTTACATTTTTTGACCGAGATAATGCAGCTTTGCAGTAATGGTGATTTGGGTGTTACAACCAACAGATTCTCGTATTTTGTCTCAAATTTTGAATGCTCTTACAACACATGACGTAGTCCACAGATTTATACATTTCCCCACCACTCCACATTAGGTGATGTTAAAGCAAGCTGCATTCATACAAATCACTTGTTGTCCTGGAGCTCTTGGTCTGATTGACGGTAGGCACTATGAGATATGGCCGGCCGTTCATCCTGGCCAATACCCCCACGCCGCTAGATGGAGCCCTTCCGGCAGCATGGAGGTGCCCCGAATTCCAGCAGGGCATCATGGATATTGGAGTTTTCCTTCACAGCCCTGCTGGATACCATGGTGGCCGCTGCAGAGAGGCTTAGAGACTTTTATGTGCCCTATAACCCGGAAGTACGTCCTGGTCACAGGGACAGAGGAAATGACGTACTTCTAGGATGAAAAAGAAGAGCTTTTGATCTGACCCGGAGGTGCTGGGGAGTCACATGGACTGAGGGTTCAGAAGCACTTCCGGGTCAAAGACTATAAAGGACTCTGGGAAATCCCAGACGGACGAGCTGAGCTGGGAGGAAGGGTGGCAATGCGTCTGGGAGAGATTATTGTGGAATTATTGGTTATTGTATGAGTATAGTGGAGTGGAGGGTGCTCTGGGCACTTTATTCTCCTAATAAAAATAATATTTGGACTTTTATCTGGTGTCTGGTGTCTGATCTGAGGGTTCAAGGGGACAACAGCGCCCCCTATCAGTCACAGCACATAAAGATTATTGCCCCAAATGTTGATGAGCATGCATGAGCGAATCACAAGCGATAACACGGTGCCAAAACACAGCCATTAATGGATGCAAACTGTACTGCAGTAGCCAGCATATTACCCTGAATAGAGGAGGGGCTGGATGGGTGATTGACAGCAAAATGTCACACAAGCACACTGAGCTCTGCATTCCATGAACTCTTAGAACATTTGTGTTACACTTTACAAGTCTGGTAAGTTCAAGAAGGCAGGTGAACGACTGGGTAAGTGCCTCCGGCTGGCTCCACCAACGCCTCTTCTAGCAACCAACCAGCCTTTCCTAGATGGTCTCCCACCCAAAGTACTGGCCGGTTTTGATCACGTGTAGCTTCAGTTGGATGAACTCTTCTGAGGTGCAGTGTCCACAGTGTTTTCATCCCATGGTCTAAATGAGGCTTGAGCATTTACGTGCACACTACGCTTACACAGAATATATGGGTTACACATGCATTATGATGTAGTGACACATGTGAGGTCCATAAAAATGGACCTCTGCATGTTCTTTACTGCTATTGCTCTTCAGTTTTCTACATTTTATGAACATTGCTTATTTTTTAAATATAGTGAATCTCCACAGAAGAAAAATTCTACACACTGGGGAAATTCCTAAAGACAGGAGGCTAGAGAATATTATCTCATTGTACCGGGTGTCCCAAAAAGAATATCGGAGATTTAAAGAGCTGTAGCTTGGCACCCATTCATCGGAGACTGCTGAGCAACCTAGTGGCGTTTTGAGGAATTAATCTAGTTTCATTTCGTTGCCGGTAGATGGTGCTAGTGCTTATGAAAAAGCTAACAGTGTATTGTTTCGATTAGTTACATTTGCAGTTATGGCTGTGCCACAACAAAAAGCTTTTTGTGTTTGCGAATTCGCCAGAACTCAACCGGTTGTTACCATGCTTCAAAAATATGGGACGGACCCTCCGAATGACAATAACATCCATCGATGGTACCAGCAATTTCGGGATACTGGGTGTATCTGCAAAGGTAAAAACACCAAGCAACCTCGAACTTCCTCCTCTGCTGAGAATGTCACCCAAATGCAAACTGCGTTCACTCGGGGCCCGTCGAATCAGTTCGACGAGCAAGTCATGAGTTACAGATACTAAAGTCAAGTGTATGGAGAATTTTCCAATGCCGGTTGGTTATGAAACCGTATCGTCTGCAGTTGGTTCAGGCCCTTAGACGAGGGGATAAGATGCGTCGAGTTGAGTTTTCAACTTTCATCCAGCAAAATTTGGAGACCAATGAAGATTTTTGTTGCTTGATTATCTTCAGTGATGAGGCCACATTTCACATTAGTGGGAATGTAAATCGTCATAATATACTGTCACAGGTGGCTGGGTGTGTTCGGCAATCAGCTGCCTACTTAAGGAGCCGTCGCCCTGCAATCAAGGCTGGAGTCGGGTGAGGAGGAGGTCGTAGCAGAGAAGGCGAAGAGAGGCCCGAATGTTTGTGTGTGGACAGTGATTTTCTGACTTTGGGGAGACTGGGGGTTTGGTAGCGGTGCACTTAACATTTGTACTATATTTGTAAATAAACGTGGGGTGATGGAGCAAACGGTGTCCGCCTGTGTGTGTCCGGGCCGCCTTATTTCACAGTGGCGTAGCCGGCAGGATGCTCCACCTGGGTCGAGGTGGGAACCTGTATTCCTGAAAAGTTCTGTGAAAGGCCCGGCACAACAGGGGAACCCACCCACGTGCCGCAGGGGTGGCGTGCACCCAACCCCGCAGCAACGAAGTGCTGCAAGGACCAATGGGGGTCCATCGACGGACTTTGTATTTAAGGGGCGGCTCACCGACGCGGAGTCCAGAAAGGGGGCTGCCGAGAAGGAGAGGCTGTGGCTGCGGAAGCCGCAGCAGCAGCGGAGCTGCCCGGAGAGACGCTCTCCAGTGAGAGAGGAGAGCGAGAAGGCCGACCAGAAGTCCCTCCTTGTTACAGGCACGGGATTGGACAGCGTGTCCTGTTCTCTCGCCGGCGATTGGTCGAAGGCGAGAGCAGGGAATGTCCGTCCCATGCACCCAGGAAACCTGAGTGGGCCGCAGGGAAAGGCCCATGGAGAGCAGTCTGTAGGTGGAACTACTCACAAGGTAAGCCCACCGCCAGCTGCTTCTCTCTCCTTGGTGGCGATTTTACAGGAGCTGCAAGAAGAACTGTTCCATGTTTCTTGTGGGTGGAACCTTAAGAGGCAGGGCCACCTGTCAGTCATCGTTCTTGAACTGCCCTCAGTCAAGTGGGAAACATTCCCTATTGCTAAATTATTATGAATTGTGAGTATACTGTTTATGGTTGGATTTTCTGGATGTTTGATGATTTTGCTCTGTCTAAAGATTCTGTTTACTGGATTATGTATTTTTGGGACTTGTTCCTTGTGGATTGCCTTTAGGCAACTCATTTGTGCCTCTGTTTGGTCTGCTGAGCTTTTGGGGAATTTTGCAAATAAATCTACTTTTTCCTTTTATTGGCCCATTTCTGTGCACCTTCTTTATGGATATTCAAAACATTAAAGGATATTTTGGGGCTCATATCCCTTTTAGGCCTGCAAAGCCTGAGGCAGGCCATTTTGAGTAGAGATTGGCCCAATAGGGTGCGGTTTATTCCAGGCAGGCTGTGGAGACCTGAGGCCTCATGCATAATGCTGTGCGTAGAATTCACACTAAAACATGGTGTACAGACCAAAATCCAGATGCAGGAATCTATGCGTATGCCAACGTCCACATTCTTCCGCTCCATAAATCCCGGTCTGCATGAAAAATAACGCACGTGCACGTGCCTGCTGCCACTCCTCAACTCCTCCCAGAATTATGCCTCTTTGAATATGCAAATCAATATAATTAGCCCTTAAGCTCAGCATTCTGTGAAAGGACAATAGCAAAAGCATGGAGGAAAACAGAAGAATTTCAGCAAATGCCAAAAAAGTGGAGGCAAGGAAAAATGTACTATTTGTTGGTTTAAACTTTGGTATAAACAACAAAAGGTAGTTGATTGAGTGACATAGAGTGTCAGAGAAACTCAAAAGCTCAAGTTCACAAAGTCGCACAGTGCCTGAAATAAAAAATTTGTCAGATATCAAAGTCACAGTGAAAAGGCGAGTCATAGCCCACCGTCTGAGTGTCATATGAAAGCTTAATAATTATTAATCTCGAAATTTCCACTTTTATCTCGTAGTTAATTTTGTCATTTAAGTAGAACATCATAAACTTCATCTTAAAATCGTTTAATTTTCTAGTTTCTCAAGTCTCATCGTAACTAAAGTAGCACGTTAAATGCTTTGTTTTGTATTTGATCTTCAATGTGATCTATGTGTGTGAATCACTACTTGCTTTCAGGGTTTCTCTTCCACCGACAGGACACAGAATCCATTACATTCATGATATTACAGATCTCTGAATAATTTAAATACTGAGATGTATACTTGATAGCATTTTCATGATGATAGGAATTAAAACATGTATTAAACATGGCACCTCATCCAGAGATTGTTCCTGCCTCCCGCAAGACACTTGCTGCATCATGCACGACCTTCGATGAAATAATTTATCGCAGCAGTACAGTCTCTTTCAAACGTAGTAAGCCCCAATTCCTGTTCTTCTTTTTCTTTCTCAAAATATTCAATTGCCACACAATCAGCTCAGTAATCTACGTTAAGCCATCTGTAAACTTAGAACTCTGATTCTTCAAAACTTTTAAGGAACATTGAAATATCTTCGTAGTACATGTTTAACTATTCTATCCATCTATCAATCCAGTGTCACACCAGTCCCAGCAAGAATACAGCATGAGGCAGGAACACTATGTGAACATGCAATCGCTGCGGCACCGTGTCCTCACATGTTTAATTATTAAAAATATAGATTATTTAAATGATGTTAACATTTTATCTGTATAATGTAATAAACACATTTTGCTGCATTTCATCTTAAAAATGATATCGTTATCATACGTAAATACGCGCTTTATAAAGTGGTGCAGATTGTGCAATATTATAATTGTATCGCAAGTTTACAGTGAGGTGATTGTACTTATAGGTACAAACAGTTCTACAAGGAGTACTTGATGGACTGATTGAGTGCGTTTAGAGCTCTTGGGATGAAACTGTTTCTAAACCGCGAGGTCCGTACAGGAAAGGCTTTGAAACGTTTGCCTTATGAGAGCAGTTCAGATAGCTCATGGCTGAGGCGGTGTGTGCTTGATGCTGTATATCGATAATTCTCTTTCTGATCAGCTGCTGTAGATCTGTGATTCCACACTCAGACACAGTGATATAAATACTTAGCCAATGTGTTCACATACTTTTGCCACTCACAAATATGTAATATTCGATCATTTTCCTCAATAAATAAATGACCAAGTATAATATTTTTGTCTCATTTGTTTCACTGGTTTCTCTTTATCTACTTTTAGGACTTGAGTGAAAATCTGATGATGTTTTAGGTCATATTTATGAAGAAATATAGAAAATTCTAAAGGGTTCACAAACTTTCAAGCACAACTGTAACCCTACCCATTTATCGGGGCTTGGGACCGGCACGAAGAAACACACTGGTTTGTGCCTTCCCTGTGGCTGGGTTACATTGGAGATATGTCAATAAAATAAGTAAATACTAAATAGTTTTGTTGTTTGCTAGCGTCCATCTTGCCCTGGTGCCCTGCTTTCCTTGAATTTTGTGATTTTTTTTATATCTATGTGGTCCTGCTGATTGCAAAACTGTAGTTAATTTTATGCTCACAATAACTTTGAGGCAAAGTTTCATTTCCCCCTTGGTCTCATATTCATCAATGCTGCCTGCCTGTCATATTGAAGTAATTTGACAAAACTTCAATATCACTTAATCAAAATAATTTTTTTGAACTAATGTGTCTGCATTGGTCTTGAACCTTTGACCGATTGATTGAAACTCCAACACGCTAACCACTTGAGCAACACCACTAATTATTCATATATATGTGTGTTGGCTAAAAGTATAAGGAAATTAGATATTTAAATTTGATGTAATTAATGTACAGTCAAAACTGATGAAATATTGCTTTGTCACCAGAGATATCAGCAAGCATGCAAAGTTTGAAGGAAATCAGTTTGGTTAAACGGGGTAAAAAATTCATTGCAATATTTGAGCTACATATACAGGACAAGCTGAATAAAATCGTGTAAAAAATATGCTGTCTCGTTCTGAGTCAGTTCAAGTAAAAGCGAACGGCCGTTCCTTTGAATGTGACACTAGAAGTGATAATTATTGGGGTTTGTTTTGACGGCTAATGTCATTATTAAATGTAATTCTGTCAGTTTACATGTAGTTGGGTATTATTTGAACAAAAGTTGGGGTCAGTTTTAGGGATGAGAAATGCTTAAAACTGTTTTTTATTTAAATGAGTTATAATTAGGTGTTAATGTTACAGAACTTCACTGTACAAAGTGAATGGATTAGCTCCTTCTGAAAAGGGGGAAGAATGCACACCTCTCTTATTTGCACCTACCGCACTAATTTACATTTACATTTATTTGCTTTTCAGACACTTTTATCCAACATAATCAGGTAAAGTCAGTTTAGGGACAAGTGTAATAGGATAAGGGTACAAAACTTAAGGACTTTGTTAAATGGTTTAGGAACCTAATCAAGGACTTTGTTAAATGGTGCAACTCAGACCACCTACAACTGAACACCAGCAAAACCAAGGAGCTGGTAGTGGATTTTAGAAGGCCCAGGCCCCTCATAGACCCCGTGATCATCAGAGGTGACTGTGCAGAGGGTGCAGACCTATAAATACCTGGGAGTGCAGCTGGATGATAAATTGGACTGGACTGCCAATACTGATGCTCTGTACAAGAGAGGACAGAGCCGACTATACTTCCTTAGAAGGCTGGCATCCTTCAACATCTGCAATAAGATGCTGCAGATGTTCTACCAGACGGTTGTGGCGAGCGCCCTCTTCTATTTCTCTTCTGGTGTGCTGGGGATGCCTCATGCCTGGCCAAACTGGTGAGAAAGGCAGGCTCTATTGTAGGAATGAAGCTGGACAGTTTGACATCTGTGGCAGAGTGACGGGCGCTGAGCAGGCTCCTGTCAGTCATGGAGAATCCACTGCATCCACTGAACAGGATCATCTCCAGACAGAGGAGCAGCTTCAGCAACAGACTGCTGTCACCGTCCTGCTCCACTGACAGACTGAGGAGACCCCACACTATGCGACTCTTCAGTTCCACCTGGGGGGGGTAAACGTTAACATTATACAAAGTTATTGTCTGTTATACTTACATTTTTATCACTCTTTAATTATCTATCTATCTATCTGTCATATAGTGCCTTTCATATCTATCTATCTATCTAACTGATCGCCACAATGGAACGAGCACCAGAACAAAATACAAGTGAGTTACAAGTCCTAGATTTACAAAACCTAAGAGGTAAAATTAGTTAGACAGAAATTCACCAAATAAAAGAGTCCTGAACACATTTAAAGAGTTTCTAGTGGAGGTGGGCAGCTCATCCCATAAGCCAGGAGCGACACATAAAAAGAGTCTGGACTGAGATTTGATACCACACAGAGGTGGCATCATCAGACGCCATTCATCAGCAGATCTGAGTAGGAGGTGCAGTGGGCCACACAAGTGTCTCCACATATACAGTTTTTTTATTTTTAATAAATTTGCAAAAACCTCAAGTAAACTTTTTTCACGTTGTCATTATGGGGTGTTGTGCGTAGAGTTCTGAAGAAAAAAATGAATTTAATGCTTTTTGGAATAAGGCTGTAACATAACAAAATGTGGAAAAAGTGATGCGCTGTGAATACTTTCCAGATGCACTGTATAGAGACTCTGACCACTCTCTAGGCAAACATCAAGTATCTGAACTTACCATGTTCAACAATAGGAAGCCAGTTTAGTGATCTGAAGAGAGGAATGACATCATTATGATGTCCACCTATGCTGAATCTCTCTGCTTCGAGTTGCGATTACTTAATTCCTACTTCCGTTTAATTACTTAATTCCTACTTAATTCCTACACCTTGCCTGATGAAGGGGCCTTAGCTGTCTCAAAAGCTTGCATTTGTAATTTATTTAGTTACCCAATAAAAGGTGTAATTTCATCCTATTTTCTCGTGTACTTCAGCAATTGTAATACAACATGTAAAAACGGGCGCTATTAGTCTGAATTATTTTAAGTTTGGAAGGACTTGTTTTAGGTTGTATACAAAGCCGGGTGGTGCAGTGGTAGCACTGTTGCCATGTAATGAGACTGGACTTCAAGGTCTGGGTGACCCCTTGTGTAGGATTTCTCCTCATGCATGCATGGGTTTCCTCATATAGTCCAAAGACATGCAGGTTTAGGTGGATCGGTGATGATAAATTGGTCATAATGGGTGGGTGTGTGTTTACCCTGAGATAGACTGGTGCCCTGCTTAGGGGATTGTTCCTGCCTTGCTCCCAATGCTTGATGAGGGAGGCTCCACAGCTTCCCCACAACTCTGCTTCAGATACAGTAGGTGAATTTTGAAAATGGATGGCATCATGTGTGTGCACATGCGGGACAGTTCAAGGGCTCAGGTGATGGTAATTCTCCACCCGTCCAAGGGATGGCGCTGTGTCATAATGTTCTCTCTTTTCCTCCTTCTGCAGAGAGGAAGATTGGCAGCTCTTCTCCAGTAGTGTCACCTCTGGCGTTCATCTACCTTGACCCACTTATCTTGCCCAGTTGCCATATGACCCGGAAAACCAACCGTCTTGTGCAATCACAATAGGACTCCAGTCTGAAAAGACTCAATTTTTGTGTTGTCAGGTTCTTTATTTTGGAAACAAAAATATTTACAATTATACGGGGTTAACCAAAGGTTGCCCCAACACTCTGACTGTCTTTGTTACATTATTATAATGGATATAAAATGGGGAGAGATCCTACATATACTCACACGTAAGAACATTTAACATCACATTAGAACTTAATATATACAGTAATCCCTTGCTGTATCGCGCTTCGACTTTCGCGGCTTCACTCTATCGCGGATTTTATATGAAAGCATAACTAAATATATAACGCGGATTTTTCGCTGCTTCGCGGGTTCTGCGGACAATGTGTCTTTTTACTTCCTGTATATGCTTCCTCAGTTGGTTTGCCCAGTTGATTTCATACAAGGGACGCTATTGGCGGATGGCTGAGAAGCTAACCAATCAGAGCACGCAGTTAAGTTCTCCTGACTAAGAAGCTAACCAATCAGAGCACGCAGGAGCTATGCAGTGTTAACCAGGAAGTCTCATCTCGCTCATTCAGCATCAACGTGCTTCGCTGTGTAAAGAGTTATGCTCTTTAGTGTTTATCTTTGTGCATAGTCAAGTCCTTCATTATGGCTCCAAAACAATCTGCTACTGCTTCAGGGGCCGTGCCCAAGCGCAAGAAGAAGATGTTAACGATTGCCGAAAAGGTAAACGTTTTGGATTTGTTGAAGGCTACGATTCTTTTTATTTAAAAAGTAGGAAAGGAATATAAGATCTATGGCTGCAGCGTCCTTTTAACCAGGGTGCAAAACGAGTTGCAAGTGGATGTAATAAGGCAGCAGTCTGGATGGAATCTGCTTTAGGGATTTGGATTGAAGACTGCCAGAAGAAGAACAACGGCAGTGCTACACAATCGCCTGAAGTGGCTCCTTTACAAGGGCTGTAACGCTCTCCTTTGTTGTGCAGTAAAATTAAACTCATTGTTATCGGACAAGTCATCGTGTCATTGTTGGTGAGTAACCATAAATAATTAATACATTTACTGTATACTATTTTTCTTACAATGTACGTATTTATTGCTGGTGACCTGTCTATCGTAATGGCTGTAACATATGTGATATCGGAGACACTCAATATCTTTAAAATAATATTTAGGTTTTACTGTATATAAACAGTGTGTGTTTATATACATAATTTCAATGAATCTTACCTAATATCTAAGAGAATACAAAGGGATTATGCTGTATAACGCTGCGGGGAATATTTATAAACAGTGCGGGAGAGTTTATAAGGGCTTAAAATATATAAAAATAACCATACAAACATATGGTTTCTACTTCGCGGATTTTCACCTATCGCGGGGGGGTCTGGAACGCAACCCCCGCGATCGAGGAGGGATTACTGTACTTTAATGTTATCTTATATATAAAGCAGAATGTAACAGTCTTGCGGTCTTGAATGTATGTTATCATCCAGTTGACACTTGGAACGTTTACTGAAGCGCCATCTGTTGGCTGATTAGGAAGTTGACATGTAACTATCTCTCTCTATATATATTGTGACACATGTGCGCATAGGAGGCAGCTAAAGGGCTTGACTGAGGGCAATTTCCGAGTCATACCAGGATGTGGCAGAGTGCAC
>JANRMT010062852.1:23269540-23285355 GCA_026402145.1 Polypterus bichir lapradei | reverse complement strand
CTATCTATCTATCTATCTATCTATCTATCTATCTATCTATCTATCTAATATCTCCACAAGAAGCCTGAAAACCATGAGGACTGATTCAGATCATTGATGTTAGGTAGAATGTCCATTGGGAACTGGGTGGTCTTGTGGCCTTGGAACCCCTGCAGATTTTTTTTTTTTTCTGTCCTCCCTGGTAATTGGATCTTACTTTATTCTTTGTTAATTAGTATTGCCTAATCTTATTTTTATGTTTTTCTGTTTTCTTCCTTCATCTTGTAAAGCACGTTAAGCTACATCTTTTGTATGAAAATGTGCTATAGAAATAAATGTTGTTGTTGTTGCTGTTGTAATAATACACGTTATTTATATAGCACCTTTATACCTATTATGACCAGTAGAGGGTGTTGCAGTGCCCAAACCTTGGAAACAACCACAGTGACACAAGGTTGTTAAAGGTTTATTATAATAACCTACCTTAAAAATTGGCTTCTTCAATAATAATAACCACAACACAAGCACAACTCTCTTCTGTTTTCCCCATTCCTCTTAGGCGAGCTTTGTTCTCTTTTACCCGCCTTCAACTTCCCTCGATAAAGAATAGCAGTGTCCTTTATACTGGACCCAGAAGTACTTCTAGTGCTATCACATTGCATGTAGGAAGCACTTCTGGGTCTGTTGGACTCTCCTAACAAGAGAGCCTGCCTCCAGTGGCACAGGATGACCACTATAGGGATGCCCACCAAGACTACAAGTCCAATGCAGCCTTCCTAGGTGTCTGAATGGGAAGTTAGGTAAAGGGATGTTACCACCCAGTGCACTAGGGGATCACATGGCCCTTGGAAGCAGTCCCCAAAATCCATCCATTATAACAGCCTCCTATAGGATCCAACCAGGATCCTATCCAGGTTGATTAGTGGTATCTTTCCTGGACGAGAGGCCATTATAATGGATGGAAAGGACCTGTCCACCCACATCCATCTATTAAAAAGGCCTTCCAGCAAGGTAAAAAAACCATCCATCCAACCAGGATGCTAGCCTTGCATCTATTACAATATATATATATATATATATATATTTATATATTCATAAGTCGTAATTGCAATCTGATTATTTGGATGGTTACCAACTGGGTAATGCATGTGATTGGTTGGCGTGATGGAGAACTGGAGTATTACATTCATAGGTATGAAACGCCATCAGATTATTTGGTTGAATACCTACCAGGTAATGCTTGTGGTTTGTTGGCTTTGCTTTAGGCGCTAATGTCCAAGGTGGTTACATCTGCTGATCATCAAGCAAAGCGCAAGAAGTGCTTAATTGTTGAGGAGTGAGAAACCATAGAAGACAGTATATGGAAGCCTATGAAGAGCACAAGCCAGGAGTGATGGCATGCCTTGTCAGTTTAAACACTTGTGAAGCTCCGTAAAGTGTTTCCACCACAGAGAGAACATTGAGGAGGTAGACATTGTACATAATTCATCATACTATTTTTGTTCACCTGTTCTTTTCTGTACAATGTTTATAACATTCAATTAGTTGTGTAGGCGACATAAACATCCATTCTCTATGTAATAAGTTAAAGTAAACCACAATTTTGGATATTGCTTTCGATTTAAACACTACTTAAAGAAGGAAGAATTCATCTATATCAGATATTTATTTATGTGAAGTTTTTTTGTAGCATGTTCAAGAGTTAGAAGCTCAAGTGAACTAATAATATTAGCACCTAGTAATTAAAAAAATACTGTATACAGAAAAACACATAATTAGTTACATTGTACTTTTGATTCATCTGAATAACTGAGAGCACTATAACTGAGTCTGAGTCATGCATGTGCTTCTGAAGTTCACCTTTCAGGCACATGAGAAATAACAGCCACCACTCCGGGACACAAGGAGGCGCTATAACTGATAATATCATCTTCCTTTTCTCCCACAACTCCGAGAAAATTCCTCCACCCTTCCATTCCACTATAAAATTAAGGCACTCCTGGCTTGGCTTGTCTCATTCTGGAGAGAGGAGATGTGACACGCACAATTAAACAAGGTGATGCGCACACTTAAGGTGATGCGCACATTCAAACGAGGTGATGCGTACAATTAAATAAGGTGACGTACACACTTAAGGTGACGTGCACAATTAAATGTGGTGCTGTGCAAAATTTGAGATGACGCGCGTACAATTAAACAAGGCGGCACGCACAATTAAAAAAGGTAACGTGCACAATTAAATGTGGTGTCACGTAGATTCTTACCAACCCAATTACTGAATCGCTAGTGTGAACCTGGCCATAAAAGTTGCTGGTTAAACGGCAAAGACAGGCCAGGGTTGTTGTCGCTTGTTATGTTAGAGCTAATGAAAGGGACGTCAGCCTCCCCTTAAGTAGAGGTAAGTATTTTTATTGTTACCTAATGGAATTTGAGCTCAGGGAAAGCTAACAGTACACTGCCGTGCTGACCAGAATCTACTAAAGCCACAATGACTAAGGAAAATATAGGTGGCTTATTAAGTGAATATTCTGAAATTATATTCAAGGGTGAAGTTTTGTCTTGGTAAATTGTTTGATAATAATTACAAATCCCTTGCAAAGTGAATTGCAAAGTGTGCGACTGAACTGTCCTTTTTATGAGTCCTTTATGCAATTTATGAGAAAGCTTTTTGCGAGAAGTCAAGCAAAATGACATTTTATTGGCTAACTTAAAAGATTACAATATGCAAGCTTTCCTGAAGAAGGGGCCTGAGTTGCCTCGATAGCTTGCAAATTGTAATCTATTTAGTTAGCCAATGAAAGGTTGTCTATTTCAGCCAAAACAATCACTTCAATGTTTATTCTAGTATCATTTCTGAGAACTTCTTACAATCTGCACACATGCTAGTGTCAGGAGTGTTTTTGCGGGTGTGACTTTGAGAAGTAATAAGGGTAAGGAGTTTGTTGGGACACCGCTACAAACACAATTTGGATAGGAATATAAGAGGGGGGTATCCAAAAAGAACCAGAATTGAAAAAAAATTTTTAATAACTTTTACTTACTGAAACTTTAGTCTCTTTCAAAGTACTCTCCATGTGAATGAATGCACTTGTCCCAATGGTTTTCCCACTGGTGGAAACATTTTTGGAATTGTTGAAGAGGAACATTGTCCAAGGCCTGCAATGATTTTTTTTTTACTTCCTGTATGGTACAAAAATACTTTCCTTTGAGTTCTTTTTTTTGAGAAAAAGTCACAGTGAGCAAAGATCAGGTGAGTAGGGAAGGTGGCAAGAACTCCGAGACAATAGTCCGACGATGATCTCCGTAAATTGCATTGCAAACTTTTTCAAGATTTTTATCATTCCTAATTGTGGAAGGTCGGCCAGGTCTTGCTTGGTCTTCAAGTGATATTTCCCCCTCGTTTGAAACGCGAAAACCACTCGTAGACTAGTACCACTAGTTTTACTTAAAGCTTCCTCTTTAAAAGCAGTTTCCAGTATCACTACAGTTTCCCTAAGAGAAAACAAAATTTAATGCAGACTCGCAGTTCTTTATGATCACCCATCACAAAAATCGCAGAACACGTTTAACAAGCGTCAAGAAAAACCGACACAGAATGGCATACGAACAATACAGAGCAGTGCCACACCTAGTGGCGGAATTTGCAACTGAGTTGAGATTGCGCACCAGGTACACATTCTGGTTATTTTTGGGTACTCCCTGTAAGTGACACGCTGGTTAAGTTTTCAGAGGATACCAAGCTAGGTGGATTGTCAGATAATCTCGAAAACCGTTGAATCCTCACAGAGGGACTTGGACAGCATGCAGGCTTGGGATGATTTGTGGCAGAAGAAATTTAATGTCAGCAAATGTAAAGTATTACACATAGGAAATAAAAATGTGAGGTTTGAGCACACAGTGAGAGGTGTGAAAATCGAAAGTACACCTTATAAGAAGTTTTTGGAGTTATAGTGGACTTGTCACTATCAAAACTGTAAAGTTTTTTTCCACTTCATTTCAGAAAAGTTAAATGGATAGGAACAGTTAGCTTTGTTGGGCTGAACGGCCTGTTCTCAACCTGATTGTTCTAATGTTCTAATTTCCTTTTCTTTAGAACGAAGGACAACACGGGGAAGATGATCTTGGGCAGTTCCTTTTTGTCTCCACGCTTTGCTTTTGCCATCGCTCTGATCAGGTTCGTCTTTGTCTTGTCTGTCCACAAGACCTTTTTTCCCAGAATTCTGCAGGCTCATTGAAGTCCTTTTTCACAAACTTTAATCTGGCCATCCTGTTTTTGTGGGTAATTAGTGGTTTTCATCTTGCCGTGTGACCTCTGCGTTTCTGTTCATGACGTTTTCTACTGATAGTCGTCTCTGATATGTCCACATATCTGCCTCCTGAAGACTGTGTGGGGATTTTTTATAGTGAGGATTCAGCTGTCATCAGCAGTGGATGTCTTCCTTTGGCCTACCAGTGCCTTTGTGATTAGTGAGCTCACCAGTGCGTTCTTTCTTCTTAATGATATTCCAGACAGTTCCTAATGTGTCTCCAATGGTCCTATTCTTGTTTTTCAGTCTCATAATGGCCTCATTGACTTTCATTGGCACAGCTCTTGTCCTCAATGGCAACTACAGACTCCAAAGGGTAGAAGCAAGCCGAGGAATGTTATGAAGCCATGAAACCCACCTGAGGAATCACAACCACCTGTGACACCAAGATCCTCAGCACCTGCTGCTGTCTATGGATTATGGACTTCAAGTAGTCATTGCATGTGAGGGATATGCGACAAAGTGCTAAATATGACAACGGCTTTAATAGACCTATCATTGCTGTGTCCCAAACTTTATGGGAGATCCTGGTAGGAAAAGTGTTGTCATTTCTACACAGTGTGACCAAAATGTGTGCAAATCCCCTTAAATGAAATTCTCCAATGTGCACTTTAATCACAATTTCTTAATTTTTGGATTTATAATTTTATTAAACTGTGGAGCAGGCTTGAGAGTGTCCTGAAAAAAAACCAAGATCCAGACCTTTAATGACCTCTTGGGCATGGCCATCAGCAGTGTGTCAGTCTGCAGAGAGAGTGTCGACCTCGTCATTGAGAGGTTTACTTACCTTGGCAGTGACATTCATGTCTCTGGTGACTCCTCCTATGAAGTCAGTAGACGGATTGGGAGAGCATGGGGGGTAATGAGGTCGCTGGAAAGGGGTGTGTGGCGCTCCCGATATCTATGAAAAAGGACGAAGGTCCAAGTCTTTACAGTCCTGGTGCTTTCTGTCTTGCTATATGATTGCGAGACAAGGATGCTATCCAGTGACCTGCGACGAAGACTGGACTCCTTTGGTACTGTGTCTCTCCGGAAAATCCTTAGGTACCGCTGGTTTGACTTTGTGTTGCTCCTGGAGTCCCGAATGAGGCACATTACCTGCATTGTGAGGGAGCGTCAGTTACGGCACTACGGCCATGTGGTGCATTTCCCCAAGGGTGATCCGGTTTGTAAGATCCTCATTGTTGGGGACATAAATGGCTGGACCAGGCCAAGGGGTCACCCACGTAACACCTGGCTGCGGCAGATAGAGGGTCATTTCTGGAGGGTGGGACTGGACTGTGTGTCTGCCTGGGGGTTGCCAAGCGGGATCCCGAGTTGTTTCGTCGTGTAGAGGGTGCAGCAACGTGCTGTACCAGTGCATACTCCCCAACTTGACTTGACTTGACTTGTGGAGCAGAGGAGTAAACAAATGAAAAATGTGTATTTGTTCCAGACATTATGGAAAGTAATCGATATTATAAATTGGAAATATTTAAAGAATGATATTGTTGAACTCAATTTATTGACATATAGTGTCTACTGAATGGAATACAGACATTTCAAAAGACAATACTCTGTAGCTAGAACACAACACAAACTGATATGCGACTAAAACACAAAACATAGCACTGAACATGCATTCACAAAAAAATATCTTATTACAAAATTGATGTGCTCTTAATTAATGAAGATATTAGTTCCAATGCTCTTTTCTTATTTTACTTTGCACAGTGCATATTGTCCCGCTATAAAAGTACTGAACTTCAAAATTTATATTAAAACTCCTGTTCAATTTTTCTACAATTATTTGATGATCAAAAGCACCTTTACGAAATGCCAAGTGCTCAGACACAACATGCATTTAATATGGTGAAAGAGTCGGCACAATTTTGTGGTTAAGTGTAATTATGATAATGAGATGGGGAGGAGATGGATTTGAATTCAGTGACCTTTCACTTTCAGAACCTGAAACTGAAGCCAGCCCTCAGCCCAAGAACAAACATTGGGGAATAACAGAAAGAGAGAAAGAAGTAAAAAAAAAAAAAGAAATCTGATAACCATTGCTGCCCTTCTGATAATGTTAGTTAATCAGTGGCGTCATGCTTGGCACTGATGAATAATGCAAGCTCCCATTATTAAGCTAGGCTCATAAATGCTGGTTTGTAATCTGTGATGGGCTGCATCGTTTACCCACAGGACAGCTGCAGCTGGAAGCGACAACCATGAAAATCCACAAGAACGCTTAATCATCCTCATCAGAGCGCGAACACAAGCAGGCCGCTAAAGAAAGCCAGTGGGATTTTGTGCTGAGCCAATCAGGAGCCGGCTAAATTTGGACTATTGTTACTCTTGGTGTGCAGGGCCCTCTTTTTTTTTTGTCTTCTATTGAAGCTGGATTACTTGGCAAAGCAGACTTCTAGACAGTGGACTGCAATGATATCTCTTATCCTTCATCTTTTAGAGCTGCTTACTTTCTAATGTAGAGATGCAAAACAGTTTTCACTTGAATTGATCAAGAATGTAGTCAAGTCAAGTCAAGACACCATGTGATAAGGCCGAGTGCGTCAACATTGCTTATAATCACTTTAATTATGGCAAAGACAGCAGTTTAATTTAACCAAATGAATTTCCGTATTTGTAAACACTTTTTATACATTATATAATTTATGAGTATCTAAAACAATGTTTACATGACTATTTTTATTAAACGTAGTTACATAAGTCTAAATACGTCAAAATTGCTTAAGATCACTTTAATTATGACCTATACAGGAGCTTAATTATGGGAGCTTGCATCATTACTTATGCTTCTTTACCTTTATACCAATCTTCACAATTTCTAAAGTGGAGAAAATTATTATTTTTATTTACTGTAGTTATAAATACTACTTTTAAATGCTGAACTGGGTGGTGCAGTGGTAGCGCTGCTGCTTCGCAGTAAGGAGACCTGGATTCGCTTCCCGGGTCCTCCCTGCGTGGAGTTTGCATGTTCTCCCCGTGGGTGGGGGCTGGAGTCCTGCTCAAGGATTTGTTCCTGCCTTACACCCTGTGCTGGCTGGGATTGGCTCCAGTGGACCCCCGTGACCCTGTAGTTAGGATATAGCGGGTTGGAGAATGACTGACAAAACAACATGCACATTAAGATGCCGACCTGCTTATGATTCCAAGGATTAAATACAGTAAAAGGTTGAGGTTTTAGTTAGAGTTGCCCTGAAACTACAGAATGATCTGCCTGCTACTATAACTATTATTAAAAGGCTTCCCTTCAGTCTCAACTTTTAAATCCAGACTGAAGACTCATGACTTTAGTCCAGCATACCCTGACTAGAGCTGCTGATTAGCTGTGCATACTGCATCTCTTTGTTTAGTCATTTGTAAAAAAATATGAGTGGTAGCTCTGCTGCCTCACAGTAAGGAGACCTGGGTTCGCTTCCCGGGTCCTCCCTGTGTGAAGTTTGCATGTTCTCCACGTGTCTGCGTGGGTTTCCTCCTGGTGCTCCAGTTTCCTCCCCCAGTCAAAAGACATGCAGGTTAGGTGCATTGGCGATCCTAAATTGTCCCTAGTGTGTGCTTGGTGTGTGTGTGTGTGTGTGTGTGTGTGTGTGTGTGCCCTGCGGTGGACTGGTGCCCTGCCCTGGGATTTGTTCCTGTCTTGCACCCTGTGCTGGCTAGGATTGGCTCCAGTGGATCCCCACAACCTTTTAGTTAGGATATAGTGGGTTGGAGAATGTCTGACTGACAAACCAGTGTGCATATTTAAGATGCAGATCTGCTTATGATTCCAAGGATTAAATACAGTCAAAGGCTGAGGTTTTAGTTAGAGTTGCCCTGAAGCTACGGAATGATCTGCCTGCTACTATAACTATTATTAAGAGGTTTCCCTTCAGTCTCAACTTCTAAATCCAGGCTGAAGACTCACGCCTTTAATTCAGTATACCTTGACTAGATCCGCTGATTAGCTGTGCGTACTGCATCATCTCTTTGTTTAGTCATTTGTAAAAAAATATGAGTGATACGATAATAATAAACTATAATTCAACTTCTCTTTTCGGTATCTTGATGTGCCTCTGCTCTATTGTCAGACTGCACTTCTGTATATGGAAAAGTCATCTCAGATCCTGGGAGCCTTGGAATCATTGGATGGAAAGAGTCTGTCATCAGACTGAATGGTCAGCACAGACTCTACTGTAGAAGAATCAAGAGGGGTTGACGACTACTTGGTTGAAGTCTCCAGGACTGGGACTCTGTCTGATTTTGTCTTTAACTTTCTCTTTTGCAGTTTTCCTCTCCTCCGTTGTCAACCGGCCCCAGTTCATTAATTAGTTATTACTATCTATCTATCTATCTATGGTAGCGCTGCTGCCTCACACTTAGGAGACCCGGGTTTGCTTCCCGGGTCCTCCCTGTGTGGAGTCTGCATGTTCTCCCCGTGTCTGCGTGGGTTTCCTCCCACAGTCAAAAGACATGCAGGTTAGGTGCATTGGCGATCCTAAATTGTCCCCAGTGTGGGCTTGGTGTGTGGGTGTTTGTGCCCTGCGGTGGGCTGGCACCCTGGCCGGGATTTGTTCCTGCCTTGCGCCCTGTGTTGGCTGGGATTGGCTCCAGCCGACCCCCATGACCCTGTAGTTAGGATATAGCGGGTTGGATGATGACTGACTGACTAAATACTGAAATGTAATTATAATTTAAGAACACAACATCCCCAAGCAACTCTTAATCCAATTTAGGTTCACAGAGACCAGAGCTGATCACCTCCTTCAAAAATAAAAAAATTTCATTCTGCTATTTCTAAAAGTTCTGATGAGCCCCCTGCAAGATGGAGGCACACCCTCATCCCTGTTTCTTTGATCTTATAGAAACTGTACTGTTTCACTGTATTTTCCAACCCTCTTTCTTTTCAAGAGGTTACGATTCCCATTGTTCATGTGACAAATGGAGTGCAGACTATTATGTGACGCCTCTGAATGAAGTCGCCCATCCCTGAGCTTTAGTTTCAGGTTTCAGGTTACCATTGTCTAAGCCATCAGCTACAGGCCCAAGAGAAAATGAAGGTGGGCCGCCCGAGAGTCAGAACACACTGGCACTCACCTGAATGCAAACGTTTTTGACGTTGTGGCTGGGAGTGAATGGAATGATGACATTTTGGAGCATTTTAACGTGCACTGAAGTACATGTAACATTTTACAGGATTCAGTGAATGTCTGCACAGGCAAAAAATAAAAACTAGACCATTTACCCAGACATCCATTGTGACACCCACTTACAGCCATGGACAAATTTGTTGGTCCCCTTACAGCTCTATTGAAAAAGTGCTATCTGCCCCCTGAAAAGTGAAAGCAAATGTCCCCTGACTATCTGTCTGCCTTTGATATGTCATCGAGTAAAGCAAAGCAAGTGAGACAAGAGATCAAGTATGGGTTATATTATAAAGAAACCAGTAACGGCACACTGCACGATAACGTGCAGTGGATACACTTGACTTGGGCATTCATAGTTTTAATCCTCTTTCTCTGTACGTTTACCATTAATTTGCTCAGAGGTTGATGTGCTTGCTGCTTCCTGAGCAGCTCTTCTTCTTTTCTCCACCCTAGCGGCCCGCTTCTTCTCTTCTTCCGTCGGCATCTTTTCATGTTAAAACTGATTAACTCAATGTTTTTGTTACAATTACTTAGTGCGTTTTCCTTAATTTTTCACTTAAGCTGGCACTTAAGTCTTCAATCTAACTCAAGAATGATTTAAGATATGAAGAGGTAGGGGAAGTGATGGCGAAGGTGGTTGGGAATGAGAACGGCGCCCGTACGCATGTGCCGCACGCATGCCCTGCTGGCCGCTGCCAAAAGTTGATTCTACAATAAAATAAAGTGAAAAGAAAAAGAGGAATAACATTGGAGGTCAATCATCACCTCAAAAGTGGACAGTAGAGGTCACATGTATATGTGTACAAAATTTCAGGTCAACAAGTCAAGCGGTTTGCGAGCTGCAGATGATTTAAAATCCTGGACAGACAAAAAGAACAGCCACAGTAGCGTATTATATAAAGACCAGTAACGGCACACTGCACGATAACGTGCAGTGAATCCACTTGACTTCAGCGTTCCTAGTTTTCCTCCTCTTTCTTTCTCTGTACGTTTACCATTCGTTTGCTCAGAGCTTGATGCGCTTGCTGCTTCCTGTGCAGCTCTTCTTTTCTACACCCGCTGCTTCTCTTCTTCTGTCGGCATCTTTTTGTGTTAAAACTGATTAAGTCAGTGTTTGTGTTGCAATTACTTAGTACGTTTCCTTTAATTTTTCACTTAAGTCTTCAATCTGCTTCAATAATGATTTAAGATATGAAGAGGTAGGGAAAGGGACCGCGAAGGTGGTAGGGAATGAGAACGGTGCAGGTACGCATGCGCCACACGGCCGCCCTGCTGCGCACTGCCGAAAGTTGATTCTACAAATTTCAGGTCAATAAGTCAAACGGTTTGGTTTGGTTTAGGTTTAGGTTTAGGTTTAGGTTTAGGTTTAGGTTTATTTGTCATATATAGGTTAACACAGGGTCAACATACAATGAAATGTGTATGACGAAAAAAACAAGTCATGCAGCCTAGATCCAATAAAGCTAAAAAATAATTTTAAAAATTAAAAATAATAAATAAATAAATAAATAAATTTAAAAAAAATTACAAGTTAAAAATAGACTAGCTATATAAAATAAAATGTGTACATTTTAACAGAAGTTATAGAGCAATATGAGTTGAATGAGCAGCAAATACAAATAACAGTTATTGCACAGATAATGTTTTATAGAGTACAAATGCATATTCCATAAGGTGCAGATGCATGTTCCAGTCAGTATTCCGAGCGTATGCAGGTACAGTTTGTGTGTGAGTAGTGCAATATAGATGTAATGCAATGTAGGTGTAATGTAAGTGTATGTAAGTGTTCAGGTGTTGCTGTTTAGGAGTCGAATGTCCTGGTGGTAAAAACTGTTCTTAAATCTTGTAGTCCGAGCAGCCAGACTCCTGTATCGTCTGCCAGACGGTAACAAGGAGAACAGCTGGTGTGCTGGATGGCTGTGGTCCTTTATGATACTGCTTGTCTTATGCCGAGGAGGCGGTAAATGTCTTCAATGGCAGGGAGACTCTTGCCCGTGATGTGCTCTGCTGCCTTCACCACTCTCTGTAGTGATTTCCGGCTGCTGGCAGAGCAGCTCCCATACCAGACGGTAATGCAGCCCGTCAGCAAACTCTCGACCACACTCCTGTAAAAGTTTGAGGTGATGTTGGCATTAATGCCAAACTTCCTTAGCCTCCTCAGGAAGTAGAGCCACTGGCGAACTTTCTTAACCACAGTGTCTATGTGAAGGGTCCATGAGAGATCCTCGGTGATGTTTACTCCGAGGAACTTGAAGCTGTTAACCCTTTCAACTTCTACGCCGCTGATGTAGATGGCCTAGTGTTCTGCGCCTTGCTGTTTCCGATAGTCCACGATCATCTCCTTGGTTTTGCTGACGTTAAGAGAAAAGTTGTTATCCAGGCACCAGTTACTCAGTGCCAGCACCTCCTCTCTGTAGGCCGTCTCATCGTTGTCAGTGATAAGGCCTATGATGGTTGTCTTGTCTGCAAACTTGATGATGGTGTTTGTGCCGTGTTTTGCAACACAGTCGTGGGTGAACAAGGAATACAAGAGGGGGCTAAGCACACAGCCCTGTGGCGCTCCTTTGTTCAAAATGAGTAATGAGGACGTGTGTTTGCCAACTCTCACCACCTGAGGCCTGTTTGTGAGGAAAGAGAAAATCCATCTGCAGATGGTTGTCCCCAACCTAAAACGTCAAGCTTCAAGACGAGTTTTGAGGGGATGATGGTGTTGAATGCCGAACTGTAATCTATGAACAGCATTCTTACATATGTATTTCCTCTTTCCAGGTGGGTGAGCTATGGGTGACTTGAAATCCTGGACAGACAAACGAACATTCACGATAGCATATTATAGAAGAAGACTCTAATATGGCCTGGACACATTTGTTAGTAGCCCTAATAGAAAGTCAAGTAAAACGACACCTTTAATTGGCTAACTAAAAAAGATTATAATATGCAGGCTTTGGAGCTTTTTTCGAAAGCTTGTATATCGTAATCTTTTTAGTTAGCCAATTAAAGGTGTCATTTTACTTGACTTCTCACTACATTCATAATGGCTAACACGGTACAACACCCTAGTATGGTAGTACCCCTAGAAAAGATCCTAAATAATAGGATTTGAGTGATTTTTTCAAATTTGCTCTTTTCTTGAATTCATATCACTCACATCTCTAATTGTGCGATCAGTCAATCTGCCGATTTAATTGGGGAAACATTGTTACCCTGCTGTGTTGTGTCATCGTGTGTCTCACACTGAATACAGACCAGGGAAAGCAAAGGAGAGAGTCATCCGAGGAGATCAAAAAGAAAATGATAGACAGGCATATGAAAGGCAAAGAGAGTAAGACCATCTCCAAGCAGCTTGATGTTCCTGTGACAACAGTTACAAATTTAAGATTCCTGGGACTGTAGAAAACCTCCCTGGATGAGGCCACAAGAGGAACGCCAGAATGGGCAAAAGGATAGTGGGAATGGTAGATATATAAAGAGACCTTCCAAAAAGATACAAGCTGAACTCCAAGGTCAAGGTCCATCAGTGTCTGATCACTTTTTGAGTGGCAGTGGGCTCAATGGAAGAAGACCCAGGAGGACTCCACTGTCCTTGTTAAAAAACATAAAAGAGCCAGACTGGAATTTCCTAAAATGCACATTGACAAGCTACAATGCTTCTGGGAGAATGTCCTTTGGACAGATGAGACAAAACTGGAGCTTTTTGTCTGGGCACATCAGCTCAATTTCCACAGACAAAAAAAATGAAGGTTTCAAAGACAAGAAAACAATATCTACTGTGAAACATGGAGGAGGCTCACTTATGTTTTAAGGCTGATTTGCTGCATCTGGCAAAGAGTACCTTGAGTCTGTGCAGAGGAAAATTAAATCTCAACATTATCAAGTGTAACAAGAAGGCGCTATGTGAGTGCCGACCCAACACAGAGTGACACCGGAGGCACGTATAAAACAAATAAACTTTTATTTTTGTTCTTCTGTTGGCTACATCTTCCCCGTACCAACAGACACAACACAGTCCCACAAGCACAAAACAGCAACACAAAAGCAAAACACATTGGTCTTCACCACCACTCCTCCCGGCAAGCGTTGTCCTCCTCTTCCCGACTATTGGCTCTTGGAGCGGTGGCTGATGGCTCCTTATATAGCTCACCCGGAAGTGCTTCAGGTGATAATTAACCTAATTCAGGCTGCACTTCTGGGTGTGGCTGCTTTCTAGCCCACATTGGTTCGTTAAGCCATGCAGCTCACCCTGGCGGTGGCCACGGAGTCCAAAAAGCCTGAGCTCCAAAGTCCCATGCCTGTGGCTCCGATGCAACCCTATTATATAGTGCCTTTTCTTTCTATCTATCTATCTATCTATCTATCTATCTATCTATCTATCTATCTATCTATCTATCTATCTATTATATAGTGCCTTTCATATCTATCTATCTATCTATTATATAGTGCCTTTTAAATCTATCTATCTATCTATCTATCTATCTATCTATCTATCTATCTATCTATCTATCTATTGTCTTTTAGATCTATCTATCTATCTTTCTATCTATCTATTATATAGTGTCTTTTATATCTATCTATCTATTATATAGTGTCTTTTAGATCTATCTATCTATCTATCTATCTATCTATCTATCTATCTATCTATCTATCTATCTATTATATAGTGCCTTTTTCTATCTATCTATTTTTCTATCTATCTATTATATAGTGTCTTTTAGATCTATCTATCTATCTATCTATCTATCTATCTATCTATTATATAGTGTCTTTTAGATCTATCTGTCTATCTATCTATCTATCTATCTATCTATCTATCTATCTATCTATCTATCTATCTATCTATCTATCTATTATATAGTGCCTTTTTCTATCTATCTATCTATCTATCTATCTATCTGGGCATTTTTTTCATTCTTTAATGTCATAGAAATATATATAAATAGAGAATATACTAACAATTTAGTAATTGTTCATTAAGGGAAATCCCCTGGTAGGTGGCAGTGCAGTCGAAGACCACTCGAATCTTATTACTTATATGTGATCACTTATCATTTTCTGTCCAACCTATTCCAGTTCTAGGTCTTGGCATGTCAGTGCCAATCCTGGCATCACTGGCTAGAAGGCAGGAGCCCACCTCCACTTACATAACTTAGGAGGATAAGCGCATGTCGTTTTCAACATATGTAACTAACAGCAAAGGGCATTTTCCAGTTATCAATCATTGGTTCAGACAATACTGAAGCAACGCTTTTTTGGACAAGACAAGCTGCTGCTGCTTGGATAATAAGTCTAGTGACCCACGTTGCAATGCAGAAGACGTAAAGCTTGTGTTTTCTAAGCACCTCTTGGCAGAAGCAACTTCTGAGTCTGTAACCATAGGGAGCGACCTTTTAGCAGCTAACAATGAAGATTAAAACCTCACCATATTGATCCTGCAATTCCAAGTCACAATAAAGCCTGTGGAGTCGGGCTGTGAACTTCTGACCTCCTGGACAGTCAGGTCACGGACTAGCTGTGCATTAAGCCATTAGTGTGATTTTTTCCTTGATTGAGATATGCTTTTATAGATAATGACAAGGGTACATTTTAACCTGCCTGACGTCTGTACAGTAAGATCATTTAGTTCATCAGATTGCTTGTCATTTAAATGCCTTTTGATCACACATCTTTTTATGGTTGGCTTTTCGTAGTGTTGTGTCCCAGAGAAGGCTACACTTTAAAATAAGGGTTACAATCTGCGAAAGCATTACACTGCCGATTAATCTGTCATCTTATTTTTTGGACGGTGATGATTGAGAAATTCATAATATAATTGACGAACCGCCATGCACACGCCACACTCGGAAGAGAACTCTGCAATTTTTCTACATCACAGGACAAGAAGCTTCAGTTAGGCGCTCACTTCACAGTCGTCAGAACATTTGTCTCCAAAAGAGCTTGAGGATTCATTAAAAGTGTGTCAAATAAAGACAAAGTAAATGAGTTATTGTTATATTCTTATTTTCCTTATTTAAATACTTTGAAACCAGCATAAATATATATATATATATATATATATATATAAATATATATATATATATATATATATATACTGTATATATAATATTATGACAGTTATATCAGGACAAATAGCCTGTTCCTAAGAAAATTAAACTAATATGTACTACTGAATATACGAGAGGAGTCAGGCTAAAGTGAGAAAATTGTATTTATTAGAAAATGGAACGCACGTTCACAAAACTGATCAGGTCACTTCTCGATGTTATCTCCACCCTTCTCAATTCACTTGCACCACCTGCTTGGCAGGGCCGGGTTTCCAGCAGAATAAAAGGTTTTGTCTTGTCCTCGCCACTACTCATGTACCGAGGTGAAGCTCTCGATTTGCTGGTCGATGTACGTTCCTACATTCACTTAT
>JANRMT010062852.1:23206963-23250875 GCA_026402145.1 Polypterus bichir lapradei | reverse complement strand
TATTACTACAAATGATTCTGATGTGCCATCTGAGGTCTATGTTTATTCCTTAGATTTCAAGGATGTGGCACAGTGAGTCCACCTTGAATAAAAGGAAAACAGAACAAACAAGATATGGTTGTTGTACTCACTGATCAGGGCTCTGTGTTGAATGTTGATTAGCACATAAAAGAATTTCACTGCACACTGTACGTGCCAATAATCCACCTTAACAAAAGAAAAAGTGCCTGTGCATGTATGTGTCTGTCCGGTTGCTTTGTTTCTGTCAATCCAACAGGTGGTGCATCACAAAAATGTGTAGCAAGGCATTTTATTACTACATGCATTAACAAATAATTTCCAATAGATGGTGCACTGCAAATATTTAACACTGAGGTGCAAATTGATTATTTAGATTTTAACCAGGCTTAGACATGTAGCACAGCAAGTCTATCTTAATAAAAGGATAGGTGTCTATGTGTCTGTGTATCAATGTGTTCGCCCAGTTCTTATGCCTCTGTCATTCCAACAGATGGCACATTACAAATATTGTAGCCAGAAAATACTTTGCATTTTTCATTCCAACAGATGGCACATTACATATATTGTAGCCAGAAAATGATTTGCGTTTTTCATTCCAACAGATGGCACATTACAAATATTGTAGCCAGAAAATACTTTGCATTTTTCATTCCAACAGATGGCACATGACAAACTTTTGACGCACCATCTGCTGAAATGACAAATGCAATGCACTAAATGAGTTACAAAATACTTTCCAGTAGATGGTGCACTGCAAACATTAACACTGAGGTTTCTGTAGGTTTCAACCCATCTTAGATGGGTAACACCTTAATTAAAGGATAGGTGAGTATCTTATCTATCCATTCTGTTGCTATGTCTCTGCCATTCCAATAGATGGTGCATCACACACATTTGTAGTAATACAATGCATTGCATTTGTCATTCCAACAGTGCATGCCATGCGTTGTATCTTTATACATAATACGCTACCATGGCTGTCCATTTGTCTGTCCAGGATTTTAAATCACCTGTAGCTCACAAACCACTTGACCTGTTAACCTGAACTTTGGTACACATACACTACACGACCTCTACTATCCACGTTTGGGGTGATGATTGACTTTCAAGGTTATTTCTCTTTCATTTTTATTTTATTTTATTGTAGAATCAACTTTTGGCAGCGGCCAGCAGGGTGGCTGTGCAGTGCATGCGTACGGGCGCCGTTCTCATTCCCTACCACCTTTGCCGTCACTTCCTCTACCTCTTCATATCTTAAATCATTCTTGAGGCAGACTGAAGACTTAAGTGCTAGCTTAAGTGAAAAATTAAGGAAAACATACTAAGTAATTGCAACACAAACCCTGACTTAATCAGTTTTAATGTGAAAAGATGCCGACTGAAAAAAAGAAGAAGCGGACCGCTAGGGTGGAGAAAAGGAGAGCTGTTCAGGAAGCAGCAAGCACATCAACCTCTGAGCAAACGAATGATAAACGTACAGAGAAAGAGGATGAAAACTAGGAATGCTCAAGTCAAGTGTATTCACTGCACGTTATCGTACACTGCGCCGTTACTGGTTACTAATAATGTTTGTGATGCACCATCTGTTGAAATGACAAATGCAATGCATTTTGTTACTACATGCTTTCAAAAATGCCTTCCAATGGATAGTGCATTGCAAATGTTAACACTGAGGTCTAAGTTAATTAGTTAGATTTGAGCCCCTTGGGTAGCAGAGCTAGTGACCCTATAAAACAATTAAACTATATTTCTTGTCAGTCTGACGATCTATCAGGGACATAAAGCTTTATATGTAAAGGTGGACAGACATAATCATCCATCTTCAGAAGCCACAGATTTGAGGATAGTGGAGCCCTACGCCCCAGAACCCTTAGAGCCAACCTCAAGTGGTAAAACTGACCCTAAAAATGTGTACCTACATGAGTGCAACGTCACAGGCACTCATTCTGCACCAGTTTAGACACACCAATCAATGCACACGACACATGTTTGGAACGGAGAAGGATTTTAATTAAGGAGAACATGAGAACATAAAATGGCCAATCTGGATTTCAGACCCAGTCTACTGGAGCTTGTGAAATGGGAACACTGACCCCGGAACCATTTTAAACACTTCCCAATCAGTATATACAGTTTGCTCTGGGAGGCAAGGTGACAATGGTAAGCACTACTGCATCATGAATCAAGCAGCATGTGGACATAACTTACAGTCAGTCAGTGTCTTTATAGAGTTCACAGGCTCTCTTCTGTTTCTGTGGGTTTTCAGACTGCAACCCCAAAGACGTGCCAGTCAGTTTTGTTGGCAGATTTGTTCTTGTATGAGCAGGCCCTGTGGTTGACTGAAGCCCTGTCAAGGGCTGGTGCCTGCCTTTCTCCTAGTGATGCTTTGGCTTCTTGTCACCCAGAATTGAATTATTTGGGCTAACAAATGCCATGTTGTGTTTTTTATCTCCACCCAATACAAAGAGATATTCCAAGAAAACTTCTGCGGACAGAGGTCATTTATCAAATGGCATGATTTTGATACAAACTACAGGCTTTAACAAAACCAACCCAACTTAGGATCAGCTTCTTCTTCTTCTTTCTGTTCCCAATATCTCTAAATGGGCTCCTGCCCCAAACTAGATAAGTATCTATCTATCTATCTATCTATCTATCTATCTATCTATCTATCTATCTATCTATCTATCTATCTATCTATCTATCTATCTATCTATTATATAGTGCCTTTCCTATCTATCTATCTATCTATCTATCTATCTATCTATCTATCTATCTATCTACTTTGGGGAAAATATCTACAGCTGTCTGCAGCACTTTTTTTATCCTGTGTCTCAAGACACCCCACAATCTTTCCCCACTGCTTCCAAAAGAGTTAAATTGATATTTTAAAATTAAACATGCTGTCATATATTTCCCATAACTTTTGGATAAGATTTACAGACTTATTCGTGATTATCACTTTTTTTTCATAGAGTTATTTCTCAGTACTTATAAAACACTAGAACATGTTGTATCCCAAATGCCCAGAAGGGGTCACTGTTTTGCTTATATGTGCTTCCTAGTGGTGCTGTTTGAGTTTAGTTTGTATCGGCCCAAGTACAAGGACAATTACATTAGAGTTATGCTTAAATCATCATAATTAATTTCTTTAGGTTGCTATTATTTAAAAGAAAACTCTTCTAGGTGTCGAAATATTTCCCAATTATTCATTATGCATTTTATGTTTCTGTCAAGGGGACACTCTAATCTGTTAATTTTAATTATGAATGGGCAGTGTGGATTGAAACCCCTCGTAAAAATCCAGAATAAAATTTCAGTCCAAAGACTTTCCCTCTCTTTTCCATGAAGTCAAGTGCGCCCGCTCCCTAACTCACTTCTACACGGATCCGCCTCACAAAACTTAAACGAAACCACACTTTATAAATAACTTGACATTAAGCCTATGCCATTTTCAACAGGAGTTTAAATTTCAATTTAATCTTAGTTAACTTTCATTTACAAGATCAGAATGATAAACACCCAGGTCATTTTTCAAACACATTTTTATATTTCACTCCAGCTCTATTACACAAGTAGTTTTCTTAACTATAAATACACACATTTTTTAACATTATAACTTGAGCACACAGGCTTCTAACTTTATACTTGAGCATAAGGCTTCCAACATGTAAGACATATTTATAAAAATATAACAAGTCAGGTAAACAACCCTTAATTATAGGTAACACGGTCCAAAGGGTCAGCAATGCCGTAGTATCCAGGATTTGAACTTTTAACGATGAATATTCATATCGTTGTCTACCAGGCTGACATGTTCAGGACTCTACCCCTTCATCAGGCCCAGACAAACTAGAAACTAAAATGAAATAATCTTCATATCTCAACACACTATATACGTATACTGTATACTCAGAAAGGGGTATTCACACAAAAAAAAAAAAGCAATACCAGAAATACAAGATTCTGGAACACTTCTCAGGCAAGGCGTCTACAATTTAAAATGACAGACATCTCCAGTATTTAAAGAGTACCAGTTAGTTAATAGATCCTGGTGGGCTCGTTAGCCCAATACATGAATCAATTCAATTGGGAGCTTCTTTAAGACCACATAGCCTGAGGAGCATAATACAAAGTAATAAACTGAAACAAACCCCAAAGGTACACAACAGATCATATACTGTATAATCTTATATTTAAAGCAGACTCTAACAATCTTGTGGTCTTGTATGTATGTTATCATCAAGTTGATGCTCGGAACGTTTTTAATGTGCTCCTTAAAACCAACCGACAGTTTAATCATGAAAAAACTAGTATTATTTGTTTGTCGTTTAATGTTTGTTTTTGTTAACTATATTTTCATCTTTCATTATTTTTATTGTAACAATATTGTAGTGGTGATAGCATTAAATGAACCTAATAATAATATTAATTTAATTGTCGTTTTTATTTTGTCGTCAAAAATTCTGCATGTAACTTATTTGTACACCACAAAACAAAAATTAATCTGTCAAAAAACCTTAAAAAAGTCTTCACTTTTCCCATCGTTTTTACACTACCTTGAATGGATTCCGCAGTTATATTTTGATGAATATAGGCTCTCTTCTTCTTCTTCTTCTTCTTCTAGCAGCTGCTCTCATTAGGGGTTGCCATATCTTTCTGTCCTCTGCATCTTGCTCTGTTATGAATATAGGCTACCTGTTATATTATACAGTATATGAGATAAGTAAGCAATTTTATTTTTTATCCACAATAAACATCTATCCATCCATCCATTATCCAACCTGCTATATCCTAACTACAGGGTCACGGGGGTCTGCTGGAGCCAATCCCAGCCAACACAGGGCGCAAGGAGGGAAACAAACCCCGGGCAGGATGCCAGCCCACCACAGTACCATAAACATCCTATATTTATTTTGTGGATTCATCGGCTCTGTTTGAATTTTTTTTTATTTATTAATGAACGAAATGTCATTTGTTTCGCAGCATTGTAGCTAATGTGTTAAAAGGTTTTCATAAAAAAGTAATAGGAAGTCTTTTTTTTTTATACATTCATAATCAAAAAACTAATTTAATTAAGTTATTAAAATCGAAGGTAAGGTATAGAACTCATATTTCCGGTTCGTTTGGCTTTTGCCATATCGATAAATAAATCTGAAGGACAATCATTGGAAATTGCTGGAATCAATTTGGACACAGTCTGTTTCTCACATGGATAACGTTATGTGGCATGTTCATGGGTGGGAACTCCTAAGAACCTTTATATCTCTCTATTATAAAAAAAATCTTTGGAGGGAGACTAGGGGGACAATTTGACGTCCCATGAGAGACTTTTTAACGTGACGCGAGACAAGGAAGTGAGACAACATTTAAAACAAGTTCACCGACATCTAACCTAGCAGTTGTTGGAATGCTTTTGGTAGCAGGCACGCTTCATGTGCTCCCAGCTCTTAAAACAACGACAAGCGACAAGCAGAAAATGCAGCGCGACAGCAGCAACAAGCCAGCAGATGATCCAACCGCTTCTTCTTAGCGTGCGCTCAGCCCCCCTCCCTTCACAACGCGAGCGAGAAAGAGATGTAACCATGCCCAGGGCCGGAAATAAAGGACAAGTATTGTTTTTGCAAAAGTTTTAAAGTGAAAGTGAAAATAATGCATATGTAACAATTCCCATGAAAATAACAATCTCTTTAAATTGTATATCTGGTAAACCAAACCCAGGGGTGGGCAAGCGAAGTGAGCAGGGGGTGGAGCCACCTAGTATTGGCTAAAGATGGAAAAACTAAAAACAATTAATATAACAAGGTACTTCACTAAACAATACAAGCACAGTAGTGAGTCTTCATTGTTTGTTAATTTATTTTTATTTTTAAAGTTGTGTTTTTTTAAAGTATATATTGCTTATACAATTAAAAAAAAAACTTTATTTTCCTTCCGGCGACGCCGGGTATTTCAGCTAGTAAATACTTCAAGCTAATATATATGTATATGTTCTCTCTATATTAATCTCAAAAGGTGATGGAAACAGTCAAAAGACTGAATAATCAATTAATCAAAAACCATCAGAATTATACTAAGCCAACTGCAATTTAATAAAAATACTACAGTACATAAGGAACATCTGTTACACAAGGAGCTAAATATTAAATGATACTAGCCGTGTAAGCCCATGCTGCAAAAAGCCTGGGGTCCTAGAAACTATTGAAACTGTAATAAAAAAATGAAAAATTGAAATGTAGAGACGTCAGGTAATTGAAAGGAACTAGTCTGGGAATCTCTCTCCTGGGAGGATTTGTTTTGCCGATGTGCTCGCATTTATTTTGTATTAGCGACGGGAGGAAAAGTAAAAGGGATACCTTTTTGCCGATGTTAGCGGCTAAGCGACTTTGTCTTTCTTTGGAGGTTTCATTATGAGAACATGCTGGCCTCACTTGTGTTATTAGCGGCCAAGCGAGTTTTTTGTTTCCTTACCCGTGACTCTACCTCTCACTTCCAGGCCGGACAGACACACACACTTCCACGTATAGACGTTTATGTATAAGATGATACAATATGAATATTCATTGTCAGGAGTTCATATCCTGGATACTATGGCCTTGCTGTCCTTCTGGACTTGGTTACCCATACTTATAATTAAGTTTTGTTTACCTGACCTGTTATCTAATATATAAAGCAGAGTCAATGTGTGTATGTATGTTTGTTTGTCCGCCATACAAATCTGCACCGGGCGTCCGATCTGCACCAAACTGGGGATGGGGCTCCTTTGTGACCAAGAGAAGGTCATGGGGTATGTTTGGTTCAGAAAAATGTTCGTGGTGAATCACAGGGCACCTTTTCACTGACACAACATTTGGCAGACATCCCGTAGTTATCATCGACAAGATGGCCGCACGTTAAAACAGACTTTCACCGCAGCTTCATCTAGCGGCAGCTTTGGTCCCTGTGTGTCACTCTTTACCCATGTTTCTTTAAATTGCAAAGAGATGCCGGAAGTGTCCAAGTATGAGAAGGCCGACTGCTTTGATCGGGTGAAGGGGAACTGCCGTATGGATGTAAAACGTGAACGACCCAAAGCACGTGACCGTCTTACACACCTGCGTTTCCGCACGTTACACTCCCACATGCACTGATAGTACTGTATTTCATTCGCCAACGTCCGTTATATGGCAGCACGTTTGAATAGAGACTGCATTAAAAAGACAGCATCCTTCCCCCACCATTTTCCCCAAATGTAGCACCGGTTCTATGTCACTTCTCTCTGTAGTTACCATCGCCAACGTCCATTAGATGGCATCACGGTTCAACACAGACGTTCCTTACAAATAGAGCACCCCTCCCCGCTATTTTTCCCAGTACGGTTTCAGTGCTACTCTTTCTCATTGGCTTTCCGTATTTGTGGTTCTATTTCCTTGCTTTCCGACTAACAATACGATTTCTTTCTGACTGACTGGTGCTATTTGTTCGCTTTCCGACGTATTGTAAATAAAGTAAATTCATCTCATTGTGGTGCTTATTCCGTACGTAATACCATGTCACACATTATAATTGTCCTGCTTTTCACTAATATACCCATGCCACCGAAAAAAAGACGTAGACTTGGAAGGTCCACTTCAGGTGCCACAACCAAGTCTATTTCAAGGGCGTCTGAAACACCACAGCAGACACAATCCAGAGTGGATGAACTTACAATAAAATGTCAATCAGAAAAACGTTTGTTCTATGTCTATGTTCTGTTTCTTTCATTTGGGAAATTCACTGGTTATAGATTCCCAGGCAACGCCGGGTACTCCTGCTAGTATTTTTATAAATATGTCTTCAAATTCGAATCTTTGTTAAACAGAACCTGCCCAATTTTCCTCACCTCCCACCTACCTCTATGCCGGAAAAAATACTGATCAGTCTTGAGGACTCCGACAGCATTTCTGTAATATGTAAACCCATTTTACAGTCCCTCCCTTTCAAAGATCACAGAGGACAGTAGGAAAAGGATCTCTCACTCAACATCTCAGAAACGGAGTGGAAGTTAACAATGCACAGAATTCACTCGCGCTCCATATGCACAAAGCATACAATTATTCAACTCAAAAGTATATATTGAGTGCATCTTTCTCATTTAAAATTGTCCAAAATATTTCCAGGCCAAGATCCAATCTCCGAACGCTGCAATAGGGCTCCAGCCTCACTGGGTCACATGCTTTGGGCCTGTGCCAAATTAACGTCATTCAGGACCAAAATCTTTAAATGCCTCTCAGACAGCCTTGGTGTCACAATCCCTCCTAACCCATTAACAGCTGTGTTTGGTGGGCTCACAGAGGGGCTTAAAGTGTAGAAGGACAAACAAACTGGAATTGCCTTTACTACACTATTGGCACGCAGACTTATCTTGCTCAACTGGAAGAATCCTAACTCTCCTATTCTAAGTCAGTGGGTAACTGATGTTTTATGTTATTTGAAATTGGATAAAATCAAATTCTCACTTAGAGGATCTGTGCTGAACTTTTTCAAAACCTGGCAAGATCTAATCAATACAATTTTAGAATAAGCATTTAAATTAAGGAAGCATGTTCTCGCCCCTCTTTTACTCCATTTATCTTTATTCATTTATTAATTTATATATTCCTTTGTCTTTACTAGCATAAAGTTTTACACTGCTGGCCTAGCTCTCTTTCTCGTGGGAGGGGGTTGATTTGTTTCAAACCTTTTTTTTCTTTTTGTTAAACTTGAGTTATGTGTATGGAATGTTATTTGATTTTAATAAATTCAATAAAATAAAAAAAAAGGTTTGACACAATATGGCCTGCTTGGTGCTGCTAGTAGACTATGGAAAGAGACCAAAACTTTTATGGACCATTATGATCTTTTTTGCTCATGAAGATGACCGGCTTATGAGCTGATTGAGGCTCCCTAGAGACATTCTCTTGAAAATGGGTGCTGAGCTGACCCCGACATTACAAAGACAGACTGTCTGAAACTGGGCTACACCCACACATATGAAGGTCTTAACAAAGGCTGGCTTTTTCACAACAGTCACCTACTAGAGGAAACTGGCCAGCAGGTCCTGACTATCTCATCCAAACATTATCTTCATCATAGCCATAAACCAACTTAGATGATGTTACATTCAGTTTCTGTATGGTGTGGGTGTACAGGCCAACATAGTGTGTTGTTTTCATAATGCAATCAGAGCCAACTACTGCACTCATATTGCAATAAGAGCACCTTATGAGAAATGAAACTGCTTTTGTTAACCATAAAAAGTGATATTTCAATAGCGCATAAATCATCTGTGATGTCAAGAGGAGAGAGACAAACCTCATGGCTCAGTAGCCTGGGCCAAGCCATGATCCGTTTATTTAGAGCAAAAGTAACGTTGGCTGAGGACTTGCAGATGGAGTTGTGTTACGGCTGGCTTGTTGGCAAAGTAACTGACTGAACCCTCAGTGTTTCATGTAGCCTGTACTACTATTTATTGTAAAAGCAGTCAGGTTATTAAAAGTGCCAGGTGACAGTGGCTATCCACTAAGACACTGGCGCCGTACACCATTCTTCAACCCCACAGCGTATCGGAAAGGCTGTACAGTGCCATAGGATTTCTCAAATACAGATGGCAGTGTCTTCTTTTTTTCAACTTCTTTAACAGGTTTGACCACCCTAATCCACTCTCACCTCAGAGTACTGCACCCTCCACCCATCCTTCTACTGATGCCAGCATAGGAGAGAGTTAACCCCCACTCACTATTACAGCAGCCCATGTAAGCAGAGAGCTGAGGAGACTTCGTACCAGCAAAGCAGTGGGTCCAGATGGAGTATCGCCAAGACTGCTGAAGGCCTGTGTGTTGGAGCAGAGGAGTCCTCTACAGTGTATCTTCAACCTGAGCCTGGAACAGGGGAGAGTCCCAAGGCTTTGGAAAATATCTTGCATCACCCCAGTCCCAAAGGTATCATGTCCTGGTTATCTAAATGATTTCCGGCCTGTCACTCTGACATCACATGTGATGAAGACCATGGAGCGGCTGCTGCTTCACCAACTGAGGCCACAGGTCCGCCACACCCTCAACCCTCTGCAGTTCACATACCAGGAGAAGTTGGGAGCGGAGGATGCCATCATCTATATGCTATACCGTTCCCTCTTCCACTTGGACAGAGGCAGTGGTGCAGTAAGAATTATGTTTCTGGACTTCTCTAGCGCCTTCAACACCATCCAACATCTGCTCCTTAGGGACAAGCTGACAGAGATGGGAGTAGATTCATACCTGGTGGCATGGATCGTGGACTATCTTACAGACAGACTTGAGTATGTGTATCTCGGGAACTGCAGGTCTGACATTGTGGTCAGCAGCACAGGAGCGCCGCAGGGGACTGTACTTTCTCCGGTCCTGTTCAGCCAACATACATTGGACTTCCAATACAACTCGGAGTCCTGCCAAGTGCAAATGTTCGCTGATGACACTGCTATCATGGGCTGCATCAGGAGTGGGCAGGAGGAGAAGTATAGGAACCTAATTAAGGACTTTGTTAAATGGTGCGACTCAAACCACCTACAACTGAACACCAGCAAAACCAAGGAGCTGGTGGTGGATTTTAGGAGGACCAGGCCCCTCACGGACCCTGTGATCATCAGAGGAGACTGAGTGCAGAGGGTGCAGACCTATAAATACCTGGGAGTGCAGCTGGATGATAAATTGGACTGGACTGCCAATACTGATGCTCTGTGCAAGAGAGGACAGAGCCGACTATACTTTCTTTGCATGCTGGTGTCCTTCAACATCTGCAATAAGATGATGCAGATGTTCTATCAGATGGTTGTGGTGAGTGCCCTCTTCAACACGGTGGTGTGCTGGGGGCGCCTCACGCCTGGATAAATTGGTGAGGAAGGCAGGCTCTATTGTAGGCATGGAGCTGGACAGTTTGACATCTGTGGCAGAGCGACGGGTGCTGAGCAGGCTCCTGTCAATCATGGAGAATCCACTGCATCCACTGAACAGGATCATCTCCAGACAGAGGAGCAGCTTCAGTGACAGACTGCCGTCACCGTCCTGCTCCACTGACAGACTGAGAAGATCATTCCTCCCCCAAATTATGCGACTCTCAAATTCCACCCAGGGGGGTAAACGCTAACATTATTCAAAGTTATTGTCTGTTATACCTGCATTTTTATCTCTCTTTAATTTAATATTGTTTTTTATCAGTTTGCTGCTGCTGGAGTATGTGAATTTCCCCTTGGTGATTAATAAAGTATCTATCTATCTATCTATCTATCTAGATGTGGTAGTTAGGTTGGAGTCTGCTCTACCAGCCAATGATGGTCTACAGCATCCTGACTGCATATGTATGAGGTTGATTAGCATAGTCCATATATGGCGGTTTTATGGTGGGTTTTATGGTGGGTTTTAGCAAATTTACAAAGAGTAAATTGAGAACAGGGCAGCATGGTGGCACCAGTAAGAAGACCAGAGTTTGCATCCTGGGTTTTTCCTGTGTGGAGTTTGCATGTTCTCCCAATGTCTGCATGGATTTCCTCTGGGTCTTCTGGTTTCCTCCTACAATCCAAAGACATGCAGGTTAGGTGGATTGGCAGCACTAAATTGGCTCTAGTGTGTGAGTGTAAGTGTGCGTGTGTGTTCGCCCTGTGATGGACTGGCACCTTGTCAAGGTTTGTTCCACCCTTGTGTCCTATGCTGTCTGGGATAGGACTAGGAGGGACAGAAAATGAGAGACAAAAATCACGTACATATGTACTTAGACTAGGTTTAATAAATCACATTTTTTTACATACATATTTATTGGCGTATGCAAGCTTTCATTTTCAAATCCACACAAAGTTTTATAAACTAGGGGGTCTGCCTCCTGCTCGCTTCGCTCACTCACCCCCAGGTTTGGTTTACCAGATATACAATTTAAAGAGATTGTTATTTTCATGGCAATTGTTACACACGCATTGTTTTCACTTTTATTTTAAAACTTCTGTAAAAACAATATTTGGAATTAACTTTTCTTCAAAATCGCATTGAATTTTGATTCCGTGTTTGGACTTACATCATGACAACGCAACTTATAACGGCCTGTGAGTGAATATCGTTTCTTTCTCTCTAATAAATCAGATGACTTTTTCGAATGTTTGTTCATGCTCTTTCTTCTTTGCTTTGTCGTTGATGTGTCATCTAGAATGTATAAAATTATTGTCCTGATAAAATTTACAAGAGCTGAGAGCGCAGGAAGTGTGTCAGCCAAAAGCATTCACACGACTGAGAGGTTAGATGACTGTGGTCTTGTTTGAAAATAGTTGTAAGTAAGTCATGACTTGAAAGAATCTCATGTTAAAAGTCTCTGTCTCACGGGAATTCATACCGCGCCAGTGTTTTTGGAATCTATAAATTCTCACTGGCAACACAAATTAGACAACCTACAAGACTCCGATTTAAAGTTTAAATCCAAACAATATATTCGATTTCTTTTCACTGTTCCACTATTTCACCGAGTAATAATTTCTGTTTGTTTGTGCTAATGTGATCTTTCCTATCATTTATTTGAGACTTTTGAATTTTGGTACTTCCATTATCTCTAACCTGCTCTGCATGTGTACCGCGCCACCATTTTTGGAATCTTTTAATTCTCACAGATACGCCTCTTCGTTGGCAAGAAACACTACATTTTTTTTCCCTGATGGCAACATGAATTAGACGATCTACAAGTCTCCGACATAAAGTTTAAATACGAACAATATATTAGATCTCTTTTCACCGTTCTATTATTTCATGAGTAATAAATTCTGTTTGTTTGCACTAATGCGATCTTTACTATCCTTTTTTTGAGACTTTTGAATTTTCGTACTTCCATTATCTCTAACCTGCTCTGCATGCGTACTGCGCCGACATGTTTGAATTCTTTACAACATTCGACTTTGTCATCTACTCTTTGTCCTTTATTTCTGGCCCTGCGCATGGTTAAAGCTCTTTCTCGTGGGACGTATAAGTGTCTCTCAGAGAAAATCACGCCTCGTCTCCTTCCAATATTTTTTTTATAATAGAGAGATGAGTGTGCAAAGCTTGTAGAGAGCTGGAATTGCTGCTGAAGCATTAGTAGGTAAGCAACTGTCTTTCTTAGGAGGTTTCCTTTTGCCGTGTGCTGGCCTTGCTTGCATATCCTCGGAGCTGGAACCCTCACCCTGACTCTATGTCTCACTTCTGGGCCGGACAGACACAAACACTTACACGCGTAGAACTCTATTTAATTTCAAAAGAAACAGGGGCACGGTGGCGCTCAAAGATAAAGAATGCTGGCAGTCACCTCAAGTTCGCCCTCTGGTGGTCGTACCGAGTGTCAACTGAATGATAAAATGCATACAAGACTGTAAGATCACCCCCCACCCTATCCAGAAGGGGGTGGGTTAGGGTTAATTTCACCCTACAGTATTTTTAGTCGACCAATGAGAAACATGTGTACCAAGTTTCATGAAAATCGCTCCAGCCGTTCAGACGTGATGCTGGAACATACATACATGCACACATTGACTTTTATATATATAGAATATTATTATTATTATTAATATTTTATTATTATTATTATTATTATTATCATAACCTGGATGGCATGCCCAGAGCTTGGAAGGAATGGGGAAGAATGTGTAGGTGGTGGTGCTATGCCACTGCCCACTGCATCATCCTGGGTATAATAAATGCAACTATTCTAATTAAAAGTGAAAAAACGCACCAAAATACTTCATTAATTAGGAAATCTAATATTATGACTATAAATACTTTTAAATAAAAAGGTAGATTAAAGTTGTTTATTACCAAAACTGTGTACATATCTCGGGCTCTACTGGAGAACATATGGAGACTCACACTACAAGTTAATAAGATTAAACAAGCAAACAGCTCTCTCAGAAACAAACAGACGAACAATTCAAAGCAGTGCCTTCTGTTTTCTCAGTCTAAACAAGACCAAGACTTTATTTTAAAAGCTTTCTTTATTTGTTCAAACTATCGCCATCTGTCTGGAATTAGAAATATTTACTAACAGGAATTGATGCTTTGCATGCAATCGCAGCGTCCCTAAAGTCGGCACAATGGCAGAATGATCTTCTGCTTTCCCGTTTCTCTTTCACTTTGTTTCCATGTGACTGCTTCTGCAAGTCTCCTGCTTCTCATATGTTTCCTCAGCTTTCATTTTAAAGCACTCAATGTCCCCCTAAGCACAACCAGGCTAGAAGTCTTATTGTCTACATAAAGTTAGTTATACATTAATCTTCAAATTCCATCCATCCTTTACCAAACTTGATTGATCCAATTCAGGGAGGTATGGACCAGAACCTAGAAGAATTGTCTACAATGTACAAATCGATACCAGAAAAACCATAATCCTCAAAATGATGTTATTAATTTGAGCAATATTCTCCACTGACCTAAGGACTTCTTTTAACCTGTAAATGTGATGCATATTCAACATATTGGGGGCACTATAGCCAGTAAGAGGAACCTGAATATACAGAAAATCCTCGATATTCCATTCCTGCAGATTTACTTATCCTCTGTTATAAAAGTATTACCTGTTTCATGACACCTGTGGTCTATTTGCTCCTATTTACAAATAAGGTCCTTGCTGTAGGCCACATGTTGGGGTAGTGGCGGACATCAATGGGTTGTATTGGTGACCATGCACAGCAGAACTTTCTGACAGGTCTGTTGCATTTAAGCAACATGTGACATTAACCAATAACAGGTCTGTGATGTAAGAGGCTCAATGCACACTACATTGTATGGACCAACTTGTGTCCACCCAGCATTAAAAGGCTTGGAAAAACAATTGAACTCCATTTATAATGGAGACTGGGGCTTGCAATTGTTCCCCATAGATGATGAACTCCCAGTAAGTGCAGGTCATAAGCACATACTGATTAAGTGCCCGACCATTTGCACACATGGATGGTTTACTGACATCCTCAGATCAATCCTATGATAAAGGTCTAAGATTCTGGTGGCTCGTGAACCCTGTTTTCTTGACACACCTTCAGTGATGTTCATTGGTTCACCAGGATTTTTGGGTCTTTCAACATTGGATTCCCTTACCCAGGTGATCCAGTTGGGGTTAATCAAGCCTCGACTTATACAATATAATACAATACAATTTATTTTTGTATTGCCCAAAATCACACAAGAAGTGCCACAATGACCTTTTGACAGCCCCCCAGCCTTGACTCTCTAAGAAGAGAAGGAAAAACTCCCAAAAAAACAACGCTTGTAGTGAAAAAAATGGAAGAAACCTTGGGAAAGGCAGTTCAAAGTGAGACCCCTTACCAGGCAGGTTGGGCACGCAGCGGGTGTCTAAATGAAGGGGGTCAATACAATACAACACAATACACAGAACAGAACACAAGTAATCCTCAATACAATATAATAGTAAAATAAAAATATATTACAAGTACAGAACAGAATATGATTTGGATTTGTTTAGAGTCCTGGAGACCTCATCCATCAAGCTGCCTCCCCCAATTTGCCATTCCACAGCTGAAATAGCGCTAATCCAATGAAAGGACTCCTCTTTCCCACAATTCCTGTGATCCTCCATCAGGGATGACTTTACCTTAGACAGACAAACAACTTGGCAGATGGGCAGTGACTCCAGGTGCCACATCTGAGTACTGAAAAGGGAAACAGAGTAAGTGAGGGTTAGTAACAAATTCTAAGTATCATATTATTTATGTTTTAGTGATAATGACTAACAACAGAGATGCAGTCTGTACAGTTAATCAGCAGCTCTAGTCAGGGTGTGCTAAACTGAAGTTGTGAGTCTTCAGCCAGGATTTAAAAGCTGAGACCGAAGGGGCATCTGTTATAGTAGCAGGCAGACCAGTCCACAGTTTAGGGGCCCTGTAACTACAAGCTTGACCTCCCACTGTAATTTTATTAATTCTTGAAATCATAAACAGACTGGCATCTTGAGATCTTAATGTGTGCTCAGGTTTGTAAGTCATGATAAGTTCAGACAAGTAAGCCGGACCTTGGCCATTTAATGCTTTATATGTTAAAAGGAGGATTTTGAAATGTACCCTAAACTTAACCGGGAGCCAGTGTAAGGATTTAAGAACTGAAGTTATGTGTTTGTATTTTCTTCTTCTTGTAATAATTCTTGCAGCAGCATTTTGGATTAACTGGAGGATGTATAGAGAACAGTTTGAACATCCAGTGAACACCGAATTGCAGTAGTCAATCCTACTAAAAACAAATGCATGAATTAATTTTGCAGAATCTTGTTTATTTAGAAAGCACCCTAAGTTTTTAACATTTTTAAGATGGAAGAAACATGATTTGGACAACTTTGTAATGTTCGCTTTAAATGACACGCTTATACTCAGGTTGCATTCAACCTACCAGTTCACACCAACCTAGAGGCCACTTCCGAAGCCTCAGTGGCTATTACACAACCCTTGTGTTTTTAGCCACATAGATACTTTCCTACTTTATCTGCTAACCATTCTCCCTTCACTTCTCCTTCACCCATGTAAATGTTGCTCTCTTCCTTTCATTGGCCTTTTGGGTCTGATCCTCCCATGGAACAGCAAACTCCATAACTATGACCTGCTATGGAAGATTGGAGAGCAGGACAATCTCTGGTCTCAGTAATGTTGCTACAGCCACTGCAGGAAACGTCAGTTGTTTCATTAGATCAATTCTCAGTTCTCAGCCAAGTGCTGAGGCCAGTAAACCTGCGGTGGTGGAATTGGGATGCACAGTTGCCGTTGGTGGCTTCTTCCCTTCTACTCTAATAAAGGTGATGGTCCTCACTGTGGATAATGTCTGATTGAGCCACCATCGGTATCTCCTGTCCCTAAAGCCAAATTACAGCAACTTAAGATGTACTCCAAGGTGCATTGCTCTGGGAACAGCAGGTATGCTGGGGTTTCCAACATCCCCCAACAGAACAGGATGTTAAAACAGGGGGGTCGGCAACCTACGGTATGAATGAAGTTCAATGGCACTCTGACTGAATTGAAATATAGTAAAAAAATATATTGTAATTACAGCACATGCGTTCATGCCCTCACCTACGTTTTGCACATGCGACTCACATGTAAATGGAAACCACGTGTTCAGTGCAGGCCTTGGTACGTTAAAACAAACTTCTTGCTATTATATTTTAATTACAGTGCATGCGTTCACGTTCTGCGTCCCCCACCCACGTTTTGTGCATGCGACTCACAGTAAAGGGAAACCATGTGTTAAGTGCAGGCCATGAAACGTTAAAACAAACCTCATTATTAATTAATATACTGCACTAAAATGACTCATAAAAGACCAAAACTTGATGTTCACTCTTTTCAAGACTTTTGGACGAATGAATATGGTTTTGTACAACAAAAGGATCATGCTATGTGTGCGTTATGCTGTGAAAGTGTTGTACGTCAAGTGTACAAGGATGTTGTCAAACTAAACATCAGTCCACTCGGATGAAAAATGTGAACCTATAAAATGGGCTGTTTCTGGATTTAAGAAACAAACTACTTATTTTAGTCAAATAATTGGAACCAAAAATAAAGCCGCCGAATGTAGTTACCGTATATTCTTGTGTATAAGTCGGGTCTTGAAACCCGAAAAATCGATCATAAAATCAGAACCCAACTGATGCGTCCATTCAAAAATACGACACTTTTTTTTTTTTTACATCTTCTTGCCTCCTTCAATCTCGCACCAGTTTCTCGGACACATTGAATTTTGTGCAGCAGCACAGTTACCAATTTCTTTCGCCACTTCAATGACTTTTAATTTAAAACCAGCTTCATATTTTCTTCTGATCGAATGCTCCATCGTAGATAAGGGATGCTCTTACGATAAAGGTGTATAAGGGTGTGAGATACAAAAAACACAAAACAGTGCAAACATCGCTTCGCAATAGTTTGGGTATTAATGTGTGGTCACGTAGTCACGATACATAGAAAAGAAAAAGGTAGTGTGCTCCATGGTTACTCTCTCAGGTGGGCGTTAGCATATCATAATCTCTTGGACCAATAGCGGGAGTTTTGCACATTCGACTTATACGACCGACATTATAAAATACCAGAAATTATACGGTAAAATCAACCCGACTTATCCGCGGGAGAACTTAAACACGAGTACATCCGGTATAAAAAAAACTGACAAAACATTCTTCTCACATATGATGTATGTATTTTAAAATATTGAATGACCAATAATATAAGATCCGGTTATAATGGGCTTCAAAACTATATACTTTTTAAGCCCATTATAACCGGACCAATTTTAATACTATATATAACAAAATTGGTAGAATTATGTTGGCACGCAGAATAACATTGTAACATAGGGTCAGCACGACTCTGCTAAAAGGTTGCTGACCCCTGTAGTAGAACATCAAAGACAGCCTAGATCAAGAACTTCAAGTGACGTGGCTCAGTCTTCCAAAACTTAGGTCATGGGATATTTTAGACAGGATCCCAGTATATTGCCTGATATGATGGAGCAGAGTTTCAGAATCTAGACTTGCTTCAGAGCTCAAACAGACACAAAAGTAAAAAAAAACAAAACTGAATCATTACCCGAAAAAGAGTCTGACGATTCTAGCTTATTTGATTCATAAAAAAATCATTGCCTGAGAAGTTGTTGAACAATTGTCATTCACTTGTGATTTTGAAATGTAACATCTTGTTTTAATTGTGCATGCCATATGAATCAGATGTTAAAAACCCAAATATTCAATTATACACACACACACACACACATATATACTGTGACCGTTGTCGCTGATTAGCTGCAAATAATGGTGGTGACCATTGCTACCCTTCAGAAACTCCCTCCTAAACTGTATTTAAATGAAAAACAAAGTCACTCTTACCCGTACCCTTAGCGGGATCAGCTGCCGGCTTGCAGGTTCACCGTGCAACATGTTCCTCGCCTGAGGTTTAAAACATTTAAAAGACTGAGCCCTGGCCAACCTAACAGCTCCCTCTCCTGTCCTCGAGTCACTGAACCCATTAATGAAGAAGGCTTTGTGTTCTTTTAACCTGGAGAGGGTAACTGGACTGCAACATTTGACAGTGCAACCTGTGTGCTTATCTGCTGAAGATAATCCCCTTTTGAATAAAGTCTTGTGTCTGTACCTGCCACTTCAGCAATAAAGATTTTGTACCTAGGAAACCTGATCCCTTTTTCCAGTCTCCTGTACAGCTCTGTGACCTAAGCTTGACAAGTGGTACCAAAAGTGGGGAGTTGCACAGATGGATCCTCAGGAGGCTTAGCACATTCCCTTCACCAAACCCAGAGGATGTGCAGGCTCCACCCACTGCCCTTCCCTGGGACCTGCTTGTAAGAATGGCCCCATGGATGACTTTGAGAGTTTCCACTTCTGCTTTGAACAGATGGCCACATTGATGCACTGGGACAGACAACACTGGGCTGCTATCGTCATACCTTTTTTGTCCAGTAATGCCATGCAGGTTATGTGAAACCTTCTTCTTGAAGTGATCCAAGCTTTATAAGTAGAACGTCGTAAAGAATTCAAAAACGTTGGCGCGATACACATGCAGAGCAGGTTAGAGATAATGAAAGTACTAAAATTCAAAAGTCTCAAAAAAGTGATAGTAAAGATCGCATTAGCGCAAACAAATGGAAATTATTACTCAGTGAAATAATGGAACAGCGAAAAGAGATTGAATATGTTGTTCGGATTTAAACTTTAAGTTGGAGACTTGTAGATCATCTAATTCATGTTGCCATGAGGGAAAAGTAGTGTTTCTTCCCAATGAAGAGGCGTATCCACGAGAATTAAAAGATTTGTTGTTTGGGGAAAGTGAAATCCACATACGCTGTCACGCTTGGGTCACAGAGTTGCACAGATACACAGGAGATGTTAGAGACAGAAACGTTATTCAAACACTTCAAACAAACATAAGTCTCTTTCAGGAGTGAATCGAGCTCCATGTGTAGTCGGAAGGGACAGTTCCGTCTCTCAATTAAAAGAATAGAAAATTTTCCTCTTCATAGGGGCGTGCCTTGGCAGCGGGACCCCCAACAGGAGCAGAGGATGTCTGGGAGGGAAGAGAGAGGCAGTAAGACAAAAGGAAAGGTGCTCTACAGGCTTTTAAATGTTCAAAGCGCCGTACGCGATGCAGATCACGCGGCACGGCATCAGCAGAAAGCCAGCAGCTGATCGATCAAAGAGCAGGTAAAAAAAAAAACGGTATTTGTTTCCCATTGTATCACCGTTTAAGAAGGGGTTTCAGAGGAGCGACCACATCTCCTTGGGGTGCATTCAGCCCCCCTCTTCACAACACGAGTGGCAGAGATGCGAAGTGGCTGGCGCGTAGTGCAGGCCGGGGGGGTTGTTGAGCGAAACGAGCAGGGGGCAAAGCCCTCTAGTCTTCAATAAATTTGTACTTTATTGTTGACCCCATAGTACAAGTTGTCGAAAAGAAAAGATGGCGAAAAGGAAAAGTATGACTTCACCTGAGGAAAAGCCAAGAAACAAAGGAAGGCAATTAATCTTGAAATGAAAATGAAGATCATAAACAACTATGAAGATGGTAAGAAGGTTAAAATGATAGCATGTGACTTGGAGCTGGCACATTTGAGGAATTCAATGATCTATAAGAATAAAGATAGAGTGAAAGAGGCAGTGAAAGCATCGACAGGATTTAAAGCCATAATAACTAAGCAGCGGAAAGGCCTCATTCATGAAATGGAGAAATTACTGGTGATTTGGTTTGACAACGAGAAGCAAACAAGAATGCCAATGAGCCTTTTAATAATTCAAGCCAAGGCCTGCCCTACCTTCAAGACTCTGAAGGTGTGCAAAGAATCAACAGAAACACAAACCCACTACCAGTACAGTATGCGGCTCCTCACTTATCGTCCAATTCGCTTAATGAAATAGTCGCAGGAACAAGAACTTGGTCATTAAGTAAGTAGTCTCTGTATATATATAGTCCGTAATCTTGAGGAGAGACAGCCCTTACAGTAAACCCGATGTAGATTCGCCGCACCAACCTTCCCCAACAAGCATAACCATGGGCGAGGAATCTCCGCTCGGGGGGGAGACCCAGCCATGAAAGAGAGAATGTAAAAAGGATGATCCAGTGGACCTGAGGGTGGCCAACAACAATGGCACTGAGGCCTAGGCGGCATCTGACCTGACCCCTGAACCGCTAGTGACACCTTCCACGATACCTACAGCTTCAAAGCTAAAAGAGAGCAATGGAACAATGATTCTTTAAAACATGCAACAAATGCAGTTGCTGCAACAAAAGGACAACCAACTGATGGCTCCACATCATCTTTGCCTCACTTTTCTGTGCAGCTACTGACTTGAGATATATGACCTGGCTCATGCCCATCTATTGAGATGACAATTAGAAGCTGAAAAACCCTCCAGTAAATGACAGCACACTTCTATTCGCCAGGCATACATGAGTATTTTGCTGACTTTTGCCAGTCCTAACTCACCCAGATTCCTCGACAGGATCTAACCCCTCTCATGCCGTTGCCCCTAACTGATTTCTGAATCGAGCAGATCGGCTTGGATACTGTCAATGATTCAGCCTGGGGCCATAAATATCACATCCTTGTCCTTGTGGATTATACCACCTGATATCCAGAGACAATACCCTTTGGGTGACTATTTTCAAATCTATTGCCCAGAGACTGGTAAGGGTCTTTATGCTTGATGGTATCCCCAAGGAGATCCTTACCGATCAGGGGATGCCTTTCATCTCGCACACCTTCAGGGAGGTCACCAGGCTGCTACACATCAAACACCTCAAAACGTTCATCTATTATCCTCAAAATGGATGGGCTGGTTGAGTGCTTTAACCAAACGTGCACACAGGTAGGACTAGAACCAACTCCTACCCTTAGTTTTGTTTGCCTTCTGTGGCTTCTATGGGGTTTTCCCCATTTGAGCTCTTGTACAGTAGGAAGCCAGGGGAGTTGCTTGACTTGATTAAAGAAAGTTGGGAAGAAGAGGAGACCCCATGCTTTCACTACATTTTAGATCGTGTTGCCCGGGCTGAGCGGCCACTTTGTGAGACTCTGTTCTGTGGTAAGGGAACACCTTGAGAGCTCTCAGAGTTCACAGGCCTGTGCATACAATAGAGGCTCCCACCTCTGTGAGTTGTGCCCTGGCGACAGGGTTATGGTTTTAATTCCCACATCCCACTCCAAACTCCTAGCACACTGGCAAGGGCGCTATGAGATACAGTACGGGAATGTAAGGGCCTAATAGACTACATATCTAGTTTACCATCAGAATCAGAATCAGCTTTATTGGCCAAGTATATATACACATACAAGGAACTTGGCTCCGGTTCTACCTTGCTCTCTGTGCATGTGTATGCGTGTATACATTATATACACATGGGGACCAGTTCAGCACAATGGACGATAGCCATTGACTGGTCCATTGCACAAGTATTATCTCTGATGCTGCGAGATCAACTCAAGTGTTCACGAGAGTGATGGCCTGTGGAAAGAAACTGTTCATGTGTCTGGCAGTATTGGCGTACAGCGCTCTGTAGCGCCTACCAGATGGAAGCAGTTGAAAAAGACCATGACCAGGGTGTGATGGATCTGCAATGATGTTTTCTGCCCATTTCCTGACTCGAGATCTGCTTAGGACCTGAATGGAGGGCAGATCAGCACCAATGATTTTTTTCTGCAGTCCAGACTGTCCATTGTAGTCTGTTTCTGTCCTGTTTTGTGGCTGAACAAAATCAGACTATGATGGACGAGCAGAGAAAAGACTGGATTACTACAGAGTAAAATTGGATGAGAAGAGCCATCTTAATTGACGTCCTAAAGAACGCGTCTACCATGTCAACCAGCATTGGGGAGGGCGCAACAGCAGTGCCTGCCTTTTCGCTTAAATTATTTGAATACCCTTAATCTGGGAGAGAGAAAGTAGTTTGGAGCGGTCATCTCTAGGGTCAGAGGAGTTGTAGACCCTAAGCCAGAGTGAACCACTCTGATAGCCTAAGACAGTGATGGCGAACCTTTTAGAAACCGAGTGCCCAAACTGCAACCTAAAACTCACTTATTTATCACAAAGTGCCAACACGGCAATTTAACCTGAATACTGACAGGTTTAACCTGAAAACAACTCATACATTAACATCTTTTGTCTTAAAAGAAAAACATAATAACAGAGCTTTCAATGATACAAACAACTTTTTATTGAAAGGTAAAAGTCTGCATTCGGTATGGTTTTGAACAATTAATGTGATTTTTGCTGTTGTATGCATGCTGATAATTTGTCTAACCTTGGCTCACACTTTGTAAGTTTGAGAGCAACACATGCAGCACTCAGGTCATCTGTTAGTCTGTTTCTGGTGTCAGATTTGATAGAATTCAGCGGTTCTCAAACTGTGGGCCGCGCAAAGTAACAAAAAAGGGGGCACGAATGTTGCCATATGTGGCGTAAGTTCGGTATTCGTAGGGAAATTTTAAACTTGTAGCGGTGTATTGGCAGCAAAAAATATAGGAATACATTTTATTAGGGTTTCAAAAAAACGTTTGGGGGGTCGCATTTAAAACTGTTATGAAAACTTGGGTCGCAAGTACTTAAAGGTTGAGAAACGCTGATATAATTCAAAGCATGAAAACAGCTGCTCACAACCATAAGATGTTCCAAACAAAGTAAGGAAAGCAATCCCAACAACAATGCATGCATGTGCAAGTGCCCTCATTGACTTAAAATTATTTGGCAGAGAATTCCACACTTTAAGGATTCCATTTTCAGAAGTAACTGTGCTGTCCTTTGTCATCCCTTCTATCTTCTCAAGTGTTTCACGCAGGTCTTTCCCATTAACCCCCGTTTCCATTTCCATTCCCTTTCCCGTGTGCGCGCTCTCTCTCTTTCTTTATCCCCTTTCCATCCACCTCACGTTTCTCTTCTATATTACGGGGTCGTGGATCAGGTGTGGCGATTAGCATCTCCCGGCAACAATTACAGATTGGGACGACTCCTCACCTGTGCGCTTAAGCGAGGACCGCCCGCATCACAAAGCTCCCGGAAACCACTTCGACCACTCTACCATAATCCCCTTTAAGCCGCGAGTGCGGCGATTATCTATTAAAACTGGCCTTTTCAATTTTGAGCTGTGGACCCGCTATACCACATCCCCTCCAACCCCACCACTGGAATCACAGACTCAACAGGCTGCAGTCCGTGCCGCACCCTCACGCCGCATGTGAGCAGCCCGCCTTACCCCAGACAGGAGAGGGTGGAAGCGCTCCCATTGGGCTGCTGGGCAGAGGGGAGGGTGATGTGATAAAAGTCCCCCGGCGCAGGGGGAGCTGGGAGGGGAGCAGCCCGGTCCCGCATCCCTCTGGCTTTATAGTAACGAACTCTGTGCTGGGTTGAAGGCGCGCGTGACCACAAAGAGGGCTCTGAGTGCCCCCTTTGGCACGCGTGCCATAGGTTCGCCACCACTGGCCTATGATATCATGACTGAACCAGGTGTGGTTGTCTACGAGTGACCCTATTGTTTCCCCAAGTTGGAGAAAATCGAGGTGTGCCAGTCCCTAATCTCATAAATTAATCAAATGAATAGATTGACTTAAATGGGTAGTTTGAAACAGTCAGATCCGTAAACTGAATCAAAATGCCTATCACTAATTTGAACTGAAAAAATGCAAAGTCTAATCTAGATAAGAAAATGATAGGAAACAAGGTAAAGTTTGTGAAGACTTGATTACCAGTCCTGACTAGGCATCTGGTGCAATGTGAGTCGGCCCTCCATATGAAAGAATTTGCTTATCTCCACTGCTTGAACCCTCCGCCAGGAGTTAATTTGATCATAAGAAATTCAGGCTTATCCCAGTTGGATGACACTTTACAATAAATGGATAAAAACATTTCAGATCTATCAAAGGTTTTTTGTTTTTAAAGAAAGAAGAAGCTATAGCTAGTGGACTGGATTAAGCTAAAAACAACAAACGTAAACAAGAGGTAATAACTAAAGGAAAATGCATGGAGCAACAGCATGAACGGCTTATAAATTTTAGTTTATCTGGCCAATGTGTTATCATATATCCTTAAAAAAATTAAAAAAATAGCTGTACGTGTATCCTTTATTACAAGTTGGTTTGCTTCTTGTTGCCTGTTTTGGGGGGTCGCTTAAATGTAATCGATGATTGACAGGGGAGTACAGTAAAATTGCCAGGTTATGATCTGGGAGGATTTCTCGTTGTCGGATGAAAGGGGAAAATGCTACATCTTTTCAGTTAAGTCTCGGGTTGCCAGGTTACCATTTCCACATGATAGGATTTAAAAATCGCTTGAATTCAAGGTAAACAATGCAATCATTAATTATGCAATATTCAACACCACTTCTTTTTATTTATTACAGGGGGGTGGGGATAGAGATGTGGGACCGCTTTTGTCAACTGAAGCCAAAATGGCAATCTTCTCTTTGTAACTGGAAGCGATTCAGGTGCGTACATCTGTTTTTGAGTGACCTTGTGAAAGAATGCTGAAAATGAGGATCTGCCGTTATTACAGGGTGTGCTCGCTCCGGTGATTGGGGAGGTTCGTGACTTCCTTTCCATTGCAGATCAGTCTTGCTGCCCTTCTATTCTAAGAGAGAACATCATGTGAGATGACTTGCTGCATACAAATATGGTGAAGTTAAGATGAACCTTATTCTTGATGAGGAAAACTTCCATTTTGGAACCTCCAACTCGGAACACATTTTGGAATTCTGCATGAAAAACAGCATTTCTAGCCATTAGATTGAATGTGTTACTCACACGGTATACAAAGTGCGGACTGCAGGATTTGCTCGTGAGTCATCTCTGAGACCTAAAGGAAACTGAAGGGGCCAAAATAACCGAAAATTTGACTTCAATATAACAAAAAGAGCAAAGTAAAGAAAACACAAAAATAAAACTACCACAGAGGAACAATAACAGCTATGATACCTTCCTGGGCCTGTCTGCCAGCTGTCACATATGCCTGAATAGGAGGCAGCTGAAGGGCTTGGAGATGAAGGGTAAGACATCTGCCCAGGGGGTGGCGGGGTGCTCTAACGCTCTTTCTAAGTTCCCTGCAGACCTTTCCCGGGAAATCCCACCAGGAGCCACCGCCTCGACTCGGGACGCCCCACTTCCAGTCCCGGCCCCGAGGACGACATCACTTCCCCCAGACTTCCTATAAAGCCTCACACCTTTTCCCTGGAATTCAGTTCTGTTTTGGACTCTGTCTTGTAAGCTTGACTCAATCTAAAACCATTTACTTTCTTGCAGCCAGGAGACAGAATTATACGGGTGGCTGCCCCAAACCTTGCCATGTCTCTTGTCTCTTCTTATCACACAGCTCAGAAGCCTCTGTCTGTCTGGCTGTTGGGGTGGCTGTCTACTTAGCTGACCAAGTGACTTCTAAACACTCTTACCTCCTTCTCCATCTCTTTTCAATACCTTAGTTCTCTAGTCTGGCCATTCTTCCTCCCTCAAGAGGAACCTTTGCCAACATATTGGACATATTGGAACATACTGTATTGGAAGTTGGAGGGGCTTTTACACTGTAGCCTATATCCATTTCTAGGTATATCTTGGGAACTACCACCAGAGCTCTGGATGACGTCATAAAGCCCAGAGGAGCTCCCCCTAGCGTACTGGCTGCACAGTGTGACAGCAGTTTAAAGTTAGATGGGATAAGAATATGAATTCATGGAGCCAAAGTTGACACCAAGAAATCAGAAACAACAGAAACAACATTTATTTCTATAGCACATTTTCATACAAATGATGTATCTATCTAAAGTGCTTAGATAGTGCTTTACAAGGTGAAGAAAAAAAAAGAAAAATATATAAATAAGGTTAAGCAATAGTAAGTAACAAAGAATAAAGCAAGGTCCGATGGCCAGGAGGACAGAAAAAAAAATCCAGTGGGCTGAAGAAAAAAAACAAAATCTGCAGGGGTTCCGAGGCCACGAGACCACCCAGAACCTACTGGGCATTCCACCTAACATCAATATTCTCAATCAGTCCTTGTGGTTTTCAGGCTTCACATGGAAGAATTAGATGGTTATGGTCATGTGGATCTCTGACCTTCAATTCATCAACGTAAGGACTGCATGGTGTCCTGATCAGGTGGTGGTAGCGCAGATCACCAACCACAGAAGAAAACAGAAAAAGAACAACAGAGAAAGTAGGGGTTAGTATGGATTGTGGAGCCATGAAAAAAATGGTAATTCGATGCATATACAGAATATCAGGGTTACACTAAAATGAAGCTATGAGAAAGCCATGATAAAGTAATGAGTTGTCAGCAGTTTCTTAAAGTGCTCCACCGTATTAGCCTGGCGAATTTCTATTCCAGATTTTAGGTGCATAACAGCAGAAGGCCACCTCACCACTTCTTTTAAGTTTAGCTCTTGGAATTCTAAGCAGACACTCATCTGAAGATCTAAGGTTACGATCTGGAGTGTAAAGTGAAAGACATTCTGAGATATAGGATGGCGTGAGATTATTGAAAGCTTTGTAAACTATAAGCTAAAGTCAAATCTAAATGACACAGGTAACCAGTGTAGTGATATCAGAACTGGAGAGATGTGCTCGGATTTTCTTTTCCTAGTTAAGATTCTGACAGCTGCATTCTGCACTCGTAATCGATTGAGGTCATTTTTGGGTGGTCCTGAGAGGAATGTGTTACGGTAATCTAGTCAACTAAAAAAAAAAGCATCAACTCATTTTTCAGCATCTTGCAGAGTTATAAGGGATCTAACTTTTGCTATATTCCTTAAGTGAAAAATGCTGTCCTGACAATCTGATTAATATGTGATTAAATTTAGTCCAGAGTCAATAATTACCCCTAAATTCTTTACCTCTGTCTTATCTTTTAAGCCTAATAGATCAAGTTTATTTCTAATACCCTCACTATGTCCATGGGCTTGCGAGTGTCCTGATAAAAATCAACAGCCAGGTCTTTAATGACCTCTTGGGCACGGCCATCAGCAGTGTGTGTCTGTCAGCAGAGAGAGTGTCGACCTCATCGAGAGGTTTACTTACCTCAGCAGTGACATTCATGTCTCTAGTGACTCTTCCTATGAAGTCAGTAGACGGACTGGGAGAGCATAGGGGGTCATGAGGTCACTGGAAAGGGGTGTGTGACACTCCCAATATCTCTGCAAAAGAATGAAGGTCCATGTCTTTACAGTCCTGGAGCTTCCTGTTTTGCTGTATGGTTACAAGACATGGATGCTATCCAGTGACCTGAGATGAAGACTGGACTCCTTCGGTACTGTGCTCAGAGAATCCTGTTTCTCACAGAGTCCCAAAAGAAGCAGATTACCTGCATTATGAGGGAGCGTCAGTTATGGCACTACAGCCATGTGGCGAGATTTCTTGAGGGTGATCCGGCTCACAGGATCCTCATTGTCGAGGACCCGAGTGGCTGGACCAGGCCAAGGGATGCCCACAGAACTGACTATCTGGCTACAGCAGATAGAAGGTCATTTCAGGAGGGTGGGACTGAACCACGTGCCTGCCTGCCTATGCCAACCAGGATCCCGAGCTGTTTCATCATGTGGTGGGCACATGCTCCCCAACCTGACCTGACCTGATGTCCAGAGCGCTCTGCAGCAGGTTTTCATTGAGGATATCGTTGGATTTTGATCCATTCAGCTTTCCCTTAACTCTGTCAACTCTGTTGTTAAAAAACAACCCAACAGCATGATGCTTTCACCACCATATGGCACAAGTGATGATCAGTGGCTGGTTTCCAAACCAGACTTGCTTGGTTTCATCAGACCGGAGAATCTTATTTTTCACAGTCTGGGAGTTCTTTAGGTGCCATTTTCAGAACTGAAAATTAACTTCCATGTCTCTTTTATTGAAGACAGACTTCTGTCTGGCCATTTTGTCATAAAGCCCAAATCGGTGAAGTGTTGCAGTGATGGTTGATCTCCTGGAAGTTTCTCCAATCTGTACACAGGTTCTCTGGAACTCAGCCAGAGTGGCCATCGAGTTCTTAGTCACCTCTCTTATCATGGCCCTTCTCCCATGATTTCTAAGTTTGGCCATCTTCTTGAGGAATTGTGGTTGTTCCAAACTTCTTCCATTTAAGAATTATGCGGGCCACTGTGCTCTTCAAAGCTACAGGAATGTTTTTGTAGCCTTCCCCCAGATCTGTGCCACAACACAATCCTGTCATTAAGCTCTGCCGACAGTTTTTTGACCTCATGGCTTGCTGTTCGCTCAATTGTAGAGCCTTCTATAGACAGGTGTGTGCCTTTTCTAATCAGTCCAATCAATTGAATTGACCACAGGTGGACTCCAAAAAAGGTGCAGAAACGTCTCAATGATGAACAATAGAATGAGATTGACCTGAGCCAAAGTGTCACAGCAAAGAGTCTGAATACTTGTGTCAATGGGATATTTCATTTTATTAAAAAAAATTGAAAAAAACGATAAAATCCTGTTTTTGCTTTGTCATTCTTGGGTATTGAGTGTTGATTGATGTGGGAAAAAATGAACTTAAATGATTTTTAAAAAAAGGCTGGAACATAACAAAATGTGAAAAATGTGAATGAGTCTGCACACTGTACTTCCTGAATCTGCTGTAAAGAGTGCATGCATCGTTATTTTACCCCTAAAGCGAATAATAATTAGGTTAAATGTTATGTCACACAAGCGTGCTTGGGAAACAGCCACAAGGCTTGTCAACTTGTAATTCCACCCCAAGCCAATGGTTGGCACTGTCTTATAGTGCTTCTCCTCTCCACATGCAGAAATCAACATATCACTGATTCATGATATGACGTCTGGTCTTGGAGGCTCCTGGACCCACACCTTCCGCCTCATCAACTTCATAACAAGCACCGTTGCCATCTGTCTCTAGACTGATTGGAGACTCATGTCTTGAAAGACGTTTCTTGCATGATACGTTAATTTGTGTTAAACTAACAGGGTTTGTCTGAGCGTGTCCTAACCCTTTATCTGTGTCTCTGTGCTTTGTTAACAGTTGAAAAAAACAAAAAAAATCAGTCATGAAAGTACGTTGTAGAAAAGGTTAAAATTCAAAATAGCAATTGGACAGAAGGAAAAATTCAAAGATTAATGTATATTTAGACGTTCTTCATGGACCCAGCGAGTGGAGAAGAATTACATATCGGTTGGACATACAAGTAAGAAATACACTTTACATTGTACTCATGATGATACAACCATCCACCCATCCATTATCCAACCCACTATATCCTAACACAGGGTCATGTGGGTCTGCTGGACCCAATCCCAGCCAGCACAGAGCACCAGGCAGGAACAAATCCCACACACACACCCACCACACACTAGGGAAGATTTAGGATCACCAATGCACCTAACCTGCATGTCTTTGGACTGTGGGAGGAAACCAGAGCAGCCGGAGGAAACCCACGGAGACACGGGGAGAACATGCAAACTCCACGCAGGGAGGACCTGGGAAGCGAACCCAGGTCTCTGTACTGCAAAGCAGCAGCGCCACCACTGCGCCACCGTGATACAATCACTGGTTATAAAATTACTACAACTACTACATGGACAGCAGTGTTGTAATTGGCACCGTTTAAATTAAAGTATACAGTGCCCTCCATAATGTTTGGGACAAAGACAAACTTTTCATCAATTTCCTTATCAGCTCCACAACAAATTAAACAATTCAGATATCACGATTAAAGTTCACATCGCAGACTTTCATTTAAGGAGATTTGCACACATTTTTGCTCACACACTGTAGAAATGACAAAACTTTTTCTACAAGGTCCCCCCATTTCAGGGCACCATAATGTTTGGGACATCGCAATGGTAGGTCTACTAAAGCTATTATACTTAGTCCTTTGTCGCATATCCCTTTCATGAAAGTCTGCAATTCATGGACATCAGCAGGTGATGAGGGCCTTCTCTGGTGATGCTCTGCCAAGTCACTAATGCAGCCATCTTCACCCCCTGCTTGTTCTGTGAGCTTGTCCCCTAACATTTTCTCTTCAGCATATGGAAGGCCTGCTCATTTGGATTAAAATCAGGTGACTGGCTTGGCCTTTCAAGAATTTTCCTTTTTTTAGCTCTGAAAAACTCCTATGTTGTCTCAGCAGTATGTTGGAATCATTCTCTTTTAGGAGCTATCTATATCTGCCAATCTACTTATCTTGGTATCATCTGCAAACTTAACCAGCTTGTTACTTATATTCCTATCTAAATCATTTATATATGTTACCGGCAATGTGTGAAAACCGGCATTCTATAGAATAATAAGGCAATGTATACAATGCCCGAAATAGGACGTCAAAGTATGAAAAACATCACATTTCATACATTTCCTAGGCATTCTATACAATACCTAAACAGCAAACAGGCAGATTGTAGAATTAGCTTATTCTCGCCAGAACATTAAGTCAGTGGCGCCTGGATCTTTGTTCGTTCGTGTGGAAGCACGTGTGCTTACTGTGCCGCAGCAGAGACTGTTCCATATATTGTGGTGGGTTAAGTACCGCTACAGAAGCTGACCCACATTGTGCTGTGTGAAGATGGGAGAAGAGGATGTAGCGTACGGGCAAGAATCACGACATGCTGACATGCGACAACGGCTCTACAAAGAACTATCCCAAATGCGAGCCAGCGCTGCTAAAAATTGTGCTTTTCTAACGGAAGCCACTTACGAGAAGTTAGTGAATGATGTAACAAAGGCTAAAACGACTACTAAGAAGGAACCACGGAACTATTGGCTGCTGAAACGCTACGATGTGATAAGGGTAGAGAACAAAAGCAAGTTGATTTATCCTGTTAAAGAAGGCATCAGTGCTATCCAGTTTTACGTCAGAGATTCTGAATTATTTTACGTCAGAGATTCTGAATTATTTGACGTACTTCATTTCACACTTGGCGTAAAATAGTACTTGTCATTCTTTATAATGCCTAGGCATTTTATGCAATGCCTAGGAAAAGTATGTAACAACGCATTTCATACCTTGCCTAAAAACGGCAGGCATTGTATACATTGCCTAGGTATTCTATACAATACCTGCTTTTCACACATTGCCGGTAACATATCTATTAAAAATAGCAGCGGCCCTAGCACTGCCCCCTGCTCGTCACCACTCTTAACATCGGGGAGTTCTGATGAGGTTCCTCACACCATCACCCTCTGCTTCATGTGCCTGAGTCACTTCTGCACCCATCTAAAAACATCACCCTGAACTCTCGCTTCTTTTAGTTTGATGCCCAACCTCTCATTTGGCACCTTAGCAAATGCTTTCTGAAAATCCAGATAAATAATATCATCTGCTCCACTCTGATCATATCCTTTTGTTGCCTCCTCATAGAATTCCAGCATGTTAGTAAAACACGACCTTCCTCTTCTGAGCCCATGCTGACTGTTCAATTAAACTTCTGTACTTACTGTGTGTTGCTCAATCTTTTCCTTAATAATTCCTTTCATTGCATGTTAAGCTTACTGGATCTTCCCGGTCACCCTTTTTATATAATAGGATGATATTTGCCATTTTCCAGTCCTTCGGAATCTCCTCATTGGCCAGTGACTTCCTAAAACTATGTGCCAAAGGTTTATATGTGTACTCGCTAGCCTCCTTAAGAACTCTTTGGTAAATATGATCTGGTCCTGGTGATTTGTTTGATTTCAGCTTATTTAATCTGAGCAGCACTTCTCTCTCTACTATTTCTAAATCCCTCAGTACCTCCTTAGTAGTCCCTGTTACCTCTGGGAGGTTATCCACTTGCTCAGAAAAATGTAAGTTTAGGGCATCCGCTATTTCACTGTCTGTATCTTTTAATTCCCCTTTACTATTCCTGATGAACTTGACCTCCTCCTTGACTGATCTTTTACTACTAAAATCCTGAAAGAATCTCTTCGGGTCTTCTTTCGCCTTATCTGCTATATTCCTCTCCAACTCCAACTCCAACTTTATGGATGCCCTCATGTTCTCATACGCTCTACGATTCACTTTGCAGTCTTTAGTCTTATATGCCTTATTCATCTGTTTTTCCTTTGCAGCTTCTTTTTTAACTCTTTATTAACCCACTGTGGAGATTTTTTTTTAATTTCCTATTAATTTTAAATGTAGGTATGTACCTGTCCTGCACTACATGTAAAACATTTTTAAACCTGTTTCACTGCTCCTCGACTTTCTCCACACTTAAAAGTTTATCCCAGTTTGTTACATGATTATGAATCAGTTCTCTCTGACTGAGTGCCGTTGGAGTTTTAATGTTGACATCACTATCATAACAGTGCTGATGAGTTTCATCAGCTTGAAGGATGTGAGTGCTGGCATTCCATTGGGCAAATAACCAGCTTTAGCAAAGCCTAGAATAACGGCAAGCCTGGCAAAGTCTCAGATTAATTCAAAATAGTGTGGCAGTACGAGCGGTTCTTGTAAGGATAGTCAGCTTCTCAAAAGAGTACAGACCAGTGGCTGTCAGCACAGGTGAGCACTGGTGTGGTGCTACAAGTGAAACATTCATAATCGCAGCAAGTGACATCTTTAGGACTAATGACAACAGGATAATCATAAGATCAAACTGACGACAGAGTGTTCTTATGTTTTAAGTGTTTTAGGGCACCAAACCAATTTGTAACTATGTGATCAACAAGGGCGAGAGGTGTTCTTGGTTGTGTTGAGCTTATGATTGCTATGACTTCTGTAACTCAGAAGATGCTACTATTTTCAAAGCTTGAAATCTTTGTAAAACACAATCAGGAAGAAACTTCAGAAGCTTCAGTGGGCTTCATCGGGCTGTCACTACCAAGAAGTGTATATTGTCAACCTTTAAACACTGTGGTCCCGGGACGCCCAGGAGGACCGGAGGAGGGCTTGTGCCTCCTCCAGACCGCGAGGGGGCATCCGCCCTGGTTATGTTGGGGGCCTCGGGTGAAGGGCTTGGAAGCCCAGCCCTGTAGGGACCCGTGGCCACCGCCAGGCGGCGCCCCAGTGCCTGAATATCCCAGGAGCCCAGCACTTCCGCCACACCAGGAAGTGCTGGGGGGAAGACGACAGGGGACACCTGGACGGCTTCCGGGTGTGCAGCCGGCACTTCCGCCACACAGGGGCGTGGCTACAGGGGAATGCCGGGAAGCAGCTGGAGCCCATCCGGGTTCCTATTTAAGGGGCCGCCTCCCTCCAGTGCATCGGCAGAAGTCGGGTGGAAGAGGAAGGAGCTGGATGGAGGACTAAAGGCGGCCAGGAGAAAGGCACGGGAACTGTGTGGCCTGGACATTGGGGGAATCGGTGCTGGAGGCACTGGGGTTCGTGAGTGCACAAAAACTTGTACATAGTTGTAAATAAACAGTGTGTTGGGAGTAACAACGATGTCCGTCTGTGTGTGTCCGGGTCCCAGTTCACAACACTTGGACCCCTAATGACACACTGAGGAAGACCCTGGGCATCCTCCATAGCAACACTATAGCAGTTGCCACAACCAAAATCCATTTAAATGATGGCACCCAAGGTAAAACAGAAAATGACAAATATTTTGTATGCTCTCAAATCTCTGTTATTCTGTATAAATGACAGATATGTGAACTGGAGATGTGCAAGGATCAAAAACCAAACAACAAAGGGAAACAACGAGAATTACAGTTGAGAATTCAGAACTTTAAGTCTTAAACTATAAATGCACTAAAGAAACAATCACAAGAATTTAAACGATTTCAATTCAATTTCAGATATAACATAAAAGATGCACCGATATTATGTGGTTGTGTCAATAGTATCACATGCAGCACAACCGCATGGAATTCTGGGACTGTGTTGTGAGCATAAGGTGTTGTCTACAAAAAAAAAAACAAAATACAATTGCAACATAAAATAAAAATGTACTTTCTTGGGGAGACTCACTGCACAAATTACTGTCAAAGAGATTTTTTTAAGGTGTAAAAACCTCACAAATGATGTCTAGATTGGCCCAAATATTTCAAGGATTGGCTAGAAAGATTAAACAAAAGAACCAATCATAATAGCCTCATAAAGAAAAGCTAAATGAAAAAGCTAAATCGATGCATATATTGTGAAAAAGCGCCACAAAAAACTATCAAAATTTAAATAAAATACCAAATGTAAGCAAATGGGGGAGTGCAAGTGGAGTCCATAGCCGACCCTCAAGTGCCAGTTACTCAGCACTGGGCTCCTGAAGATGCCACCTTAATTTGGCCAAATAGCAGAACTGGTAGGAAACACCAGAAGTCCCATCTGGAGGGTCTTGTAGCGCAGCAGTGGAGCACAGAATCTTTACGGGGTCCCTAACATGACAGCTTGTGTAGATTCCCCTTGGACTTTAAGGCATCCTTTTAAATTAAATCGTTAAGCACTGTAATAAATGAGTAAATATTCATCGCTTTTGTTTTATTCTAGGAGACAAATGTTGCCCATTTCTCCCAGCTTTGTTATATTTACGATGCGTGTTAAAAAGACAGCTTTTATGCCAGATGGTAAAAACCTTGTTTATTTACTTAGGCTGCTTTGTCACAATTAAATGTATGTTTATTGGTGTCTTTAAATGTCTATCGTTATTGTGTCAAGCTGGGCCTGATAGCATCCTAAACTGATTGGTGGCTGTTTGACCATTCATAAAGGCAAGAGATGGCTTCTTTAATGATCGTCAGGTCTGTCCACCCTAACCAACAAAATTAACGAAGGTGGCATAAAATGGAAAAGTTACACATTAGTTTTGCAGGGAACTGTAAAACTATGCCAAATCAAAGAAAATTAAAACAACCTGGAAAAAAGTACTGCTCCTAAAAATAATAAGTTAATGTCTGTAAAAATATTGAAAACCCTTTAAAACATTATAAAATATTAATTTATTAAAAGTATTATTTGCACTCATTTAGTCCAATATCAGGTTTTGTATCACGATGGCATCCTAGTCCATTTTAGGGTACATTCACACACACACACAGAGCTATGCACACTTTAAGGGACAATTTAAGCTATTTGTGATATTAGAAGAAACCTGGAGAATTTGGAGGAACACCTACACAAACACAGGAAGAACATGCAATCACCACATGAACAACAACTGGGCACAGAATTGAGTCCCTTCACCCTGGAACTGTGAGGTAACATCACTGACCACTGTGCCACCCCTAAAAACAGATTATTATTGTTAGAGATTATTAATAATTAATCCTCGTGCAGAATTAATGTTAATAAGTGGATTCTATAAATGCTCCTTTCATAAATCATGAACATTATGTTCCACATTATGTTGTAATATTACCTCAAAGGTTGGTCAGGTGCCTGGTTATCCATCATGAAGCCACAGTGAAGACGTTTGTCCATCATGACACAGGGAAAGCCACACCTTGGTCACTACATTAACTAAAGGAGCAGCAGTGAGTGCAAGCATTCACACATAGTGTTTTACAAGCACCAGAAAGGAACAGCTGAGAAACTACTCTGGAATAAATAAAAATAAAATATATTAAAATTTTTTTAAGTAAAATGATTTTATTTACTTTAGTTATAAATGCACTAGAAAGCAAAAAATACATTTTCGTGATTATCCATCCATCCATTATCCAACCCGCTATATCCTAACTACAGGGTCGCGGGGGTCTGCTGGAGCCAATCCCAGCCAACACAGGGTGCAAGGTAGGAAACAAACCCCGGGCAGGGCGCCAACCCACCGCAGGGCACACACACACACCAGGGACAATTTAGGATTGCCAATGTACCTAACCTGCATGTCTTTGGGAGGAAACCCACACAGACACAGGGAGAACATGCAAACTCCACGCAGGGAGGACTCGGGAAGCGAACCCTGGTCTCCTAACTGCGAGGCATCAGGGCTACCCACTGCGCCACCCTATTTTCGTGATTATTTGTGACTAAATAAAATCGTGGGGCGCACATAAATTAATTGAGTCAAACCATTTTTGAAACTTGTTTTGTACGCTGGGGAATTATAATGTTGTTTTTTTATTTTATGATGAAAATAGCTATTTTATTAATTAACTGCTGAGGATAAGCTGCATCTCTTCTTTGCCTGTCAAGGGTGTTTTTATATGTTGTATGTCCTTCAGGTTTTAGAGTTCAGGTTTTCATTATAAACAGTTTCTCCTGGTAAAAATATTTAGTAAACTTAGAGTTGGTCTTGAAAATATGAGATTTGGAGGACTGTATTAGGAACTTGATAATGATTAGGCAAACCAAAAATTTGGTTGGCTCGGTTACTTTAGACAGTTCGGGTACTTCTGATTCAGTTGCAGTCTCTCCAGGTCCCACTGTTGGCAGTGCCAGGCCAAAATCAGCAGCAATTCAGCCACAGGGTGAGTAAGTAACAGCGAGACAGGAGTCACAATTTATTCCTTTGGTGTTATATAACAATTTCAGACCCAGAACAGATTCTTAGCACTCTGCAGCATGCCTGTGGATCCTGAGAACAATAAAGTGCTCATAATTGGTATCTCCATGGTACGGAATGTTAGAATTCCAAACTCTGTTAATCTATCAGTTAATGTTAAAAGTCTCTAAGGGGCGTAGGTATCCGACATACACACTTAATTAGACTGTCTGGCTAACAATGAATTATCTACCTTATTTCTGCATGACAGAATTAACAATTTTTATTTACAGCAATCTGAGGTATTAAAGAGGAACTTCATCTCACTATGCACCAAAGCAAAAAGAAAATGTCAGAATTTAATTGTGTCTGACGCCTTACCTTAGATTATATAGAGGGGATGTGATTTATAGCAGATTGTGTTCCCTTCACTGCTGGCTAGAGGACTTATGTGTAAATAAAAGCATAGTCTTTATGAACAATTGGGATGATTTTTGGGAAAGAGATAACATAATCAGACCAAGAGATAACACCAGATCATCCACCAGGGGTAATAGTAACGTAATTCAAATTCAAACAAAAGCATATATCACCAGTTCAGAAGCATCTTCGCAGATTTAAATGATGTTTAAAGAACATCCGCTGTCTTGGTAGTAAAGCTGCTTTGGTAAATAAATGATATTATATTAAGTACAACATCTGATTTGTGTCTTCTCGCTGAACCCTCGATTAGTAAATCTGACACCATGCCCTTAGTTGAGGCATCACCAGACGGATACACATTCCTTCATAAATCTAGAGATACTGGTCAAGAAGGTGACCTTGAAGTAAATCATTGTGACAAAATGCAAATCACTTGTAAAACTTTAGGTGGATTCACATCCTTTGAGACACTTACTTTAAATATTAAAACAGATTTCGGCACAATTGTAATGCTAGTTTATAGATCACCAGGGTCATATTCATTGTTCATAATTGAATTTGGCAACCTTTAATCTGATTTAGCTATAAATTACTATCATGTAGTGTTGATAGGGGAGTTTAATGTACACATTGATTAGGAAACTGACACTTTTTAAAAATGTTTTCCTTATTTGTTAAATTCAGTAGGACAGCGTTTCTCAACCTTTAAGTATTTGCGACCCGAGTTTTCATAACAGTTTTAATCGTGCCCACCTACGTTTTTTTGAAACCCTAATAAAATGTATTCCTATATTTTTTGCTGCCAATACAATGCTACAAGTTTTATTATACCTACTTAACTTTTATCAACATTTATCTAACTCTATATTTATTTTTCTAGTATCAGAATGTAGTTTAAGTTCATTTGTTTTGCTATCAATAGATGTATTTTTCATATTTTCGATTCTTGTTTTCTTTTTTTTACATCTTTGCACCCCCTTTTTTGTTACAGGTTGAGAACCGCCGCAGTAGGATTTTGTCAGATTGTCAGCGCTCCACACATAAGATATAATTATAACTTACAGAGTTGAAATTCTAAAGTTATTTGGAATTATTTCTGATCACTACTTAATTACATTTGATTTGGTTCCACCCTTGCCAATACACTCACAGATTAAAACAAACACAGTGCAACATCACGATTGTAACGCTGTAGATATTTTGAATAAGTCAAGCGTAATCATAGAAAACAATTTAGATCAGCTAACAACAAATTATAATATGACCTTCAGAAAGGCTTGGATACAGTAGCGTCCCTTAAAACAAAAGTGATTAAAGCATATAAAAATTCACCCTGATTTAATGAAAGCAATTGAGCTCTTGCAGTAATTTAGAGTGTCAAAAACTGGAGAGCAATAAAGTTGTAGGTCTTTTGAATTGCATAGACAAAGAGTGTTAACAAAATTAAAAGCTCGCTTTAAAGCTCACTCAGACTACTATTCTAAAATAATAGACAACAATAATAATAATCCTTGTGTAGTTTTTAGATCAGTGGCTAATCTAACAAATAGAAATTCAGATCTACAGTGTAAAATACCAACGGATGATAGCAGTGCAGACTTTATGAACGTCTTTAAAGAGAAAATCAAAAATATAAGATCCCAGATCTCGGCATCACAGTGCAAATCACAAACTAGTCTGGTAGACCCTGTTTCACCTTGAATTCACCACTTTAGAAATTTTAATCCTGTAACAGAACAGGAAGTCTTAACTTTTAATTTCTAAAATGAAACCTACTACTTGTTCCCTAGAGACAATGCCAACAAAACTAATAAAATGCTCAATGGATGTTCTTGTAGCACCCATTGTTAGCATTATAAACAGCTCATTATTGCATGGCACGGTACCCAATTCACTAAAAGTGTCAGTCATTAAACCATTACTTAAAAAGTCAGACTTGAACCCACATATACTTAACTATACATAACTATAGATCCATTTTAAATTTACCCTTTCTCTCTAAAATATGTGAAAACGTAGTCGCTTCAGTCACACCTTACGCATCACAATTTATTTGAGAAATTCCAGTCTGGGATCCACACTGGTCATAGTACAGAAATGGCACTAACGCACGTTGTAAACGACATTCTGATATCCACTGATGAAGGAAATGCCACTCAGCATTTGACACCATTGACCATTCAATTTTACTACAAAAGCTGGAAACTCACATTGAGCTTTCAGGCACTATCCTTGACTGGTTTAGTTCTTATTTATCACAGATTACAATTCGTACAGGAATGTGCTGACAGTACTCCATCATTATACATAGAAATGAGATATGGTGTCCCGCAGGGCTCAGTACTGGGACCTTTACTGTTTTCGCTTTACATGCTTCCACTGGAGTCTATCATTAGGAAACATAAACTTTATTTTCACTCGTATGCAGATGACACCCAGTTATACCTTTATTTTAGCTAAAATGATGTTTCTGCAATGCTGTCCTTAATTAGATGTAGACATGTCATTTAAAGTGAACATTACAAAACTGTCCAAAATATGGCTTTTCCTTCTCAAATAAGGCGTTTTCTAAATAAGCAGTATACTAAGAAATTGAGTGATGCGTTTATTTCTAGTAGGATTGACTGCTGCAATGTGGTGTTCACTGGCTGTCCAAATTGTTCTTTACTCAGCTTCCATTTAATGTAAAATGCTGCTGCAAGAATCATTATGAGAACAAGAAAATATAAACACATAAATCCATTTCTCAAGTCCTTACACTGGCTCTCAGTTAAGTTTAGGGCAGATTTCAAAATCCTTTTAACATATAAAGCCTTAAATGGCCAAGTCCCTGCTTATCTAAACTTACCATGACTTAAAGACCTGAGTGCACATTAAGATCTCAAGATTCTGGCTTGCTTATGATTTCAAGGATTAATAAAATAACAGTGGGAGGTCCAGCTTTTAATTACAGGGCTTGTAGCTGTGGAATGGTCTGCCTGCTACTATAAGAGATGCCCATTCAGTCTCAACTTTCAAGTCATGGCTGAAGACTCATGACTTTAGTTTAGCACACCATGACTAGAGCTGCTGATGAACTATGCATACTGCATCTGTGTGGTTAGTTATTTGTAATAAAAAATAAGTAATATGATATTTATAAACTGTTACTAACCCTCCCCTATTTTGTTTCTCTTCTCGGTATCCTCATGTGACACTTGATGCCACTACTCTACTGCCACGTTGTTTGCTTGCCTATGGCAAAGTCATTTCAGATAAAGGAGCACTGAAATCATTGGGTAGAAGGGTCCTTTTATCTGATTGGCTGGCCCAGCACTGACTCAAAGAATGACCAGTATGGGTAGGGCATCTTGTTGGCTAAGATCTCCAGGACTCTAACTGTGTCTGGCTTGTCTGACTCCTTTCTACAATCTGACCGTGGTTCTACAATTAGCTGATGGACAGATGTTGTTGATGTTCATTTATGTTCATTCATTTCTACTTTGTTTTTGATGTATTTAATCAAATGTATATCCTCATATGTGATAGTTGTCTATTTTCTGAGTGAGTTGTGCATAAGAACAGCTCAACCAGCAGTAAGAGGCATAATGAGACAGAAGTGGCTACAGTGGCTGAGCCACTTACTGTGGATGCATAACAAAGGAATACCATGGCAACTAATGCAGTGAAAGCCAACACATGGGAGGAAGAAACCAGGAAGACCATGAATTTTCTGGGATGACACCCTTTCAAGCAGTTTTGGCATTCCTCAGATTAAAATTTGAAGCTGCAAAACCTGCCAAAAACCAAGAACAATGGCAGTGTTACATTGTATTGGCAGTCAGTATGGCAATGCACAGAGCTTGATGATGATAATGATAATGATGCTAATCTATTCTTGGATTGTTTTCCTATAGAGTTGTCAACGAGCTCTGTGTCTGCACTTGGTGAGGAGAATGTGCAAGAACAAAGTTGTATGTACTGTTATGTTGTATATTTGAGGTGGCCATGATAGATTTTGGGACAGTTTGGCTATTAACTAAACAAATGAACTCTGATCGACTTAATGATTTCATCTCATTTGTCAGATTTCTGATGTTCTTATGGGCTGGAAATTAGCCCCCGGTACTTACAGCTACAAAACATCAGCATTTGCCTGAGTGTCACCACTAACCATTCATAAATTTACTGAACCTTCTTAAACCACATATGATCTTGTGAGTAAGTGTAGTTTATGTGGTTAGAATCTAGAACAACATCAGAACCTGCATTGGAATCAGTGGCCACTAGTCTAGTTCATTGAAGGGCACACTCGGTTCAGTATAGTTTCCAATCAATAGAACTTGTAGGTCTTTCACAAAGTATTACATAGACAGTATGCAATGCCCTTAACTAATGACACAACACAATAATAATAATATAAAGAAGTACAGTAATCCCTCACTATATCGCGCTTCGACTTTCGCGGCTTCACTCTATCGCGGATTTTATATGTAAGCATATCTAAATATATAATGCGGATTTTTCGCTGCTTCGCGGGTTTCTGTGGACAATGGATCTTTTTACTTCTGGTACATGCTTCCTCAGTTGGTTTGCCCAGTTGATTTCATACAAGGGACACTATTGGTGGATGGCTGAGAAGCTACCCAATCAGAGCACGCAGTTAAGTTCCTCTGTGCTGATTGGCTCAGCGATGGACCGCTGAATTTGATTGCACTGCGTTAACCAGGAAGTCTTGTCTCGCTCATTCAGCATCAACGTGTTTCGCTGTGTAAAGAGTTAACTTTTGTGCTCTTTTGTGTTTATCTTTGTGCATAGCCCTTTATTATGGCTCCAAAACGATCTGTCTATCATAATGGCTGTAGCATATATGATATTGGAGATGCTTGATATATTTAAAATAATATTTAGGTTTTACTGTATATAAACAGTGTGTTTACATACATAATTTCAATGAATCTTACCTAATATCTAAGAGAATACAAAGGGTTTATGCTGTATAACTGTGCGGGAAATGTTTATAAGAGTGTGGAAGAGTTTATAAGAGCTTAAAATATTTAAAAATAACCATATGAACATATGGTTTTTACTTCGTGGATTTTCACCTTTTGCAGGGGGTTCTGGAACGCAACCCCCGTGATAAAGGAGGGATCACTGTATTGTCAGTAACGTTGATCGTCAAAATTTGCTGAAGCGTTTTTCACAGTGAATATCCGGGGTTATCTTGTTTGCCAAATATTTTCCTGAAAATTTGTAATGTGGCTTTCCTAGACATTTTTTTTTCTTAGCGTCCACTGATGCTTTGCAAGTCAAGTGTAGCATCACAGAGCTGTAGCAGCTAATGTTGGATGGTGACAGCCCCACGGAGTATATAACACTGTGTGCAAAATATTAATGGAAACCTTGCAAATACATTTAAACACAAAATACACAAAGCAGAAAGAAGATGGATAATGTCTTTTTGCTTGGACTTGTATGTGACCTGTGTGTAATGTGTAAGCCTACACTTTTAATAATATTACCCAGAGTGCTGTGCAGTTGACACAAACAGGAAGGAGTGAAGAATCCACATGCATTAGTGTGGTATTTATTTGTTAGCAGCAGCAGTGAATGAACAAAATCACTTTGAGGAAGGCGAGTGCCTGCTTATTCAGTGAAATGTAAGCCTTAGTGAATTCATGTTTCCTGTCTGCAAGACATTTTTCTGTTCTGATATTTAATTATATTAATTGTATGTTTGTGGGGCACAGTGACTCAGTGGTTAGCAATGCTGCCTCATAGCTCAGGTCAAGTTTTTATATTTTTGGACACAATATTCAGACCAGCATAGTCCCAGGCATACACTTCCCTCATCCTCAGGAGCTCAGACCACTGCACCATTACAATCCACTCAAAATTACAGTCGTGGCCAAAAGTTTTGAGAATGACACAAGTATTGGTTTTCACAAAGTTTGCTGCTTCAATGTTTTAGATCTTTTTGTCAAATGTTTCCATGGCATACTAAAGTAGAATTACAAGCATTTCATAAATTTCAAAGGCTTTCATTGACAATTACATTAAATTTATACAAAGAGACAATATTTGCAGGGTTGGTCCTTCTTTCTTTTTCCAGACCTCTGCAATTCGCCCTGGCAGTCTGTCAATCAACTTCTGGGCCAAATCCTGACTGATGGCAGCCCATTCTTGCATAATCAATGCTTGGAGTT
>JANRMT010062852.1:23149084-23181963 GCA_026402145.1 Polypterus bichir lapradei | reverse complement strand
GTCATGAAAATAAAGAAAACACATTGAATGAGGAGGTGTGTCCAAACCTTTGGCCTGTACTGTATATATATATATATATATATGGAGATTTTTACTCCAAAGAATTAAAATGTACCATTATTACAATTTTTTAAGTAATTGCTTAAAAGTTTCCTGTTTTTTCAGTGATGCCTATTTGTTAGTATGATCGCTGCCATCTTAAGGAATTAGTGTTTTCATTACTATGATGATGCTCCCATCATACTCCAGGAGATCGCTGCCGTAACTAATGACACTGTATTTGGACTGCCCCATAATATCCCATTCTATCTGAGTTCTGGATTCAATGAGCGTTCCGTGTGGTTATTTGCATCTCATTACTGATACCCTACTTGTTTAAAACAAATTCAGATTTTTGCTTAGCAATTCGAACTGGTGAAAAATTGGTTAGACTTTTCTGGTTTTTGACTCCGGCACATATTTTTGACCACGTCTCATTCGCTTTGTCCTTTTACAAAAAAAGTTCTGTATCTTGAAGAGCCTGGGGACTGTATTTATGAAACATCTCAAAGTATGAAAATGGTATTAACTGGTTCAAAAGTCTCAGAGTAAAAAAAATTCATCCTATTCTTAGGAGTAGGAACAGGAGCATTTAATCAATTTTCATAATTTAGGAAACTACTCCTAACTTCACCAGAATTTAGGAGAATTGAATGAATTACGTGATATCACAGTATCAACATGCAGGTGGCTGTGGATATAAAGTGTATTGTAGTAGCTAGCATATGACTCTAAAGATAGGCGCGGCTGGATGGATGATTGACAGTGAGATATCACACAGATACGTTGAGATCTGCATTCCACAAACACCTGGAACATTTGTGATACACTTTAATAGGGAAGGTCTAAGAAGGCAGGCGGAGACTTCCAGGGCATTTCATAAATACAACGCATAATGCAGACGATAAGATCACAGACAGAGACTGAGTAGATGACTTTAGAAAACAATTGGGAACACTGGAAGAATGAAAGTGGAATGAGTAACAGCACCAGAATAGCCGTGGCTAGTTTCAGTAACTGTTACTTTACAAGGCATATTCCGTGGGGTAAACAGCGGAAAGGTTACATCTTTGGATCATTCATTGTTTAATGAGCATTCCTGTTATCAAGCTTTACTTCATTTGGTGTGTGTGGGTCTCAGTCTTTCCATTATTATGCTAACTACTGTACTATTCTTTATGCTCTTGGAAAGTGGCAAGAATTATGTGCAGTTTAGCGCAATATCCGATGTTATTATGTTTTCTTCTTCTTCATCTAACTTAAATGTTATTATTATTACTAGTTTGAATGTTATTATTATTATTATTATTATCATTTTTGTATTGATTCTCAGCATTATTCTCAGAAAACTACAAAACATTACCACAAATGCCATTTTGGTGCTCTGGGTGCCATAAAAGCTTGATGCCAATCATTTACAAATGTGACCTCCTACTCTTCTTTGGTAGCAAACACAAGACACTTCATAATTGCTTCTCACTTCCTACTGGCAGGTAAATTTTTATTCTAGTCAGACTTTCTAGTGCAATGCCTAGGAGTAATTATGAGGCACTTAATCCATATGGGCACAGAACAATAAATAGCAAAGGTCCTTCTTAGTTTCTTTTGATGATCACAAGATTTTCCTTTTGTATTTGCTGTTCTTAGTCCCCTTCTGTTATTAGACCCTGCTTAACTTCAGGCAATTCTCTGTTGGGTGCCATTGTGACTCGTACCATGAGTGCAGTCATGTTTTACATTAGTAGCAACGCTTTTTTCGTACAAAACACAACACAAATGACGTGTCATGGTGGAGGGTTATGCATTCACTGTGTAAGATATGAGCAAAATTGTGTTGTGCCTCAAACAAATAATGACAATTAGTGATCCTACATTTATCACGGGTCTGTGGTCCTTTTAAATTTAATGACTTTCTGTCTTGACATAACTTAAAAATGCTATGAAAAAATAACCAACAAATCAGTCATTTAGGCTTTAGTAAACTCTGGGTGAATAGAAAGTTATGTTAGTGCTAGACCTAGATAGATAGATAGATAGATAGATAGATAGATAGATAGATAGATAGATAGATAGATAGATAGATAGATAGATATGAAAGGCACTATATAATAGATAGATAGATAGATAGATAGATAGATGTGAAAGGCACTATATAATAGATAGATAGATAGATAGATAGATAGATAGATAGATAGATAGATAGATAGATAGATAGATAGATAGATAGATAGGAAATGCACTTCTGTCTTCTGTCTCATCCTCCTTATCAACACACCCCATAAGTGCAGAATCATCTGAGAATTTCTGCAAGTAGCAACAATTTACAACAATTTACAACAAATACCAATCTGTTGAAAGTTTATTTATGGAATAACACACGCATGTCCTGAGATAACCCACATAAACATGCAAAATGTGTAAACTCCACACAAACAGGCACCAGGTCACGATTTAATCAAAGAGTACTGGAGCTGTATAAGGCAAAGTCGTTACCAATATGTCACAACACATGAGACAAGGACATCACAATTCCAGCTTCTGTTCAATTTCAAGAAAGTTTTTTTTTTGTCATATGTCCTCAGTACAAAGAAGTTTTTCTTACCATCTCTCCTCAGGATAGTTGGCAATAATACAATACCAATAAAAATTCCAGTGTCAACTCATGTCAGCTGATGAACGAAGTCTGGTGATGTCACCTCCACTCTTTTCATGCGTAGCTCTATACTAGTGGAATAAGTTGCCCACCTCCATTGGAACTGCTGACGCCCTCAGTATGTTTAAGAAGCATTGTTGAATTTCTGTCTAACTGATAAAGGCTTTGATAAGTACTTGTAACCAAAGAAGCGTAGCTCATTTGCATGTCATTTTGATCTGAACTCTTCAATTGAGTTGATTAATTTTTCAGACAGCTTCACTTTCCTCACATTTTTTTGTGTTGTAGATTTTATATGCATAAATTGGCCATTTTTGCACATCAGTCTACACTCAATAACCCATAATGACAAAGCAAAAACACATTCTCAGAAAGATTTGCCAGTTTATTAAAAATTAAAAACTGAAATCTCTCATACATAATAAGTATTCAAATCCTTTGCTGTGGCATTCAAGATTGTGGTTCTGTTTGTATTAATTCTCATTGAGATGTTTCTAGAACTTGATTGAAGTCCACGTGTGAAAAACAGAATCGATTGGTCCTCGTTTAGAAAGATGCAAGTGTAGTTGTGTATATGAGGTCCCGCAATTCACACTGCATGTTTGAACAAAAACCACAAAAATCTCCCTGTAGATCTCTGCAATTGAATTGTGGTGAAATGGCCACAAATGAGCTCTGAGTGATCTAGGGACTACAGTGGCATCAAAAATTGTTAAATAGAAGAACTTTGACACCCTTCCTAGAGTTGGCCCTCTGGATAAACTGAGTAACTGAGGAAGAAGGGGCCTGTCAGGAAGAAGAAAAAAAACAATGGTCACACTAGAGCTTCAGAACTCCCCTTCTGTGATGGAAGAACTTGTTGGAAGGACAACCATCTCAGAGGCACTCCATCAAGTCACGTCAAGTTGGGAAGCATGCACTGGTACAGTGCGTTGCTGCACCCACTACACGAAACAACTCGGGATCCCGGTTGGGAAGCCCCCAGGCAGACACGCAGTTCAGTCCCACACTACGGAAATGACCCTCTATCTGCCATAGCCAGGTGTTACATGGGCGACCCCATGGCCTGGTCCAGCCACTTGGGTCCCCAACAATGAGGATCTTATAAGCTGGATCACCCTTGTACTGCCATAACTGACACTCCCTCACAATGCAGGTAATGTGCCTCATTCGGGACTCCATGAACAACCAATGGCTCATTCGACACAAAGTCAAACCAACAGTACCCAAGGATTTTCCAGAGAGACACAGTACCAAAGGAGTCCAGTCTTCATCTCAGGTCACTGGATAGCGTCCATGTCTCACAACCATATAGCAAGACAAGAAGCACCAGAACCCTAAAGACTTGGACCTTCGTCCGTTTGCATAGATATCAGGAGCGTCACACACCCCTTTCCAACGACCTCATGATCCCCCATGCTCTCCCAATCCATCTACTGACTTCATATTAAGAGTCACTAGAGACATGAATGTCACTGCCAAGTTAAGTAAACCTCTCAATGAGGTCGACACTCTCTCCGCAAACAGACACACTGCTGATGGCCATGCCCAAGAGGTCATTAAAGGCCTAGATGTTGGTTTTTATCCAGGACACTCACAAGCCCAGACACTCAGACTCCTCGCTCAGTGTCTCGATTGCCCCGATCAGAGCCTCCATTGACTCTGTGAAGATCACAGCATCGTCAACAAAGTCAAGATCCGTGAATCTTTCTTCACCAACAGATGCCCCACAGCCACTAGACCCCATGACCTTGCCCAACACCCAGCACTCCATAAATCAGATATTTATGGCTGAGTGGCTAGATGGAAGTCAGTCTTGAATAAAAGGAATTTAAATAACTCTGAGGGCATGAGGAACAAATTTCTCGGGTCTAATAGAGGCAAAAATTTAACTCTTTGGGCTGAACTCCAAGCATTATATCTGGTGAAGATCAGGCATTGCTCACCACCTGCCTATAACCAGGCCTGCAGTAACACATTGTGGAGTCAGCATTTTGCTATGGGTGTGCTTCTCAGCAGCAGGAACAGTGAAAAAATAATCACTCTTTCCCGATTAGTACTGACAAGTGACATTTTTGCTGAAACACCATCATCAAATATGAATCCCCAAATGTTTCTTACATGTACAGGGAGAGAGCTGGATTTGTTAGCTTTTAAATGAGGTGTACTCATGGGTTAGGGTTAGGGACAGTGTTTTTGAAGTTAAAATATCTTTTACAATATTCGTTAAAAAGACTGAATGCTCAGTAACTTTACAGCCTTTGGATAGAAACTTAAATTAAAATATAATTGCAAAGAGCTAGTTAGATGAAGTTAGGTTTGGTTAGGATGATAAATATTCATTATGCCTGATAATAATTTGCGCAGAGCACACGAGTTGAGTTACTTCCATTCACGACTCCTTAAAGTATGATTTAGAGTTAATATTTGTTGAGAGACTAAAACAATAATTGAAGCTAAACTGCAACGTTCTACCAATCTAACCCGAATCGCAGGTTTGAGAATCGCGAGCTACTGGATAACTTGAAGCCTACAGGCACTCGCTCTTAAGTGTTGCATGCATTAAGAAACAAAACAAAGCCAAAGGACATGTGATATGCAGAAAGGAAAACTAAACAAAAATAGACTTTATTTCCGCCCCCTCACTGCTTATCACAAGCCCACATCTCATTCCAGATCAGCTTCATGCCAGTATGAACTGCTTTGGAATCGAGGTTGTCTCATCTCATGAGATCAACGCTATATAAACAAAATTGCATCAGAGTCAGTGAAGGGGAAAGATGCGTATCTTATAGCAAAAGTGACTGTGGATACTTTACATTATTGATGGTATAAATGAGTCATGTAGGTCTCCTTGTGTCATGAACAAATAAAATAATATATACACCAGCTACTTTTGATCACAATCCTGTCATCCATGGCCATTACCAAACAAACAAGATCATAAGAATGTATTTCTTAATTAAAAGCTGATAATAAAATGTATTTCAAGTTTCATTGGTGTGTTTTCACAATAACTTTAAAGTAGATCACACAAAGTCACTAATGATGGTACAAATAATATAAAAGATTGTTCCTTTTTTTTTTCAAGCTGCTCTACGCATGCCAGTCTTACAAGGAGCTAGATCTGTTCATTGATAATGTGCTCAAGGCATCGATTTCAGCCTCCCCAATGGCACTGCTATGCCGTGAGGGCTAAACTCATAAAATTCTTAACATTTTTATGAACATTTACACTTGTTAACTGATTTGAGAGTTTAAATCAAAATTGAATGGGAATATTTGTGTAAAAATTGCTGTTCTATATGCAATCATGACTTCTTTTACCTCCATAAATTTTGACAGTTTAAAAAGGACGAGGGTCACATCCTGACCTTTTATTTCATTTTTGATCCAGTGTGTCATCACACATTGCCTGGTTTGCTAGTCTGACAAATCCAAATTTCGAAAAAGGTTACTAGACAAGCAGCTTGAGTTGTTGAAGGTGATATGGATGACCTTGATATGCATGTGCCAGAGGGCAATGATGAAGAAGCTGATGATTGACACCCATCATGCATAGCGCTTACTCTCAGTAAATCAGGAACTATAGTCACCTTAAAATACTCACAGAAAACACTCGAGGAATTCTGTTCTCCACTGTGCCATATGGAGGTTTTAACAAAAAAACCACTGAGGTACAGTGAGAAGAAAAAGTTCATGAACCCTTTGGTAAGACCTGGGGCCTTCATTTATAAAGTTTGCATACACACAAAAAGAGGCTCCAAATGTGCATACGCAACTTTATAAAAGGAAATGTGATGTGAAGGCCTGTGCATATTTGCGGCAACTTATGACCCACGCGTACGCAGCATTTTGGAGAATCTGGGAAATGAGGACACCCTTGATCAAGTAGGGAAATGCAGGCAAATAAGCTAAAAAATTACTTGTATGCATAATAATTTATATAACTAAACCGTTATTATAATGTGCGCTGATGTGACAAACATACTACACCTTATAAGTGATGAATACGATGCACAGAATCTGTTTTAGTTCTATTTTCAGAGGACCAATGCTGCGTATTTGCATTGAAGAACTTTTTTCGTTGTTTTTTTTTTTTTTTGTCAGTTTATATCGGCTGCTTGTTGTTACTTCTCACTCCATCATGCCTGCTGTGCTGGGAGCCATTAACTGACCAGTGAGTTTTTGTCTGGTGTGGGTGAACATACATAAAGCATAATGTGTTTTTGCCAACATAAAAAGGCAATTTGCAGTCGTCCCTGGTTCCCTTAACGTAATCGGAGTCACTTTACTGCCCTCATATTGCAATAAGGGCACCCATTGAGAATGAAGCTGCTTTTGTTAACTGTAAGCAGTGACAATCCATTAACACAAAAGTAATCTAAGATGTGACTGGCAAACGTTGTGTCTCAATGGCCTGGGGTCAGGGTCTCGACACATCAGGAGGGAGAGGCTGCTCTACCGGAACAATGAAGTTCTGCAGCATCATGATTGCATATGTATGAGGCTGATTAGCATTCACCATATGTGGATGTTTCAGGGTGGCATTCACATAGCATATTTACAAGGTGATTATGATTTATAAATGGTTAACTGCATAGAAATTTGTGTGCACCAGTTTTATAAATCAGATTTTTTTTGCTGTACGTATTTTCTTGTTTTCTTGGCATGAGCATGTTTTCTCGCTGAAATCCACACAAAGTTTTATAAATGAGATCCCTTGTTTTCTGCACTAACTTCTCATAAAATGTGATCTGAAATTCATCAAAGTCAAAAGTATAAACAAACACAATACGGGTTACGTTAAAAACACATAAACAGTTATAATCTTTCATGTCTTTATTGAACACACCCATCAAACTTTCACAATGTGCTACAGAAAAAGTAAGTGAATCCTTGGATTTAATAGCTGGTTGAATGTCCTTTAGCAGCAATAACCTCGAACATGAGCTTACCTCATTGAGTCTTTCGCATTATGCCTTTTGAGTCATCTTGGCTGGTGACCACTTTTAGGAAGAGTAGCTACCGTACTAAACCACCTCCATTTATACATAATTTGTCTAACTGTGGACTGATAGTTATTTTGTAACATTTCCAGCTTTATATAAATCAACAATACTTGACTGTAGATCTTCTGAGGTCTCTTTTTAGTGAGATGTGCATCACACCAGTAAGTGCTTCTTGTGAATAGCAAACTCAAAATGTTTGAGTCGTTTTTATTGGTCACAGTAACTCTAAACCACACCTCCAATCGCATGTCACCACGGTTTGCTAACTCCATGACTCCAGTTAGCTTTTGCTGAAGTCATCACCCTAAGTGTTTACAAACCGTTTTCCAACCAACAACATGAAAGTTTGAATGATGTATTCAATGTGAACAAGAACAATAGAAAAATGTGTATATTATTATTTAAATCAGACTGTGTGGGTTCACCATTATAATTTAGAATAAAATCAGACTATATTTTAAAACAAATTCATGCATAAACACAGGTATTTCCAAAGGTTTATATACTCTTTCTTACTGCTGTAGTTGTAATACTTTGGTATTCTATTTAATTTTTTGTAGCATTTTATGACCACTTTTTTCACAATCGATTTAAGGGCATTAAATGTTGAGAAATCAAAGAATAACATTTGTTTTTCATTTTATGGTGATATGAAAAAGTACAAAACATTTACTGGTTTGCTTCAATGCCATTTTGTTCTTCTTCTTCTTTTGGCTGCTCCCATTAGGTGTTGCCACAGCAGATCATCTTCTTTCATATCTTTCTGTCCTCTATATCTTGTTCTGTTACACCCATCACCTGCATGTCCTCTCTCACCACATCCATAAACCTTCTCTTAGGCCTTCCTCTTCTCCTCTTGCCTGGCAGCTCTATCCTTAGCATCCGTCTCCCAATATACTCAGCATCTCTCCTCTACACATCTCCATACCGACACAATCTCACCTCTCTGACTTTGTCTCCCAACCGTCCAAATTGAGCTGATCCTCTAATGTCCTCATTTCTAATCCTGTCCATCTTCGTTACACCCAATTCATATCTTAACATCTTTAACTCTGCTACCTCCGGCTCTGTCTCCTGCTTTCTGGTCAGTGCCACCATCTCCATTTTGTTGATCCTGCCATTTTCTGCACATTTGTTATGGTGGTTGCTATGGGTGACACCCAGGGTCAAGCTGTGTATGTCATTAGGGGTCAAGGATATCAAGATCCACTTCTTCCACTTTCTCAGGTAAAAACATTTTGGGTGCATGGTGCTTCTGTTTAAAACTTTTCCTGGCTAACAAATTTGTTTATAGTATTTAGGTCTTTGATTTGTGGTGTGGTGACACATCAGTTAGACTTTTGGATATGACTTCAGCTGGATTTTTGAAGTGTGTTTCATCTCATTGTCACGATTGCAGAAGTAACATTTTAGGGGACAAATATCTGTTCATAAAAAATAAGACAAATATGCTTAGGTAAAAACCTGTTGTCAAACTTTTACAGGTCGTGATTAACCTTTTGTTTTTGAGCGATTCAGCTCTTCTGAATTGTTATGTGAGTTTTTGATGTGTGTTGTCTATGTGTTTCATTTTGTCGCTGTTGTGTCTATCTCTGTGTTCGTCTCTCTATCCTTGGATTCCAGTGGACCGATTATTTTGAAATGAAGTACACATTGTGACAGATAGAGGGCGCTATGATCCTGTTGAACCCTCAGATCAGACGCCAGACACCAGGTAAAAGTCCAATAAGTTGACTTTTTATTATTACACAGTGAAAAAAGCACCCTCCTCTCCACAATACTCATAAACAAATACAATCGATACTCAATAAACACTCCACCACTCCCAGACGCGTTGCCACCCTTCCACCCAGCTCAGCTCGACATCTGGGATTTCCCATAGTCCTTTTATAGTCCTTGACCCGGAAGTGCTTCTGAACCCGCAGTCCATGTGGCTTCCTAGCACTTCCGGGTCAGATCCAAATTCTTCTTTTCATCCCGGAAGTACGTCATTTCTTCTGTCGCTGTAATTAAGACGTACTTCCGGGTTAGAGGTGACATAGAGGTCTCCGAGCCTCCCTGCAGCATCACCTGGTGGCCCTGAAGTTATCCAGCAGGGCTGTACAGGAAAACTCCAATGTCCATGATGCCCTGCTGGAATTCGGGGCATCTCGATGTCGTAGGGTTGGCTCCCTCTGGCGGCCTGGGGCTATTGGCCAGGATGAATGTCCGGCCATAGTCCACAGCATATTCTTAAAGAGCTTTGTCAGAAAAGTCTACAGTATATTGAGATATCTCAAATGGAGTGTGCTGTACACATTTCTGAAATTACAAATTTTTTCATTTGAATAGTGCCAGCAAATTTTAGAAATTGCCTATCTATCTTAACCCCAATTACTGGTTAATTTAGTGATTCACGTTTACCCTGTTGTATGGTATTTCATTATATGTATTTATAGCTAGGAGGAGGAGGTTGGGAGCATGCGCCGATTACAGCACATTGCACATTGATTTCATTTCTTTTTTGTGGTGCCCAAATTTATGCACCTGCCTGATTTTGTTTGAACAATTATTGCACACTTTCTGTAAATCCAATAAACTTCATTTCACTTCTCAAATATCACTGTGTGTGTCTCCTATATGATATATTTAACTGACATTTTTTATCGTAACAACCAACGATTTATACAGGAAAATAATGACTATTAACAAGGTTGCCCAAACTTTTGCATCCCACTGTTCTTGTGACCCATGTCTGGAGAAGCCACTCGAGACAACAGAAGCCATTCACTTGAAGCTTTTGTTTTTCTAAAGGAACTTGTCACTCTTCACATTGGTTTCATTTTAATTTTTCATTTTTTACTTGCATTCCTGTAATTAAATGGGATGCTCCGAGAAGACACCAACCCTTTTATGTTGCCTTTGTCTGTTTATTTTTCACAATGTAGTTTATGGTTTAGCAGAAGATTTGATTAACGCTTGACTTACAACAATGGTGACACACCCTTGACACACTGCCAATGCTCACATGGGTGACGATATACTCAAATATATAAATATAAATAGAGTATGTCTGGGCGGCATGGTGGCTCAGTTGGTAGCACTGCTGCCTCGCAGTTAGGAGTCCTGGGTTCGCTTCCCAGGTCCTCCCTGCGTGGAGTTTTCATGTTCTCCCCGTGTCTGCGTGGGTTTCCTCTGGGTGCTCTGGTTTCCTCCCACAGTCCAAAGACAAGCAGGTTAGGTGCATTGGCAATCCTAACTTGTGCTTGGTGTGTGTGTGTGTGTGTGCGCCCTGTGGTGGGCTGGTGCCCTGCCCAGGGTTTGTTTCCTGCCTTGCGCACTGTGTTGGCTGGGATTGGCTCCAGCAGACCCTGTAGTTAGGATATGGTGGGTTGGATAATGGATGGATGGATGGAGTACGTCATGTTCAAACTTTAGAGACTACAGTGAATGGAGATCTCAACAGGGCAGCCTTTCATGAAAGGTTAGAAACTCTGTAGACAAAGTAATTTAGATAATATCTTGAATATTCTAGTCTTTAGTTGGTCAATAACTAATCCTCTTGTATATGTCTGCATGTTCTATAGATTACTTTGCAGCTATATGATTGACTTGAGAGGAACACAGTGTTTATATTAACAAGATCAAGTGTCAATGAGTGTATATTGTTATGAGATGTCATCAATGAACGAACCTGGTTGCAAAAACTTTGGCATTATCCATCACCAAAGTTACTGAAACACAATAGGGGACAGAATTCAAAATGGTCGTCCTGCATATCAACAATACATATGCTAAGTCCAAACTTATTCTTCATTATAACCTGAAAGTTGAGTGTGAGTCCATATAAACTGCAAAAATTAGACCTCATTTAAAAAAATCCTCTTTGGATCCTGAAGTGATAGTAAACTATCGTCCTATTTCCAACCTTACATTTTTGTCTAAGGTTTTGGAAAAGGTTGTTTTGGTCCAGCTTCAGGATTGTCTCAAGAAAATTCAATCTCTTTGAAAAATTTCAATCTGGTTTCTGATCTTCTCACAGTACAAAGACAGTCACCAATGACATCCTGATGGCCGCTGACCAGGGCTCTCCATCACTCCTTATCCTCCTGGACCTCACAGCTGCATTTAATACAGTAGATCATAATATTTTTCTCCATCGTCTCCACTATATAATTGGACTTCCTGGCACTGCTCTGGAGTGGTTCGAGTCCTATCTCACAGATAGGGCTGAGTCTGTGGCCCTGGGGGAAGCTAAATCTCATACCCACACTGTCATCTTTGGGGATCCACAAGGATCAATCCTTGGGCTGACCTTTTTCAACATCTATATGCTACCTCTGGGTCACATCATCAGCAGGCATTCCACTGTTATGCCGATGATACGCAGCTCTATGTGAGACTGGATTCAAATTCCCTTACATCTCCATTAACTCTTTCCTCTTGCTTGGATGAGATTGAGGCTTGGATGTCCAAGAACTTCCTCAAGCTGAACAGCACCAAGACTGAAGGTCTTTCAATTGGTACCCCCCATCAACTTCGTTCCTCCGTAAATTGTATTTCCTTCTCTGACCATACCATTGCCCTCTCCCCTTCAGTTACAAATCTGGGTGTCAAGTTAGACTCCCATCTGTCATTTGATACACATGTCCATCACCTTTGTAAAATTGCATTCCCTCATCTCCGAAATATAGCCAAACTCTGTCTCTGCCTCTCTCTCTATGAGGCTGCAAAGTTGGTTCATGCCTTTATCTCCTCCAGGCTGGACTATTGTAATGTACTTCTCATCGGGATACACAACAAGAGCCTTCAAAAGAGATGATAAATTCAAAATAGTGCTGCAAGGATCCTGATAAGGGTGCAGAAATAGGAACACATTTCACCAATCTTTCGGTCACTTCATTGGCCCCTATTCACCTCCATATTAGCAGACTATACTTTCTGAGCAGGTTGGCATCCTTCAACATCTGCAGTAAGATGCTGCAGATGTTCTACCAGACGGTTGTGGCGAGTGCCCTCTTCTACGCGGTGGTGTGTTTTTGGAGGCAGCATAAAGATGAAAGACACCTCACGCCTGGACAAACTTGTTAAGAAGGCAGGCTCTATTGTAGGAGTAAAGTTGGACAGTTTAACATCTGTGGCAGAGCGACGGGCATTAAGCAAACTCCTGTCAATCATGAATAATCCACTGCATCCACTGAACAGTGTCATCTCCAGGCAGAGGAGTAGCTTCAGTGACAGACTTTTGTCACTGTCCTGCTCCACTGACAGACTGAGGAGATCGTTCCTCCCCCACTCTATGCGACTCTTCAATTCGACCCGGGGGAGTAAATGCTAACATTTTTTTTTTTTCTCCATTTTTATTACTATTTAGTTTATTATTGTTTCTTTGTATCAGTATACTGTTGCTGGATTATGTGAATTTCCCCTTGGGATTAATAAAGTATCTATCTATCTATCTATCTATTGAATACAAACTTTGTCTGCTTACTCACCAGTGTATGCATGGAAATGCTCCACAATATCTTAAGTAACTCCTTATATTACAATCCACTGCAAGAAACCTCCGTTTTACAAATACCTACTGCCTTCACCACCCTGTGACCAAACTTCATAAAATGGGTGACCGAGCTTTTGCAGCCGCTGCACCACGGCTATGGAATGGCCTACCAGACAGCCTGAGAACACAGCAGATTGTGGGCTGTTTTAAAAAACAGCTAAAGACTTTTCTGTTTAGGAAAGCATATTAACAAGAATGCTACTAATTATTGTTGTTTTATATCTGTTTTTAACTTGTTTTGCCTTTGTTTAAACTTTTTATGTAGCACTTTGAGATTTACTACAAATGTAAACTTCCCTATAAATAAAATGCATTATTATTATAATCCAGTGTAACCAGTAGTTGGATCTTTAGGTAAGTTTCCATAGATAGTTACGTGACTATAATAGATCTGTGTGATATATTGATCTGGAGGTATAATAGGATCATTTATTTAGAATAGACCTTATAGTCAAAAATTAACTACAGGCATTGAAGAGAACCACAGAGGAATCATCAACAAACACAACAATATTCAGCAGGCCCACACCCTCAAAATTCAAAAAACTCTACCACACTAAAAACAGTTTGTTTATGGTATTTCTGGAACAACTTTAACCTCATTGGCATTAACCCCGATCCTCTCTCAGTCTTTGAATTCTATGTAAAAGCGGTTAACCCCGAGTGTCTCTCAGGACCCAACATGCAGCATTAAGCCTGAATAACACTCAGGACAGTATTGTGCTGCCATCTAGTGGATGAAATGACATCATACTGCAAAAATATAATGAATATTTCAATGTGTTTTGACACTCTGTGGTAACCCATCAGTATTCATGAGTGGCAAGGAACCTTAACCAAACCATACAATGGCCTGTAAAGCCAGTTTTAGAACAAAGTGAAACTGAACCATTAGTTGAATGAAGCAATAATGATGAGAAGGTGAATTGGTCATCGGACGATGACACGAAGAGTGAAACTGAGACATACATCGCTGTACGCCCGAACTGCCATGATATGCCTGGTGAATTAGTTTGTCTGAAAGGTCAGTGTGGCACAGGTAGGTGTGTTTGGCAAAATTATTGCAATCAAGTGGAAGGACAAGAAAGACGTAAGCCACCTAAATAGCATTCATAATAAAGCAACTCTTAATGTTGATGTCTCTAAATCTTGTCAATGTGGTAATGTACAACAGTGCAAGGGACATGACGATCATGCAGATCAGGCACTGACATTCTGTCCTCTCATGTGCAAACAGAAGAAAAAATATAAGAAGAACAAACAAAGAAACATTATTGCTGATGATATTAAGCTGATTGATAGATAATCTAGAATCTGTTCAGTCGTTAGAGAGGGACTTGGATAGCTTGTAGAATTAGGTAGATTTGTTGCAGAACAAAATTTAATGCATGTAAATTGCACAAAGGAAGTCTATCCAAGTTGAGCCAGAGATTAGATGCATGAGCATTCGAACAATCTAGACGAGAACAGGCCATTCAGCCCAACAAAGCTCGTCAGTCCTATCCACTTAGTTCTCCCACGATAACATCAAGTTGAGGTTTGAAGATCCCTAAAGTCCAACTGTCTACCACACTACTTGGTCACTTATTCCATTGTGTCTGTGGTTGTCTGTGTAAAGAAAAACTTTGTAACATTTGTGTGAAATTTACCCTTAACAAGTTTCCAACTGTGTACCTGTTTTCTTGATGAACTCATTTTAAAATTACAGTCTCAATCCATGGTGCCCATTCATCCCAGTTGCAATATCAGTGAGACATGTAGAAATTCTAGATGATACTGTGAGGTCACTGGCATAGCACTGATGTGAGAAACCCATGGAAGTGGATGATGAAGCCCAGTGAGGTGGTGTACAAGTAGAAGGGGAGAGGGCCCAGCACAGATCCTCGGGGCGCCCTCATGCTTGTCTGATGCACTCTTGATAGCTCTCCTCACCAGGACATTCAGTAGAGTCTGCCCAAGATGTAGGACTCAAACCAGCAGAGGGTAGTCCAAGTAATGCCAAGGTTCAGGGAGGGTGGTAAGGAGGATCTGATGGTTATGTTATATACGTTCGGTCTCCTTCCATCAGCCTTTTCTTCTTCCACTACAGGATCAAGAGAGTGTGTCAAGAGCAACAAAGGAGGTACAAATTAGATTAGATTAGATTAGATAAACTTTGCAAATCCCATGGGGAAATTCGGATGATAACAGCAGCAGAAACATAAAAAACAAGGATGGCAGAGTAGGTGCCAGTACATCGTAGGACACACTTAGGATCACATCCACTCTCACAAGTTCCAATTTGAAGTAGCCAGTCAACTTACCCTGAAAATCTTTTGAATAAGGAGAAGAAAGCAGAGTACGCGGGAAAAAAAAAAAAAAAAACACTATAAACATGAGGAGAATGTGCAAACCGCCGCTAAGGATTTAAAAGAATGCTTTTGAAATGCGTTTTTTTTTTTTTTTTCCAGCTTGGCGATCACTGAGATTTTAAGGTCTTCTTCTTGCATACCAATTATTATGCACAAGTGTATATTCGGATCTTATGTGCAGCATTTCAAAACAACAGAGTAATTGTTGGATCTTGGCTGGAATTCCTGCTGAGACTCAATGGACCTTCACTGTTGGAGGCACACGTCTCTTCCCGTGCAAGACAGAAGGAGGAACAAGCAACTCACTCTGATCATCACCGCCTTGTATAATTAGCAGTTTTTGAATCTTCAGGAGAGGCACAAGGGACCCAGCTGTTTTTCTTTTTATTGCTATAGCACCCCTTCCAAATGTTAGATGTGGCAGGGTAATAGCCTGTGAGCTTACGGCAACAGAGCCGAACAATCTCAAAAAAAACAAAAACACACAAATCAGCCAATGGCATTTGCAATGCCTCATGGATAGGAGAAACACTCCTGGCTAAGGATGAAGGAATGAACTTGGTATGTAAAAAAGAGTGCATTTTAGTTTGAGGTCACTGAAAAGTTAACCTCACTTGTACAAACATTGAACACTCAAGACTCCTTTTCTGTCTGTCATGTGATGGGGTGGCTGTGGCAGCAGTAGTTTTATGTAGAAAGGTAATCTTTCTCTGTTAATTTTGGAATTATTCAAGAGTCTGCCTTACGTAATTGTGGTTAGAATTTAAAGTAAGCTGTTCTAACTCCTCAGAATACCAAAAATGTTAAAAGTTGAAGCTAATCTCACATCATGAAAACGGCTTGTACTCATCCACCCTACATAGCAGGTGAAAGCAACATAGAACGCCAGACAGTCTACACGTATTGCACAGTCATGGGTATCCAAACTGGCTTGGCTGGACTGCACCTGCTTTTTCAGTTACAGCTGACATCTCTGAATTGCCTACTAGCAGTGGAATATTTGATATTTACAAATTCTTGTGCTTGTTCTACCGATTATCCTGAACTATTTTACACCAAGCAGCCACAACATTAAAACCCATGACAGGCGAAGTGAATAACGTTGATTATCTCGTTCCAATGGCACATGTCAAAGAGTGGGATATATTAGGCCGCAAGTGGAATGTCAGTGCTTGAAGATAATGTGTCGGAAGCAGGAAATATGGCCAACTGAAATAATCTGAGCTACTTTAATAAGGTCCGGTATATGATGGCTAGACGAGTAGGTAAGAAAGTCTCCAAATTGGCAGGTCTTGTGGGGTGACCCTAATGTGCAGTGGTTAATACCTGCCAAAAGTATTCCAAAGAAGGACAACCAGGGAACTGTCAACAGACAGTTGCCCAAGAGTCATGGGCACCCAAAGCTCATTGATGTACATGGGGAGCGAAGGCTAGCCAGTCTGGGCCGATCCCATAGAAGAGCTACTGTACCACAGACTGTTGAAAAACATAATGCCGGCCATGAGAGAAAAGCGTCAGAGCACAGAAAGTCCTTATTCTGTGCCTGCAGTCCTAACAGCACTCACAGAATTTCAAAAGATCTCTTGTCTCAGAATTAATCTGAATAAAAGTGTACTCTTTCCAGTGAATTCTCAAGCATATAATATTAGATTAAACACCCTACCTTTTATCATTGAAGAACAGTTTAAATACCTCGGGGTAAACATCACAAGTAAACATAAAGCTCTTTATCAACAAAATTCCGCCGTCTGCATGGAAAAAATTAAACATGACTTGCATAGATGGTCAACCCTTCATCTCACTCTAGCTGGAAGAATTAACACTGTTAAGATGAATATTTTTCCTAAGCTCCTTTTTTATTTCAAAACATTCCAATATACATCAATAAATAATGTTTTTGGCAATTAGATTCAACAATAACCTAATTTATTTGGAACTCAAAACATCCACGTATCCAAAGAGAGACCCTACAAAGACAAAAGGCAGAAAGTGGCATGGCTCTACCTAACTTCCAGTTTTATTACTGGGCAGCAAACATACAAGCTATAAAAACCTGAACACAAATAGATGAACATACACAGGCCTGGTCCGCAATAGAACTAAAATCCTGCAGTACTTCTTTATATTCCTTGCTCTGTGCCCCAATAAACACGTTATCGGCAATATACTAATAACCCAATCGTGCTTCACTCACTCAGAATATGGAACCAATGCAGAAAGCATTTTAAGATGGAGAAGCTTTTATCTGTGGCGCCTCTGCAAGAGAACCACCTCTTTCAACCTTCGCAAACATATGCAGTTTTTAATATCTGGAAAAAAATTTGGGATTAACTTGCTTAGAGATCTTTAAATAGACAACGTCTTTGCATCCTATGAACAATTACATTCCAAATTTAACATTCCAGCTACACATTTCTTTCACTATCTTCAAATTAGGAACTTTGTTAAACAGAACCTTCCCGATTTTCCTCATCTTGCACCCTCATCCATGCTGGAAAAAATATTGCTCAATTTCAAGGACTCAGACACCATCTCTGCAATATATAAAATTATTTTACAGTCCCTCCCTTTCAAAGATCCAAGAGGACACTGGGAAAAAGATCTCTCAATTAATATATCAGAAAAGGAGTGGAAAATAGCAATGCAGAGAATTCACTTGAGCTCCATATACGCAAAGCATACAATTATTCAACTCAAAATTATATATCAAGCACATCTGTCTCGCCTAAAACTCTCCAAAATGTTTCCAGGGCAAGATCCAACCTGCGAACGCTGCAATCAAGTCCCAGCCTCACTGGGTCACATGTTTTGGGCCTGCACCAAATTAACATCATTCTGGACCAAAATTTTTAATTACCTTTCAGACAGCCTTGGCGTCACAATCCCTCCTAACCCATTAACAGCTGTGTTTGGTGTTCTTCCAGATGGGTTTAAAGTGGAGAAGGACAATCAAACTGTGATTGCATTCACTACACTATTGGCATGCAGACTTATTTTGCTAAACTGTAAGAATCCTAACTCTCCTCTTTTAAGTCAGTGGGAAACCGATGTTTTATAGTATTTGAAATTGGAAAAAATCAAATACTCAGTTAAAGGATCTGTACAGATATTTTTCAAAACATGGCAGGATCTAATCAGTAATATTTTAGAATAAGCTCTTAAAGCACCGAGGAAGCAATTATTTCTGTATTTCTTTTTCTTCTCCATTGATCTCTATTGTCTTATCAAACTTATCAATTTAGGTATGTTTACAAGCCTTAAATGTCACGCCGTTGGCCTTGCTCTCTCTCTCAAGGGTGGGGGTCAACTTGTTCTCAATCCTACTTTTTGTAAAAATTGATTGATTTGTATGGAATGATTGCAATAAAATTAATAAAATTTCAAAAAATAAATAAATAAAATAAAAAAAAAATAAAATAAAATTAGTTTTGTAGCATCCTGGCCAGGACAGAGAGATTCAGAAGGAGTTTCTATCCTCAAGCAATAAGACTGTTAAATCAGAACATGCCATCTCATCCATGACCCTCCACATACTTAGTCTGGACTGTAAGTTGTACTATGCCATCTACCCTTACCTTGTTTTAGAATTGGTCTGTCCTTTAACACTATGCACCTGTCTAACTTTGGTTTTGCACAATAATCACTGCACTATTGCACTTTAACACTTACTGTAATTCTACTTTATTTCACTTAATTTTACTTATTCATTTATGTCCTATTATATTGTTATCTTTCAATCTAGGACTTTTTGTTAATCTAACTTTGCACAGTTTTGATAAGTGGATCAGGATGCATTTCACTGTGTGTTGTCCTGTATAACTATGCATGTGACAAATAAAGAATCTTGAACCCTTGGGGTCAGAGTGAAAGGGTCAGCCATTGTACAGAACCCCTGAAGCAATTGTAGGTTAAGGGTCTTGTTCAAGGGTCCAGCAGAGTAGGACCTCTTTTGGCAGTAATGGGGATTTGAACTGGCAACCTTCTGGATACCAGCACCAGCACAGATCTTTAGCCTCAGAGCCACCACTCTGACCACATAGCACCTACTTAAAGACTGATGCAGACCGTGGGCACCCCTTCATGGCAATGGTATTTTCTGATGGCAGTTTCTACAGAATAATGCACCCAGCCACACTTTATAAAATGTTCAGTAATGGTTTGAGGAACATGTCAAAGAGTCCAAGGTGTTGATTTGGCCTCCAAATTCTGCAGATCTCAATCCAACGAAGCATCTGTTGGATGTGTTGGAAAAATAAGCCTGATCCATGAAGACCCCAGCCTTGCAGCTTACAAGATCTGCTGCTAATGCCTTGGTGCCAGATACCATAGGAATCCATAAGAGGTCTTGTTGACTCCATGGCTTGATGGGTCAGAGCTGTTTTGATGCCGCGAGGGTGATCTACACAATATTAATTTTTAATGTTGTATGGGACAGCTTAGCTATTAGCTAAACAAATGGGCTTGATGGACTGAATGGTCTCCTCTTGTTTGTCAAATTTCTTACATTGTAGCTGATTGGTGTATATTTAACATGAGGCTCTGAAGTACAGAGAATCTGTTTTTGTGTTCTCTTGCCTCCTGAAAAAGTTGAGTTTTTATTCACATTCTACCTTGACACCATTTTGTTTTTGCCATGGGCTACCACTATTCAAAGAACATTGAAACATTTGTTGCTATGGAAACCCACCTCAGAATTCCCCAGATCATGGTCATTAGTGATGTCAAATGAAAAACGGTATAAAGTTCAATATAAGTCGCCTTCTTAAAGTTAACCCCAGCATCTCTCAGGCTTGGAATTCTATGTAAAAACAGTTAGCCCTAAGCGTCTATTGGGTTAAATCGTTAACTGACTCTCCTGATTCACTGACACAATGTCTTACTCGTGTTTCTGAATGGATGAGTAGTAATTATCTCAAACTAAATAAAGAGAAAACAGACATTTTAGTGATTGGCAATAATGGATATAATGAGGTTATTAGAAATAAACTTGATGCACTAGGATTAAAAGTCAAAACGGAGGTAAGGAATTTAGGCATAACTATTGACTCTGACCTGAATTTTAAATCACATATTAATCAGATTACTAGGACAGCTTTTTTCTACTTAAGAAATATAGCAAAAGTTAGACCTCTGATAACATTGCAAGATGCTGAGAAATTAATCCACGCTTTTGTTTTCAGTCGACTAGATTACTGTAACGCTCTCCTCTCAGGACCACCCAAAAAGACATAAATCGATTGCAACGAGTGCAGAATGCAGCTGCTAGAATCTTAACTAGGAAAAGAAAATCCAAACACATCTCTCCAGTTTTGATGTCACTACAGTTGTGCTTGAAAGTTTGTGAATCCTTTAGAATTTTCTATATTTCTGCATAAATATGACCTAAAACATCATCAGATTTTCACTCAAGTCCTAAAAGTAGATAAAGAGAAACTAGTTAAACAAATGAGACAAAAATATTATACTTGGTCATTTATTTATCAAGGAAAATGATTGAATATTACATATTTGTGAGTAGCAAAAGCATGTGAACCTTTGCTTTCAGTATCTGATGTGACCCCCCCCTTTGCAGCAATAACTGTAACTAAACATTTCCAGTAACTTTTGCTCATTCCTGCACACCGGCTTGAAGGAATTTTAGCCCATTCCTCCATACAGAACAGCTTCAACTCTGGGATGTTGGTGGGCTTCCTCACATGAACTGCTTGCTTCAGGTCCTTCCACAACATTTCGATTGGATTAAGGGCAGGACTTTGACTTGGCCATTCCAAAACATGAACTTTATTCCTCTTTAACCATTCTTTGGTAGACGACTTGTGTGCTTAGGGTCGTTGTCTTGCTGCATGACCCACCTTCTCTTGAGATTCAGTTCATGGACAGATGTCCTGACATTTTCCTTTAGAATTCTCTGATATAATTCAGAATTCATTGTTTCATCAATGAAGGCAAGCCGTCCTGGCCCATATGCAGCAAAACAGGCCCAAACCATGAAACTACCACCACCATGTTTCACAGAGGGGATAAGGTTCTTTTGCTGGAATGCAGTGTTCTCCTTTCACCAAACATAACGCTTTTCATTTAAACCAAAAAGTTTTATTTTGGTATTATCCGTCCACAAAACATTCTTCCAATAGCCTTCTGGTTTGTCCACGTGATCTTTAGCAAACTGCAGATGAGCAGCAATGTTTTTTTTGGAGAGCAGTGGCTTTCTCCTTGCAACCCTGCCATGCAGACCATTGTTGTTCAGTGTTCCCCTGATGGTGGACTCATGAACATGAACATTAGCCAATGTGAGAGGGGCCTTCAGTTGCTTAGAAGTTACCCTGGGGTCCTTTGCGACCTCGCCGACTATTACACGCCTTGCTCTTGGAGTGATCGTTGTTGGTCGACCACTCCTGGGGAGGGTAACAATGGTCTTGAATTTCCTCCATTTGTACACAATCTGTCTGACTGTGGATTGGTGGAGTCCAAACTCTTTAGAGATGGTTTTGTAACCTTTTCCAGCCTGATGAGCATCAACAACTCTTTTTGTGAGGTCCTCAGAAATCTCCTTTGTTCATGCCATGATACACTTCCAGAAACATGTGTTGTGAAGAGCAGACTTTGACAGATCCCTGTTCTTTAAATAACACAGGGTGCCCACTCACACATGATTGACATCCCATTGATTGAAAACACCGGACACCTCACCTTCAAACTAACTGATCATCCGTGAGGTTCACATACTTTTACCACTCAGAAATATGTGATATTCGATCATTTTCCTCAATAAATAAATGACCAAGTATAATATTTTTGTCTCATTTGTTTAACTGGTTTCTCTTTATCTGCTTTTTGGACTTGAGTGAAAATCTGATGATGTTTTAGGTCATATTTATGCAGAAATACAGAAAATTCTAAAGGATTCACAAACTGTCAAGCACAACTGTACACTGGTTACCTGTGTCATTTAGAATTGACTTTAAAACCCTGCTTATAGTTTACAAAGCCTTAAATAATTTGCTCCATCTTATATTTTGGAATGTCTGACATCTTACACTCCAAATCGTAACCTTAGATCTTCAAATGAGGGTCTGCTTAGAATTCCAAGAGCTAAACTTAAAGGAAGTGGTGAGGCGGCCTTCTGCTGTTATGCACCTCAAATTTGGAATAGCCTGCCAATAGGAATACGCCAGGCTAATACAATGGAGCACTTTAACAAACTGCTAAAAACACATTACTTTATCATGGTTTTCTCATAGCTTAATTTTAGTGTTACCCTGATATTCGGTGTATTGAATTATCATTTTTAGCATGGGTCCACAATCAGTACTAAGCCCTACTTTCTCTGCTGTTCTTTTTCCGGTTTTCTGTGGTGGTGATCTGCGCCACCACCACCTGATCAGGGCACCATGCAGTCCTTACATTGATGGATTGAAGGCCAGAGGTCCACATGACCATCATCTTCTAATTCTTTCACGTGGACTTATTGAGGTCATTGATGTGAGGTTGAATGCCTAGAGGGGGCTGGGTGGTCTCGTGGCCTCAGAACCCCTGCAGATTTTGTTTTTTTCTCCGGCTGTCTAGAGCTTTTTTTTTTTTTTTTTCTGTCCTCCCTGGCCATCGGACCTTACTTTTTTTCTATGTTAATTAATGTTTCCTTATTCTAATTTTTATTTACTTTGTCTTTTTTCTCTTTCTTCATCATGTAAAGCACTTTGAGCTGCATCATATATATGAAAATGTGCTATAGAAATAAATGTTGTTGTTGTTATGATCCGATGCAGAGTGTAAAGTTTGAATAACACTCTGGACAGTTTTCTGTTGCCATCTAGTAGATAAAATAACATCTTGCTGCCAAAAAAAATATGAATATTTCTATGTGTTTTGCTACTCTATGGTAATCCATTAATACTTATGACTGTGGCAAGAGCCTTCAACCAAAACATACCATGATATGTAAACAAGAAACCGTAAAGCCAATTTTCGAACAAACTGAAACTGACACACTACAGGTACCTAAAATCAAGAACATAGTCGTGCAATCGTGAAGAGCTCACTGACTTTAAACTTGGCCCATCAGAGGAGGCCATCTCTTCCACAAATCAGTACATAAAATTTGTGCTCTGCTACATCTACCCTCATGCTATTATATACAAAACTATCCAAAACATGTTTTTCCATCTTAAAAATGTTAATGATTAAGATGTTTTCTAAATATGGAAGATACTGGGAAATTAGTTCATGAATTTATTTCTAGTAGGATTAATCATTGCAATGTGGTGTTCACTGGATGTTCAAACTGTTCTTTATACAGCTTTCAGTTAATTCAAAAATGTGCTGCAAGAATTATTACAAGAACAAGAAAATACGAATACATAACTCCAGTTCTTAAATCCTTACACTGGCTCCTGGTTAAGTTTAGGGCAGATTTCAATATCCTCCTTTTAATATACAGTATAAAGCCTTAAATGGCCAAGGTCCGGCTTACTTGTCTGAACTTATCATGAGTTACAAACCAGAGCCCACATTAAGATCTCAAGATGCCGACTTATTTAAGATTCTAAGGATTAATAATATAACAGTGGGAGGTCAAGCTTTTAGTTACAGGGTCCTGAAGCTGTAGAATTATCTGCCTGCTAATATAAGCATTGCCCCTTTATTCTCAGATTTTAAATCCTGGCTGAAGACTCATGACTTTACTCCAGCATACCCTGAGTAGAGCTGCTAATTATCTGTTGCGAAAGAATCAGTCTCAACACACAAAGAAGGTTTGGGGCAGCCACCTGTCGATTGTCCCTGGCTGCAAAAGGGTAATGAATTAAGCAAGTAGAGCTCTGGTTGAGTTCCAAGCTAAACTGTCTGAGCAGTGAGATGATGTCAGTTTTAAATGCGAAAACCCTGAAGTGATGCCATGAAGAGGCTGGAACCAGAAGTAATGTAATTCTTGGTGTCGGACCCGGAAGTGACATCTTTCTTGGTGCCGGAACTGGAAGTGAAGTCTTTTTTGGCGCTGGAACCAGAAGTGGCATTGTTGTTGTTAAATCAGGTAGGTTTTCCCTTATTTGGCCTGTAGAGATAACAGAATTAGGTTTAGCGCACCCCGCCACCTCCTGGCCTGGTGGATAATTACCTCCACTGGGTCCACTCAGCTTCCTCCTAATCATACGTGACACTGTGTATACTGTATTTTTGTTTGTTAGTCATTTGTGCATAAATATAAGTAATAATATATTTATAAAGCATTACTAACCCTCCTTTATTCTGTTTCTGTTATCTGTATCCTGATGTGGAGCTTGGTGCCACTGAAGTACAGCCAGAATACTTTTGTATGGAAAAGTAATCTCCGATAAAGGTGCATTGGAGTCATCAGATGGAAAGCTTCTCTCATCTGATTGGACGGCCAGCACAGACTTCACTATAGAAAACCAAGGAGTGGGTAAGCATCCACTTAGCCAGGTCTCCACAACTGTTTCTTTGTTTTTGACTTTCTCTTTTACAATTTTAATCTCCTCTATTGTAAACTGGCCATAGTTCATCAGTTAATGAATGGGCATATACCGTATTTCCCCAAAAATTAGACTGGGTCTTGTATTTATTTTTTGCTTTAAAAGATGCAGTAGGGTTTATTTTCAGGGGATATCTTATATTTATTCACGTACAACAATATATATATTTATCCAAATACAGTCATGTCACTTTCTTCTGGAATATCGTCATAACTCTCCACATTCAAACCCTGTCCAGTCTGAATTTCTTGCTACTCCAGCTGCTTTTAGGATCTTCCAGGATCGATGTGTGCGCTTCAATGTTTCATGAATGGTTCGATGTGGTGAAGCAAAATGCCCACATACAAATGTATTCATGTTGCCTTTATATTCAGCCATCGCATATTCCCCTAAATAATGACACAATACATTTTAAAAGTCTCATATAACATCTTCTGTGCTATCTGTATGGCGGCATATTTGAGCCACAGAGAAAAAAATGACATAATGAAAATTTTTGTGATTTTGTGATTAAAGTGGAAATATCGACTTTAAACTTGAAATGTCCACTTTCATCCCGTAGTTTACTTTGTCATTAAAGCAGACCGTCATAAACGTCATCTTAAAACAGACCCAGTTGTTAATCGAAAAGCGTTTCTGGGGCTTCTTTCTGACCTGACAGCTGTAACAAGCAGCAATAGATCGCCACACAGAGCAAATTAAATTTATAATATTCCAGCTCCCTGCACATTTAGAATTCTTAGATTTATACTTGATATCACTTTCATGATGAAATGCATTAAAATATGTATGTTACATTTACAGAGAAATTGTTAACTTTGTTTGAATACTGTTAATAGTTACACATATGGGTTGGCATGGTGGCAGAGTGAATATGGAAGATAAAAATTTATGTAATAGCAGTATTAGCATAAATAGACATAAAAGTAACTAACAGCTTCTAAAACATTAGAATAAGCATAAATTAGAATGTTAAGCAAATAAGATAGGTCAAGCAAATGGTTAACTAAAAAATCAGTCATATTGCATTTTCTAGTAAAAAGGAAAATTACCAGTATTAAGAAAGGAAGGATAGAACAGGACAAGAATGACATACTGAAACTACCCAAGGACAGGATAAGGAGGAATGAGAACACCTGTTACTTGAAGGCCAAAAAACAAGAAACGATATGGAAGGAATACAAGAGGCCAGCTAGAATGGTGAATCAGCAGAAAAACAGTGAAGGGTGTCGCTACAAACGAGGTCAGGATGATGTAATGTATGAAGTAAAATTAGTATATTCAGGCACTAGCATAAATAAATATAGAAGAATATATTACAAATTAACTTTAGTACAGAAATTAAGGCAAGTAAAGCATGCCGAGCAAATGATTAAATAAAGGCATCTGCCATATTTCTTTTTAATTAAAGCTTAGCTGTGGGCATCAAACAAACCAGCTCAAAAGTCAGAGAAAGAGGAAGTGACGAGAGGAAAGCCCATAAATGGAAGAGAGAGAATGTCTGTACCGGCCTTGGCCAGTGAAAGAAATAAGCAAAAGCAGATACTAGAAATGGACAATAGACAGTGAAATAACAGAGGCCAGCTGCAGGGAAAGTCAGAAGATAATGATGGTTCCCATGAGAACCCGAGGTATTGGCAGAGGTGCAGAGGGGAGTCAGAGAAATACAGCAAATGAGCTAATTTGAACGAGGTCGCAGTGATAAGAAATTATATAAACTTCGATTGCTGAATTGTTTGGGGCTCAGTTCAATTTGGCCGTATTGGGTTGAGTCCGTGTTATTATTGTTGTTTTATTGCAATAAAGCTTTAAAACTCTGTTTGCCTATTCTGAGTCCTAATAGCCTTCATTTTCAGGTAAAAAGCCTTATGGTGACAATTTTTTGCCATTACAAGTGGTAGCGCTGCTGTCTCGCAGGGAGTCACGTCCCTTGTGATTCCTGCCTGGAGTCTGCACGTTTTCCTGGTGGGTTTCCACAGTGTGCTCAGTTTTCAATCCAAAGACATGAAGGTTTGGGGATTTGGTGAAGCTACAATGATGCCAGTGTATGTGTGTATGCTTGTGTTCACCATGCGACAAGCTGATGCTCCGTCCAGGGATTTTATTTCTGTCTTGCCGTGATACTGCTGGAATGGGCGCATTCCCAAATTGATAGATGTAATTATTAAACATCCTTTTCAGAGATATTGTGGCAAGGTGTCCTTGGAATTTAATGGATGTTTCAGGCACACACATCGCATCGCGTGAAGTATAAACCTGGCCTTAGGCTCCTCACTTTTCAGCTGACGATCTTGACTAGGACTTATTTTTGGGGTCGAGCTTATAGTACAGAGCAGCCTGAAAATCATGCTAGGACTTATTTATGGAGTAGGTCTTATTTTCGGGGAAACATGGTATTGCTGGTTTCAATTTATGTTTAATCAGTTTCTGCTTGTTCTCTTTGTGCTTTAACAAATCTGTATATTTATGTGTGCCAGTTCTGTATTTAGTAATTAGTATAATTTATACTTGTATTTTGACTCAGTAGTATTCATAACACCCTGAGTCTGCACTCAGTGAAGAGGGCTATACACGAAATAAGTTGTATTGTATTATTGTAAAGTGGAAGCATCGAGGACCAACAATATCTCAGGCGTGAAGTGGTAGATCACTTTGTTCCATTTTGTTCTTGAGATCCTGCTGTGGCACTTGGTGTTTTTCTGCCCATAGAAAGTCATCTGAGATATTGAGAGTATTATAATCAATGTATGGAAAGATTCTTTCATCAAATTAGCCAGTCCAGCATTGACTCCATTATAGAAAACCCAGGTGTGGGTAGTTGGCCTGTAGGTCTCCAGAACTCTGACCGAGTTTGACTTTGCCTTTGATTTTCTCTTCTGCAATTGACCATGGACTCGAGATGGTTATTTTCTCCAGGGACACTACTTTTTGGAGCTTTTGTTTTCCTCTCCTCTAATAGTCATCTGGTCATGTCTTAATGATAATGTTAGTGGACAGTGCCACATGTGCAATTTGGAGACAATGGTAATTTTACCTTTAGTTGAAGGTTGACAATTTCACCTAATTAACCTCTCCTCTTCTTCTAGCTGCAGATCTGAATATCGTAGGCACCTCATTTGGCATCATGTGACGGTGCAGGTCAGCTCCACGGTACCAGTTCCTTCTTGGACCCTTTTTGAACCCACCACCGTCTGCAATGTAACCAAGGAATGAGCCGGGCAAATGAAGACAAGCAAAGCAAAGGTTAGGTGCAAAGTGAATGTTGCTTTTATTAAAAGAACCTTCAAGTCAAGTATCCAAATTAAAGTATAGTGAAACCTTCCATAAATCCAATAAATAAATCATCCAATAAAAAGTTTCTTTTCAAGTGGAGGTTAAAACATATCCAATATATATATTCCATTAAAAACAACAGTCCATAAAAGTCCGAGGCCCAAATACTGCTCATTTAAACCTGGAGCCTCCTCTCCTTCTCCTGTTCGGACCTCAAAGAAGGAGGAGACGCCCACTGACAGGTGCAGTCAACCATCACATCCTGGCTCAGGTCCCCGTTGCCCACTCATCAGCAAACCATGTGTGCCACGCTGAGCCGCATATACCCCCTGCCACCTGCAGGAGACACTGCATGTCGGGCCACTCCTACTCCCCAGAAATCACTCAGTAGGAGAGCCCTTTCTTTAGCCTTAGTCTTATGTGGCCCTGAAGATCACACCCGACCACCTGCCTCTCACTCCTTGCAGCACGGGTTCTCTCGCTTGCTTGCTTTCTCCCTCTCTCTGCATTTCTGTGTCTCTTCTCCAGATTTAGCCTCCATCTTTCCCTCATCTTTCTCCCTCACTGGCCAGTCTATTATCTCCTTCCTTTTGCCGTGTCAGCACCCATTTTATCTTTCTTCATGGGCACAGCACCTTGAACTGCTCACTGTGGAAAGCCAACGAAGCTATTAAGACAAAACACACCCTTCACGTGCACGTCTCAATCATCACACCAACCTCCCATAGTTGTGCGAGCACGCACTCCCGCGGAGCTCGAGCCAGCTATTTAATTATTTATTTATTTAGAAATGGGCTCCTAACTTTTAATCCACGGACTCACATGTCACTTCTGACTTGCACTCATATGAACCTGCCCCTTCCTCCTCTGCTGCCTTATAATCGCCTCGGCCGCCATCTTGCATCATCTAGGAAAGACGTCATCTTGATGTCAAACTTGTTTTTTTTGTTTTTTCCATCAATTATATGGCCGTCACCATATTGTCCCCCAACCCTTTATGTTCTTGTTTGTGTTTTATTCACAAAAGATAGTGCTGGCCTCTCTTTATTTAAGTCAATTTTTAAACTACTTTGTGTCTTCATGTACTTATTATGTAATTAGTAAAGTCTGTAATCACATTTTACCTGAGAACTTGTCACAGTGCTCTGTGCCAGCACTCTGTGAACAACGCTATACAGTAATAAAGTGAAGTGAATTGTATTAACAGGGCCTTTAAAACATCTTTGACGCTTGAGCTGTGCTCCCGATTCATAATAATAATATTAAAAATGTCACGATAACTACCACCATCAAAAATTCACTAAAAAACTGTACTGCAGAATGAATGATTGCACGTGTCACCATATTTCACTTTATCAGGACAGTTTTATAGATGTCTTACTGTGGGAAAGTCAAGAAAGACCATGTCTTTAGAGGCAGAGGTCAAGCAAGAATTTCTGGATTTCAAGTTTTTTGTTTTGTTTTGTTTTTTTTAACTGCCATTAGGTGTTAAGTTAAAACATGCAGATAAACCATTACCGCCTCAGGAGACTGTCACATAGTTTTGTATTCTGTACTAATACTGTATTTTCATTGCTTGAGAGAATGAAAATGTGGTTGGAAAAATGTAAGTTTCACATTTTTTAATGAATGCCAGGAATCTCTCACTTAAACACTGAAATTTATACAGTATTAAAATAATTTCCACCCAAACAGGCCATTCACTCCAAAAAGTGTGTAATCCTATTCATGTAGATTGTCCAAAATAACTAACTAGACTTGGAGGATCCTGCTCATAACTACACGTCTTGGTCATTTATTCCAAGTCTCCTTGGCTCCTTGTGTGTAGAAAAAACTTCTCACTTCTTTGAGTGAGGAATTCACATAAAAAGCTGCCACCTGTGATCCCATGATGTGATTTTGGGTCATCTTTACAGCAGCTTGGTAAGTTACTGTAAAACATGAGTTAGTGGACAGGACTACAGACCTCACACAAAACAAAACAAATGAAATACTGCAGTTCTCAGTATTCACCCATAGAAGGTTTTCATATTTTATTGGTATACAAAATTGAATCACAGTGGATTTGATTTGGACACTGAACAGCAGAAAATACTTTAACTCTTTCGGGGCTAATTATTTTTTTTCCTTTTGTCACAAGAGTCAATGTTTTCCAACAAACTCGGCTTTCTAAAAAACACACAAAGCAATGGTTTCACCCATAAATCAACAGAGAATAATTTTTTATGGCAAATGTCACTGTTTTATGTTCCATGAGCCTCTGCAGTATGTACATTCACATACTTATTACATACCTGTTTGTCTCATCACTATATAGATGTCTGTCTGTCTGTCCAATTTTCACGAGAGAAGTACTTAACGGATTTAGATTGGATTTTTACCTATAATTTGCTTGAACATTCCGGTTGATTTTGCGACTTCTTTCATTGCCCTAAGTATCATAGTTCGCTTGCGGTACCAATTTGTTTGCGCCAATCTGAGAGAGAGGCTGCAGGCTGAAGGAAGGGGGCGGGTCCCTTCTCACTTATGTGTCAGCCTCCGTCTGTGTAATCCTCTCTGGGCGAACGTACACAAGTCAGCTACACGAGCGTGTTCAGCACTATGATCAGCTGGGAACCAATCAGCTGGGGACCTATCACCTGATGCTGGTATCTGTCTTTCAATTTCAATCTCCAGATCACTTGAATCAAAATCAGAGTTCGATAAATGTCTGTGTAATCCCCCCATGCGAACGTTGCTGTAGGCACCTCAGCTGCACGATCAACTGGAAACTGATCAGCTTTTTTTGAGACTTTTGTTTTTTGATTTCCAGATCACTCGCATAAATATCAGAGTTCCATAAGTCAGTCTGATATAGCAACAATATGTAAATAGATACATAGATGGATATGAAAGGCACTATATAATAGATAGATAGATAGATAGATAGTGTGACAGATAGAGGGCGCTATCGTCCTCTTGAACCCTCAGACTATATGCCAGACACCAGATAAAAGTCAAAAATAATGACCTTTTATTAATACACAGTGCACAAAGCACCCTCCTCTCCACAATACTCATTAAATAAACAATAATAATCAATAAACACTCCACCACTCCCAGATGCGTTGCCACCCTTCCACCCAGTTCAGCTCGTCGTCTGAGGATTTCCCAGAATTCTTTATAGTCCTTGACCCGGAATTGTTTTGCTCTCTCTGTCTACGTGACTAGGAACACTTCCGGGTCAGATAAAAAGTCCTTCTTCTTCAACCCGGAAGCACGTCGTTCCTCTTGTCCATGTGACACGGACGTACATCTGGGGTGTAGGGCAAATAATCTCTGTTCCTCCTTGCAGCGCCTTCTAGAGGCCCCCATGGTATCCAGCAGGGCTGTAGAGGAAAACTCCAATGTCCATAATTCCCTGCTGGCATTTGGGCACCTCCATGCTGCAGGGAGGGCTCCACCTGGCGGCGTAGGGGTATTGGCCAGGATGAACGGCCGGCCATATATCACAATAGATAGATAGAAAAATAAATAAATGAATAAATGTATTTTGTTCTGTGCATTTGCTTCACTCTCTCGCCAAATGTCAATGGCATTCTAGGCGTTGTTTACTCGATGCTGCTCACGCACACACAGGGATTCAACATTAAGCCAATGAGTCTAACGTTCCTTCGAACACAGAAGGTCTGCCTATAACGTAACAGGGAGTTTTGTCAACATTATCGCCTTCTTCCCCTGGATGTCGACTTGCTCCCTCAACCCCTTTTGTCGATAAAAGTCAACTTCCTCCCTATAAGAGTTAATGTGAATACAGATCTCTGCAAAGTGGTCTAAATTAAATACAAATATAAAACACTAAATAATTGATCACTCCTTTAATATGACAACTCAGGCTCACCACTGGTGTAGCCAATTGGTTTTAGTAGTCACAGAGTTAGTTCAATGGAGATCACTTGATTGGGGTTTTAGTTAATTGTAGTCAAAATGCGCTTGAATGTGGAAGGGCCAAGTAGAATGGATGTGCTCAAGTTGCCTTGAGTATGATGGACTAACCCACAAGACAAAAGAACACTTCAAGTGACTTCATGAAAAGCACAAGTCAGAAGGTACAAAAGTTTGGCTGCTGGAAAAGTTGTTGGAGGTCTGAATGTGGATCCTAATGCCCCAGTGCAGTGATGGAGACACTGCACTGTAAAAATGGTGCAGACATAAAGGTCCTGACATTCTGTGGTCACAAGAGATTCCTGGGCATCCTTCATAAAGAGTAGGGTGTATCCCAATTTCAGGGATAAATTGCCTACCACAGCCTAGTCATTCTAGCCCCCTAATCACCCCCTGTCTCTAATTGGCTATTCCTTTCACCACCTAACAGCTAATATGTGGTGAGCGTACTACCATTGCATCATCCAGGTATTGGTGGTTGAAGAGGCTTGCCTCTCACTATGTAAAAAGCACTTTGAGTAGTGAGAAATGCACCATATAAATATAAAGAATTATTATTATTATTATTATTATTATTATTATTATTATTATTATTATTAT
>JANRMT010062852.1:23119111-23145657 GCA_026402145.1 Polypterus bichir lapradei | reverse complement strand
TCTATCTATCTATCTATCTATCTATCTATCTATCTATCTATCTATCTGTCTAATGTCTCTGCACTCATATATGGAACTTCACAATAACAGCATCTTCAGTTGACTGGAGCAGATCTAGCCCAACAAACATTTCACATTCTGACTTGTGGCAAAGGTGGCATCCTATGATAGTGCCATGTTTAAAGTCACTGAGCTCTTCAGTACAGCCCAGTGTTTGTCAGTGGAGATTGCAGGGTTATGTTGCTTAATTTGACGCCCCTCTGATCAATGAAACACCTGAACTAAGTAATTTAGAGGGCTGTCTGCATATTTTGGCCATATAGCTTACATTTCAATTTCAATTCTTTATTATCATGTGTACAAGTACCATGTACAATGAAATGCTTGCTTGCATGTGCCCCTGCAGACAGTGAACATAATAAAAAAACCCACACACAATAAATAAATGAATATAAATAAGTAAATAAATAAAACCAGAATCCTAGGAATAAATAGAGATAGTGGCAAAAGTGTATGTGGAGGTGATACAAGGTTACTGATTGTTCATGAGTCTGATTGCAGTTGGGTAGAAACTGCTCCTGTACCTGGAGGTGCGTGTCCAAATGGACTTTAGTCGCTTCCCAGATTGGAGGAGGGTGAAAAGTGACAGTGCAGGATGGCTGGGGTCCCGCCTGATATGGTTCACTTTCCTGAGACAGCATGTAATGTAGATGTCATGGATCGCAGGGAGCTGTGTGCCTGTGATCTGCTGTGCTGTGTTCACCAGGCTACACAAAAAACTACAAGTCCCAGAAGCCTTAGCAGGTGCATGGATCCCTGCAGCACAGTACTGTTTCTGCCAAATACCTGCCCTAGGATTTTACAACACCTTTGTATTATGTGGCCACCAGGGAGCATAGCAGCACCCCATACCCCAGGGCACGACTAGACAGCACAGTCCTGGGTTCAAAAATAAGATATTTTATTGTACACAATACTTCCATAGACATGACTCTGATTACCAATGCAAGAGAGATGGCTTTTTTTTTTATGCCAGACCCGGGAGTATTTCCAGTGCCACCGGAACACATCTGGGCTATTTGGAAGATCCTAAAAGAAGGTGTAACACACCTATGCAGCTCCCCCTACTGGCACCCAGGGACCCTCAAAAGGGCTTTCCCATGGAACTGCAATTCCCAGCTTGCCTTGTGGGTATTCTTATGGGAGATTTCCCCAGTGGGATGCTGCCACAATGTATACCAACACCAGACATCTTCTGTTCCTCTGACCAAGCCGCCCCTCTGTGAATGGTACTAGCACCCAACCTGGATGGGACACCCAATTTGGTCCGACTCTTAGGATTAGGACTAAAGGCATTTTATCACTTTACCTAATTTAGGAAACTACCCTTATCTTCATCAGAATTTAGGAGAGCTCTGGAGCTGTGCTAACTCACTAGGAGCTGCCAGAAGATTGACAAAAGGCCAAATGTTATGGGAATGCTGGACAATAATGAACTCGCAAAAATATCAATTTGACAGAGACAGTAAAATATTCGTAAGAAATCTTTTATGATACATGATCAGTCCATCTACATGGAGAAGCCATGTGCCATCAGCTGAAATTAAAGTTTTGATAATGTTGCTCATGGGAAACAGGGAAAACATGGCTTTGCAATAGAGATGGTTTGGGTTTGTCACAACCAATCATTTCTCAAGTTTTGCACCAAACTTTCAACGCCCTTACAACACGTGAGGTAATACGCAGATTCACACATTTCCCCACCAGTCCACAAGACGTAATTTTAAAGCAAGCTACGCATGTAAAGATCATTGCTCCAAGTGTGGATGAGCATGCATGTGAAATTCAAGAGATATCACGGTGCCAACACATAGGTGATCACGGGTACAAACTGTGCTGTAGTTGATAGCGAACAACCCTGAAGAAAAGCGGGGCTAAATGGGTGACTGACAGCAAAATTTCACACAGATACGCTGAGCTCTGCATTACATGAAAATTTGCCTTACGTTTTACAAGCCCATTAAGGTTTAAGAAGGCAGGTGGAGACACCCGGGTCATTAGAGAAAATAGAGCCTCATAAAAGATGAAGCATCATGAAGAGGGACAAAACACACGACTCTGGAAGAGAAATGGAGCATTGGATTAGTGAGTCATGGCTGGTTTCAGTAGCTGTTACTTTTACGACGTGCTTCCCGTAGCCATAAGCAGGAAGGTGATTCCTCTGAAAGTACGGCTGTGGATCATTCCTTGTTAAAAAAACACGACTCTCTTTGGGTGTGAGACTCAGTCCTTCCATCTCAGTGCTTGTTATTACTGCAATCAAGTTGCAACAATTTTGTGCAGTCGAGCGAAGTATCCTACATTATTATGCTTTCCTTTTCCTTCTTCTTCTCCTACTACTTTGAATGTCATTGTTATAACTATTATTATTATTACAGTATTGTCTTTGTAGTGAAGCCTTAGCGTTAGTAACAGAAAACTACAAGACGTCATCGTGAGTGGCAATTTACGCCAAGGAGCATGTGCTGATACGAGTTGCTGCACCCACCACACAACGAACCATGAGCCAATCCTGCCATCAACCCACAAAGGGTCTGGTAAAATAGTGGTTCTCAGATGCTCGGAACTGCAATCAGAAACAGGTGGTCAAGCACCTGGAGCACTTCCAGGTGGGCAATAAAAAGGTCCAGCAACCACCACTCAGGAGCCAGAATTGGGAGGAAGAGGATGAGGTTGCCAGGGAGGAGTGGTGGTTCAAGAAGGGAGTGTTATTTGTGAATTATTTGAAGTGCTTCTGGGACTGTGTTGCGGCTGGGGGGTTCACGGGGAAGACGTGCCCTCCAGCTGAAGAAAAATAAAGTCTTTGTGTTTTTGAACGTGCCTCTGTGTGAGTCAGTGCCGGGTCAGGCGCTACACAGCATCCTAATTCACAATATATATAGAAACATGATGGGGGCTCCTTTATACCAACAGAAATATGCCCGCATAATACCTTACTGGGACTGTTAGATATATCCTTTTTTTAATTTTTTTACTGCTTAGTCATTTAGTCAGACCATAGTGTGTGTGTGTATGTATGTATATATATATATATATATATATATATATATATATATATATATATATATATATATATTGTGACAGATAGGGGGCGCTATCGCTCCCTTGAACCCCTATCCAAGACTCCAGACACCAGGAAAAAGTCCAAATGTTGAGTTTATTTAAATGCCACAATGCACAAAGCACCCTCTCCTCCACTATACTCATATAAATACACAATCACAATAACAATAAACAATCCTCCACTCCCAGACGCGTTTCCACCCTTCCACCCAGCTCAGCTCGCCGTCTGAGAGCTCCCACAATCCTTTTATAGTCCCTGACCCAGAAGTGTTCCAATCCCCAGTCCATGTGATTCTGTATCACTTCCGGGTCAGATCAAAAGTCCTTTTCTTTACCCCGGAAGTACGTCATTCACCTTGTCCATGTGACTCGGACGTACTTCCGGGGCGTCAGGTAAATAAACACTGTTCCTCCCTGCAGCGCCTCCTAGTGGTCCCCATGGTATGCAGCAGGGCTGTGTATAAAAACTCCAATGTCCATGATGCCCTGCTGGACCATCACACTACCACCACCATATTTTACTGTTGGTATGATGTTCTTTTTCTGAAATGCTGTGTTCCTTTTACGCCAGATGTAACGGGACATTTGCCTTCCAAAAAGTTCAACTTTTGTCTCATCAGACCACAAGGTATTTTCCCAAAAGTCTTGGCAATCATTGAGATGTTTCTTAGCAAAATTAAGACGAGCCCTAATGTTCTTTTTGCTTAACAGTGGTTTGCGTCTTGGAAATCTGCCATGCAGGCCGTTTTTGCCCAGTCTCTTTCTTATGGTGGAGTCGTGAACACTGACCTTAATTGAGGCAAGTGAGGTCTGCAGTTCTTTAGACGTTGTCCTGGGGTCTTTTGTGACCTCTCGGATGAGTCATCTCTGCGCTCTTGGGGTAATTTTGGTCAGCCGGCCACTCCTGGGAAGGTTCACCACTGTTCCATGTTTTTGCCATTTGTGGATAATGGCTCTCACTGTGGTTCGCTGGAGTCCCAAAGCTTTAGAAATGGCTTTATAACCTTTACCAGACTGATAGATCTCAATTACTTCTGTTCTCATTTGTTCCTGAATTTCTTTGGATCTTGGCATGATGTCTAGCTTTTGAGGTGCTTTTGGTCTACTTCTCTGTGTCAGGCAGCTCCTATTTAAGTGACTTCTTGATTGAAACAGGTGTGGCAGTAATCAGGCCTGGGGGTGGCATATATATATGTATATGTATTTACTTATCTATGTTATTTATATATTATTTATTTATTTAAAGTGACAAATGTCCCCCTGTGGACAATTAAAGTTCTATCTATCTATTATATAGTGCCTTTCCTATCTATCTAGCTATCTAGCTGTCTGTCTGTCTGTCTTACCCGGCCGAGATGTCTGGATAGTGGAAGGTCCAAGGGAGAGAGTTTATTCAGGACATTATCTCCCCTGGAACCCCAGAGGGCAGCCCTCCTGGGTGGCTGTTCCACCAGAGATTCCCGTAGAGCATGCTGGGAGTTGGAGTTTGGTACAGCCCCTTTGGGTCCCGTAGGGGCCACCAGTGGGGAGCTGCAGAGCTCTACAGTGGACTTCCCCCACACCCGCTGATGAGTTACTGGAGCACTCCCAGGAGCTGAATTAAAGGAACCGCCTCACTCCATTCAGAGAGCCGGAGTTGGGAAGGAGGAGGACGAAGCTTGCCGGAAGAGGAGTGGAGGCGGAAAGAGAAAGAGAGAGAAGAAAAGGAAAGGACTGTGAATTGTACTTTGCCACGTGGTACTATGCTGTAGGTTTGATTTTTAGAGATAGTGTAAGACTTATCATCTTGGGCTTTGACTGTTTGGTTACGACTTTGGCGTGAATATGTGGCAACATCTCATCTACTGACTATTTACATTTAAAAGTCCCTGTGTCTATTTGGAATTAGTTATACATTCAATATATATATGTTGTATTTAAATTATTTATTTTAAATAGAAAACATTGCAATCCTAATTACTGATTGACTGTACTGTATTTCTGTGAACATAAGGCCTTGCCTCACAAGAATTCACGTAGAGCTAAATTTAGACGATGGGCAATGTGTACTATATCTGAATATTCCTGGGCTTACTGTGAAGACTGAGGAGATAATTTAAATCCATTTCTATATGTAAAAAAGAAAAAGATTTAACTAGGATGAACTGAGTCAAGCTTTTTACTTATAGCACATTTTTGCCTGCACTCTTAAAAATAAAGGTACCAGAATGTTTTTTCAGAGCAATGCCATAGCAGAACCATTTTTGGAACTTCCAGAAAGAACCTTTTATTTATTTAGATTCATAACAGGCTCCATACAGTCAATAACCACAAAGAGATGGTAACAGATTTGTGAATTACTAATGGCTCCTGAGTTTAAAAGGACATTTGCTGCTACGTCCAGTCACACAAGCTTAGTCCGGGCTTTCTTAATCTGTTAGTGTCCTGCAGCCTACCATACATAAAAGATCTCAGTTGTTTTTCTCCACATTAGGAAGTTTTTCAAAACACAAAGAACCAACTTCATATGCAAAGAACTCTTCCAAGAAAAAATGGACCTTTGCTGAGAATGGTTCTATGAGGAACCACACAACCCAGTAAAGAACCATATAGTGCCATCAGTGCCTGTGCTAGGGCATTTTGCACCCTAGGCAAAGCTTATTAGTGTGCCAACCTGTAGTTAACCCATGTGGCTGGGTTTTTGACCCCCTTATGATCTGCACCTTAATAATTCACCTTAATGGTGGTGCCAGCCCAGAGTGCCATTAAAGAACCATATTACCTTTAAGAGTGTACAGTGATATGAATTTAAACGTTATTTTAACTTTTCATTCTATCAAATATGTAAGACAACAATAAATTCCAATATATTGCAGGTCTGAAATGCAGTATTTGTCATATTGCAATACATTTGCAAAACTTTTTTTTTTTTAAATTGCACTATTAAGGCTTCAAAGTGATTAAACTATACTGTACAATTCAGCTTTTTGATCGATTTACCAAGTGCATGTTGCCCAATATTCTAGCACCAATGTTTTCAGCAGGTCTCTAGCATTCTTCCCATAAACTGAAAACATTCGTGTTAAGTAACTGTGTGTAGTTATCTCCATTTTTAAAAACAAAATCAACCAAAAATATTCACTGGTCTGTTGTCACAACAATAGGACACACACCCTTATCATTTCAGTACATCCAATATTGTCACAAATACAGCCAGCAGTGTCTCTGTCCCGTTGTTAACACAACAAATCCGAGCACATGGATTTCCTTTGTTATAATCCGCTACTGTGGAGGCCTACTTTCATTGCACATGGCATTGCACACAGAAGTGAAATAATAATGAACATAATGTTTTTATGTTTCACCCTACAGCACAACACTCTCTTTCTTTCTATGACTCTCATACTCCAGGCAAAAAACTGTCATCTTCTAGCTAAAGGGCAAGATTGCTGCTTTCATAGCCACCAACACCCTTGCCAGGAATTTCTGTTTCTAGGGAGGATCCTTGTTTTCAGTTTATAAAACAGGTTGATTGGAGCTGGACGGAATCCAAAGTCTGTGAACCTCGTGCATTCTTTCTGTTTAGCGGAAGTCTTCATGGTGCTAATATCTTTATAAATGCATTGTTGGGCAATAACTATTAAAACTTCACTAGCTCCGCTTGTGATGTACAATATGTCATTGTGCCTGTCAATGAAATGTGAACGCTTGAGTGGTTTTATTGGTGTTTGTTTATAAGAATCATTTATTTCTTACTTATTTTAATAACTTAACTGTTAATCTTCTTCTTCTTTCGGCTGCTTCCATTATGGGTCGCCATAGCAGATCATCTTTTTCCATATCTTCCAATAACTAATTTTAACAAATATGCATATAATAATCCTTATATATAACTCGATACTATCCGTATGTATGGTGTTTGCATCAATACCTCGACTCAATACAAGTTAGAACCATGCCTCTGTAGTTAGAACATAACGTGGCAAACACGGACGCAGTATTGCATGATTGGCTAAGTATGTTCGAATGCTTCAGTGACGCCGCTGGACGCCCGCGTATAGTATGTCTGTGTTGGTTTGAGCAGATAACAGTAAGTTCGGTTGGTTTTTGGAACGTTGGTTTGGTGGGGCATACTTTCCAGGACTAACATCGTCGACTGACTTAAACCCTTCGACAGCTCCGGAACCGTAAGTAATTTAGAACGTATCGCCATTTTCTTGGTACATCGAAATCTATCTTTGGGCAGTTCGGTTTTGGCATCCGTCCTTCTGACATCTATTGGCAAACGGAGTAATGACGGCTGGGTATTAACAACGGTCGTTGTTTAAATTTTAGCCGATCTCAGATCTAAAATGACCATGCCAACATAATTATAACTCCGACTCTGATTAGAGTTGTAAAATACGGTTTGTTTTGAAAATTTGTTTGCCGGAAAAAATCAAATGAGGTGCACCGAAGAGCTGAGTTCACGTCTCGCAGCCCCGTTAGAACAATGAAGCGCCGTCTTCATTACATCAGCCGAAAAGGTCTATTTTAAGCACAAATCAGTGCCATGATAACAAAATCATTTCAAGGACTTAAAAAAACAAATAATTCTTTGCAGAGAAAGTATGGATTTCACAAATGTAGAATTTGTAGCCCGATTCGATCGGGCTCCCAGTCGCTAGTCTGACTATAAATGTATGCAAGATCATACATTTTAATTCAGATTAGTTTGATATTTATTCATTCATTCTTTTAGTAGCTTCGAATGGGGTACTAACATTTATTTATTGCGATATGAAGGGATTCTGGGAGTAGTTGTCAACACCTTAAAATACGGTGCCCTCCATGATGTTTGGGACAAAGTCAAACTTTTCATCGATTTCCCCTTCTGCTCCACAGTTTAAAATTACAACTCAAACAATTCAGACATTGTGATTACTTTGCAGACTTTCATTTAAGGGGATTTGCATAAATTTCAGTCATATCATGTAGAAATGACAACACGTTTTCTACACGGTCCCACGATTTCAGGGCACCATAATGTTTGAGATACAGCAATGGCAGGTCTATTAAAGCCGTCATATGTCGACATATCCCTTGCATGCAATGACTGCTTGAAGTCTGTGATTCATAGACACCATCAGGTACTGATGATCTTCTCTGGTGATGCTCTGCCAAGCCTCTAATGCAGCCAACTTCAGCTCTTGCTTGTTTTGGGGGCTTATCCCTTACGTTTTCTCTTCAGCATATGGAAGGCCTGCTCTGTTGGATTCGAATTGGGTGACTGGCTTGGCCATTGAAGAATCATTAAATCAGATCAAATCATATCAGAGTTCCATCATCAATGAAGAGAAGTGTGCCAGGACCTGTGGCAGCCATACATGCCCAAGCCATAACACTCTCCACCACCATGTTTAACAGATGAGGTGGATCTGTTTTGGATCTTGGGCAGTTCCTTTTCATGTCTAAACTTTGCTCTTGTCATCACTCTGATGAGGTTCATCTTTGTCTCGTCTGTCCACAAGGCATTTTCTTTCAGAATTTTTCAGGCTCTTTGAAGTCCTTGTCAGAAACTCTAATCTGGCCATCCTGTTTTTGTGGGTAGCCAGTGGTTTGCATTGTGCTGTGTGTCCTCTGCATTTCTGTTCATGGAGTCTTATGCACATAGTCATCTATGACACATCCATACCTGCCTTCTGAATACTATTAATGATCTGTCGGATGGGCATTTGGGGCTTTTTCTTTCCCAAAGTGAGGATTCTTCTGTCATTAGCAGTGGAGGTCATCCAGTCCTTGTTGCCTATTGGCCCCTTTGTGATTCTTGAGATCACCAGTGTGTTCTTTCTTCTTCATGATATTCCAGACAGTTGATTTTGGTCATCCTAAGGTGTCACCGATGTCTCTAACGATTTTATTCTTGTTTTTCAACCTCATAATGGCTGCTTTGACTTTCATTGGTACAGCTCATGTTGAACAAACTTCAGAAGAGGTCACCCACCTGAAGCTACAGTAAGCATGTTCAAGCCCAGCCAGTACTTGGATTGGAGACTGTCTAGGAAAAGCTTGGTTTGTTGCTGGTAGAGGTGTTGGTGAGACTGGCAGGGGGCATTACCCTGTGGTCTGAATGTGGATCCCAATGTCCCAGTGCAGTAACGGGAACACTGTTCTGTAAAAATGTTGCCATCTTTAAGATGAGATGTAAAACCGAGGATATCCTTTGTATAAAGTAGGGTGTATCTCAATGTCCTGGCTAAATTGTCCATCATGGACTAGTTATTCTGGCCCTCTAACTATCCCCTGTCTCTAATTGACTAACTATCTCTTAATGACTGCACCATCTAATAGCTAATGTATGGTGAACGTACTGACGCAAAAATGGCTGCCATCACATCATCCAAGTGGATGCTACACATTAGTGGTGGCCAAGGTGACTCCTCACTCACTATGTAAAGCATTTTGAGTAGAGAGAAAATAGCTATGTAAATGGAAAGAATTATAATTACAGACTCTAAAGGGCAGAAGCAAGGAAGGCAATGAAACCCACCTGACGAATTACAAACACCCATCCATCCATCCATTATCCAACCAGCTATATCCTAACTACACGGGGGTTTGCTGGAGCCAATCCCAGCCAACACAGGGAGCAGGACAGGAGACAAATCACCGCACCGCCCGCAATCACAAACACCTGTGAAGCCAATTGTCCCAAACACTATGGTGCCCTGAAATGAATGGATGGATGGATTGACTTTATTGTCATCCAAACCATACAACAAGGAGTGCACAGCTGAACGAAACTGCATTTCTCCAGGCTCAATGAATGAACACAAGCATAGGGGGAGCATGTAGAAAAAGTGCTGTCATTTCTACATGGTGTGACCGAAATGTACGCACGCCTGAATTGTTTGATTTGTAATTTTAAACTGTAGGGCATAGGGGTGAATCAAGGAAAAATGTGTCTTTGTCCCAGACATTATAGAGGAAAGTGAACATAAATCTGGTACAAACTGGCAAAAATAATTCTTTTTTTAAATAAGAAATACTCAAAATGGATGATACAAAGTAGAAACAGATAAAGGCAAAACAAGGAAAACTTTAACCCTGCCAACTCTAATCCTAAAACTTCAAGGGTCTCATGTATAAACCTTGCATAGGCTCCATACTAAAACTTTGGTTATGCTTGAAAGTCAAAAACTATGCACTGTGGTGTATGGCTGGGGCCGTTGCCTGGCAGGGACACCTCTATGCAGGAAGGACCGGGGGAGTTTCACCCTCTCCCGGAGTGCTAGGTGGTAGACCCCTTGGGTTGCAGCAGTGCCTCGGACTCCTGCAGTGCTCCATTGGAGTTGGAGTTTGGTGCAGCCCTGTTGGATTCTGTGGGCACCACCAAGGGGTGCTTCAGCTGCTGCTGAGCCCTTAATTGCCCGGGTGTGGCAGAAGTGCTGCTAGAACAAGGTCAACGAGCACCTGGAGCACTTCTGGGTGCTTTATAGAAGCCAGCAGCCACTACTGTGGGAGCCAGAGTTGGGTGGGAGAAGATGAGGCTTGTCAGGAGGAGTAGATGAAAAGAGAGAAGGAAAAGGGAAGAAGAAGAGAAGTGTGTTTTGTGCTGTCCTGGAGCTGAGCTGTACACGTGGGAAACGGATTAAGGCGTTTCCCATGGGGAAAAGAAAAAAAAAACAAAAGCATGTGTTTGCACTTGTGTCCCATGTCTGTCGGGGTCGGGGTGGCTGGTGTGCTCCCTGGCGGTTCATAGTACACACAAAAATTTAATTGGGTTTAGAAAGCCACAGGTATGCCAAGTTCCTTTATAAATCTCAAATTAACATAAAATTCTGCACCTACCTTCGCTGTTATATCCACTTTCTGTCACCACCATCAAGCAACCATATATGGCTTATAAATGCCATATTTAAATATTCATGTTCTAAGTGCCATATAAATTTGGCCATATTCCCAAATGACGTGTTTACTACAAACCATGGGAGAATGCAGAAGAAGAAACTAAAGGGAATGTGAACTTAAGGTGGTACTAACTGAAATAGAAAACAAAGAGTCTCTCTGGTCTCTCTGCGGGAGTCATAAATAAAAGAAAGAAACATGATAGGGAGCAGCCGAGTAGAGAGAGCAATAGCAATGTGCCATCATGCACTGCCCAGTCTGCCAACGTGATTTGACACAGAGTGTATGCTCAGAACTGCAAGATACTAAAAACATTCTTATTAAACTTGTTAAAAAACGGAAATCACTTTGCCAGCAGGGTTATTAAAGGTCTGAGTAGGAGAGATGAAGGTACGACATGGAAAAGACAAGAGTAAGTAAAATCAAGGAGAGAACGAGAGGGAGAGCAGAATCAAGAATCACGCTAGTGGTCAAAAATCTCCAAAGTGGATTGAGAGGAACGGTGCTTCAGGGGATCGGTTGAAGCAAGGGAGATCGTGGGTTCAGGGCATCCTGCGGGTACTGTCGGAGGTGGCAGGACGATTGAGTCCGGCTTGTTTTGCATTCCTATGTGCACCTAAGGAGGTGGTTGGGACAGGAGAAAGATAGTAGATGACATTCACCAGGATCTCAGCACTGCTGAGCAGACCAGTGAGTAAGCCATGGAGATGACAGAGAGAGCACTGGGGAATGACAGGGAAGAGTCGATTCCAACTGGGATTTTCATCTTTGGTTTTAGCTGATTGTTTATTGACTTTATTGATTGGATTTTAACTACCTCACTATGGCCACTATTGATTATTTATTGAAAATAAATGCACTACATTTTGTTTTGACATTGCTTGGTTGAATTCAAATAAATGCAGTTTTGCACTTTTTCACCAAATCTGTGGTTGTCCTCACTCAAGCTAATCTATCCTCGGTTATAAATATCAGTGTCACAAGAGACGGAAGATGCTCATGGCTATGGGGCACCCAAGGCATCACACCTGACAATAAGGAAATTGCTATCTAGGTAGCATCTTAATTATACCATCCTGTACAGATGGCATGACATGGTTCAGGGATGACTGAGAGATTCATGACTGGTCAGCCAGTTCATGCTGAAAATCACCCACTGCCAAATTCCCTACAGTTGTTAAAACCTGTAGCTGAACAAGCATTGTGTGAATTCTATCTGATGGTCTCTGTAATGTAGGCTCCAGTTCAGAGTACAACTCCTCTAAGACATCTAAACTGGCTTCTAAGCCAGTCATCACCATGAGCCAAAAAAATCCTGAAAATACACTCCTTGCGTAGCCTGCCATTGGAGATATCCACCAAAAGAGCTAATGCAGCCTTTGCCAGAAACATGGTACAACACACAGCACATCCTTAACTCTTTTGACTTAACTCTGTTGACTTTTGTCAAGATTTAGGGGTGTAGGACGGTAATCAACTGTAAACGCTGACAAACCTCACTGTTATGTTTTAGTTTGTCTCTCTTTATTAGAAGGAAAGTTAGTTTGTTGATTTGACCTCGATTTCCTGCATTTGTGTGAGTAGCAAAGAGCAAACAACCTCTAAAATGGAATCGACACCTGGCAGCAAACCAAAGCGAATACAGTAAGGAAAACACTCTGTGGATGGCCTTTTTGCGTATTTTCGCAGAATCGAACTCTGACTTGTCAGACTCCGAGTTTGATGCAAGTGATCTGGTAATAGAGATTGAAAACAAAAGTGAGGTAACAGCATCAGCTGATCGGTCCCCAGTGATAGGTGTAGGTGATGTGCCTATGGCAATGTTACGATGGCAAGAGGTACAAACCAAATTGCATTGCACTGTGACTATTCTTCATATGAAAATTTCATTTCTTAATTAACATGGATTAATTGATCAATTAGTGAAACTGATTATTGATTCATGTATTGTCATCAAAAGTGAGTAAGTGTGCAAAATTTCAAGTCATTTGGACAATAGGAAGTGGGTTAAATAGCGATTGCAAGATTTGTATCAGACAACATACAGATGACGTTAAAAGAAGCGTGGTAAGTAAAAAGAGGATGGCAACTGTCAGACAGAATCAACTTGTCAAGTATGATCTCACCCGCTGCATTCCCAATCCAGGTGGTTCGTCATGTGGTGGGTGCAGCAGCGCACTATTAGCGAATGCTCCCAACAGCCTGCTGACAATGAGCTGCAGCAAACCATTCACTTTTCCTCAAATTTTTCCAGTGTTGTTAAGATGCCAGTCTCCCAAATGGAAGCAAAGAATGCTTGCAATGCCATCCCAACTGAAAATGGGACTTGTCATTCCTATCTGGAAAGGGAAGGGTGATCGCCTGGATTGCAGCAACTACAGGGGGATAACACTGCTCTTGGTGCCGGGTAAGGTCCTTGCTAGGGTTGTCCTCAATAGGATCCTTGATCACTTGCTCACCTACCAGCGACCGGAACAGTCTGGTTTTACACCTAAGAAGTCTACCATTGACCGCATCCTGGCACTGAGAGTTCTCATAGAGCGTAAACATGAATATCAGCAGTTTCTTTGCAGCCTTTGTCGATTTTCGCAAAGCGTTCGACTCAGTTGATCGAGCTGCCCTGTGGGACATCCTGAGGGTTCGCGGGATCCCCTCAAGTTTGTTGGATATCATGGCCGGCCTGTACACTGGTACTGTGAGTGCTGTGCAGAGTGGAGGCAGGACCTCTGTGTTTTTCCCAGTTGATTCTGGGGTTCGTCAGCGGTGTGTTCTGCTCCTACTCTGTTCAATGCTTATAAGGCCTGGGTGTTGGGCAAGGTCGTGGGGTCCAGCGGCTGTGGGGCATCTGTTGGTGAAGAAAGATTCATAGATCTTGACTTTGCTGATGATGCTGTGATCTTCGCGGAGTCAATGGATGCTCCGATCGGGGCACTCGAGAGACTGAGTGAGGAGTCAGGGTGTCTGGGCTTGTGAGTGTCCTGGATAAAAAACGACATCCAGGCCTTTAATGACCTCTTGGGCTCAGCCATCAGCAACATGTCTGTCTGCGGACTGAGTGTCGACCTCATCGAGAGGTTTACTTACCTTGGCAGTGACATTCATGTCTCTGGTGACTCTTCCTATGAAGTCAGTAGACGGATTGGGAGAGCATGGGGGGTCATGAGGTCGCTGGAAAGGGGTGTGTGGTGCTCCTGATATCTCTACAAAAGGATGAATGTCCAAGTCTTTAGAGTCCTGGTGCTTCCTGTCTTGCTATATGGTTGTGAGACATGGACACTATCCAGTGACCTGAGACAAAGACTAGACTCCTTCAGTACTGTGTCTCTTCGGAAAATCATTGGGTACCGTTGGTTTGACTTTGTGTTGCTCATGGAGTCCCGAATGAGGCACATTACCTACATTGTGAGGGAGCGTCAGTTACGGCACTATGGCCATGTTTCGCGTTTCCCCGAGGGTGATCTGGCTCATAAGATCCTCATTGTTGGGGACCCGAGTGGCTGGACCAGGCCAAGGGGTTGCTCGTGTAACACCTGGCTGCGGCAGATAGAGGGTCATTTCTGGAGAGTGGGACTGGACAGCGTGTCTGCCTGGGGGGGTTGCCAACCGGGATCCCGAGTTGTTTCGACGTGTAGTGGGTGCGGCAACACGCTGTACCATTGCATGCTCCCCAACTTGATTTGACTTGTTAAGATGGTTTCTATTCTTAATGTGGAGGTTGCCAAACCAGCATGTAAAAGAAAATGTAACACATTCAATAAAAGAGTTTACTATAAAAAAATGTCTGACCCTATTTACAAATTTGCTCTTTGTGAAGATCAAGGTTTAGCCGATTGTCATTCGGCGATTTACGCTTTTTTCAGGAACCCTGGACTTGTAGCGTTCCCACCACAGGAACTCAGGGTATGTGTAGTTTTAGTGACTTTTTTAACTCCTGCTCTGGGTTATGCACTACTTGGATTTTTCCTCTTGGTTTTTGTTCTTGTTTTGACTGCAGCTGTCATTACTATAATAATAATGTTTAAGGAATGAACATACAAAAGTACATCCAATACTCAAAATCGTGAAACTATGGCCAAATATATTCAAATATTTACCTTTTTTTTAAATTGAAACATTCCAACCTTACATGCTGGATAACTTGGTAGTCCTAGTTTTCTGTGAATTAGTTTCTACTTTGTTTTTGATGTATTTGAACATTTCCATATCCTTATATGTGATCGTTCTGTACAGTATTTAGTGAGTGGTATCATCTACTCTTGCGTTTTACCTTGAGAGTTATCATGGTGCTGTGTGTCTGCAATTGCTGAGGAGCAAAGTAGTTTGTACTGTTGTATTGTATTTCTGAGATTACCCTATTTTACACACCCAATGCATGTCCAACCTACCAGGAAGGGGGTCTCTTTCTGAGATTTTTTCAATTTTTTTGTCCTCTAATAGTGTCTAGGCTACGGGACTGTCAGAAAAATGAACCTATTAAAGCCCACTGCGGCATTCCTTGAATTATTTTGGGCTATACCAGCGTTTCTCAACCTTTAAGTATTTGTGACCCGAGTTTTCATAACAGTTTTAATCTTGCCCCTCCCTAACATTTTTTTTGAAATGTACAGTCATATTTTTTTATCCTTACTTAACTTTTATCGCCATTTATCTAACTCTATATTTATTGTTCTAGTATCAGAATGTAGTTTAAGTTAATTTGTTTTGGTTTCAACAGATGTTTTTTTCATATTTTTGATTCTTGTTTTCCTTTTTTCACATCTTCGCGCCCCCCTTTTTGTTACTTTGCGCCCCCCTAGGGGAGCCCGCCCCACAGGTTGAGAACCACTGGGCTATACAACAAATAAAGTATTGTTTTATTAAGTAGCTGTCTTTTACTGAACCTCTCAAAGGATTTTGTGATATGAGATGTCAGGGCAGCGAGTCTGCAGTCACTTCATGCTTTTTGGTATGTAGTTTTTGCTATTGGAATAACATTTGACTGTTTCTGGTGTCTGGGCACCTGCTGTGAATCCAGAGACGTCTCAAATATGGAGTGGACCTTTGGAGAGAGTTGCTCTACACAGATGTGTAGCAGATACCCACTTATTCTGTCTTGGCCAGAGATGTTAGGAGCACACGCTGATACAGAGCATTGCCACACCCACCACATGACAAACCAACTCAGGATCCATGATTAGGACCCGAGTGCAGCCATACGATGGGTGACACCTCAGCACCACACTAGTTTTTTATGGTGGCTGGAGTGCCAATTCTGCCACCAACCCCCAGGTTTTTCCCTGCAGGTTGGTGGGCCTACATGCAGGGGTGGATGCAGATTAAAGTCATACCCAGAACGACCAGAGGTCAGAAGTTTTAGTTTATTTTTTTGAAGGTCTCTGTTGACATCATTTGAAGTGAAAGAGGGCCGACACCAAGCTCCAGTTCTGAGTCTGTTCTTGTGGTGAATAATTTCCAAACAGATTTCATTGCATGTTTGAGCCAGCTGATAGTCAGTTTCAACCCATGCCAATTCAATTCAATTTTTCTCCTGGTGGTTCCAAACATCTTCCATTTCACAATTATTGTGGCCAACCTGCTCCTCAACAACACTATTCTCATGGAAGTTGGCAGAGAGTTCCTTGGACTGACATGCAGTGTAAATTGTGGGCTTCATTTACACGGGTGCATGTGTGTGCCTTCCTGAATGATCTCCAATCATTCCAGTTTAGCAGAGGTGGACTCCAGTCAAGTTCTCGACACATCTCAAGGAGAATTAAAGCAAACAGGATGGTCCTGAGCACAATTTGGAGTGCCAGAGCAAAGGGTCTGAATACTTCTATGAATGAGAGATTTCAGTTTCTGATTTTGAATAAATGTGCAAACCTTTCTGAAAACACGTTTTAATTTTGTCATGATTGATTATCAAGTGTTGATTGATGGGCAAAAATGACAAATTAATCCAATCAAAATTAAATCTTTTTTTCATATCGGTTTTTAGTTGGTTTTTTTTCCCAAGTCTTGTTTTGAGAACTTTTTCCCAAAGACTGATAATAGAATCAAAAGCAGATGGAAGCCCTTTGTAAGGGTTTTGAGTTGGGTTTTTTTAAGCTAGAGAGTTGAACCGCAATTGTAGTCAAACAACTGCAATGTGTCATTCACTAAAATTCTATTATTTTGCCAGACCCAAAACACTAAGATGAAAACCAAATCAAGACAAAAGAGACACAGAGCATCAATAGCAAGACTATCAAACTGCAAATGCATGTCTCAGAACAAGGGGCTCCTGTGCTACACCATTAATTATCAGTAAGTCTTTGTGATGCAATTCTCTAGCAATTTATTATTAGCGGCTTCTAAAATGGTGATGTGATGCACATAAAATGTTAACAAAAAATAATGAAATCTTTATCAGATAAACCAAATGAATAAAATCTTGTGAATCAAAAAAAAAAAAAAAGCGATGTGTCGTTCAGTTTTCCTCAATCTGAAGCGATTGTATAGGAGTAATGGTGCCGCCATCTTAAATAGTGGCTGCATTATAACATGACTGGCAATGGACGTCATTACCATACAAAATGGCATTGAGAAATCATCACAAAAATAATGATGCCAACAGCAGACAACAAAGCTCTTCTAAGATCCAAGATGGCAGCCAGGTCAGTCCATTGTTTTTGTGTTCCAGTATCTGAGGCCTGAGTTTTTATGCTTTTATGAATGATATTTTTGTCATATGGACCTGAATAATTGGTACTCTACAAGAATAATTTCTTTATTTTAGTGAGGGATATTTTGGATGATACATTTTTACTGGCTACTATTGGATTGTCACAGTACTCTAAGGCCTGTGGCTTACCTGGAATTTATTTTCTGGATCGCAGTATTTAAAGGAGACAGAGTAGTATTCTGTTGATTTTCTATTGATTTAGGTTTGAGTGACTCATATTTTCCATGAATACCTTTTCTTTCAATCTGGGTATTACTGAATATTTACTGGATATTACTTGGATTGTTATGGAACTCTAAAGGTGGATTATTTGAGGCCTAGGCCTAACTGAATCAGCTGGGATCAGCGTAGCATTTCCTTGTGTCTGAATGATTGATATTTTTCAAAACATACATATATATATTATTTTAAACCTGATCTAAGGATTCACCTCTGTTGTTGAATTTTGGACTTTGTGGCATGGTAGCTTTCTGACTACGAATTGTTATAGGACTTTGGGTAAGATGAAATGATCATATTTCTCCTGGTCTACAGTTCAGTTTAGACAATCTACTGCTACCTGATCTATTTTTCAACCAAATGGCATTTCAAACTGGCATTATGTTCTCTTTTATAAGCTTGGTGTTTAATCAGTGCAACTCTGGATTAAATGAATAAAATGCATACAAGGGGGAAAATGTTCTCATCTTGTGCAGACAACTGTCATCTTCATTGACGAGTGTTTCTGAGTCATATCATCAGTCAATTAGTCCACGTCAACATCTGAAGAGTTATCATTTTCAAGTCACTGTCTGTGTCAAGATAGCAAAACCCAGACACATAACCATTCTAGGCTAGGAGGCTGTGACGATGTGGGTTCTGGCTCCACACTCCCATTGCTATTCGGGAGCCCTTCAACCCAAACACCGTCGGTAATGTTACCGATGAGCTAGTCAGTGAAGGCAATACACAATTGAGCAAGGGGATGGTATAAAGTGCAAAAGTGCTTTAATAAAAAAAAAACAATCATCAAAACAAAGTGTCCATAAAGTAAAGTGCAGTGCTTCAGTTCTTCAATAAATTAATAATCCATAAAATGAAAACGTGGAGGTAAAACCATTAGAAAAATCAATCCTTTAAAACCCAAGGTTAAAACGTTCAGGAAGCAGTATTTAAAAACAATTGACAAACCCGGTGCCTTCGTTTACAACTAGCGTCTCTCCTGCTTCACCCATCAGGGCCCCGCAACAAGGGAGACGCGCACACTACAGCTGACTTGGCTCCGGTCGGCTCCTCCGGACAGCGACTTGGGAATCCCTTAACGGCCAAGGCTCTCACGTTAGGGACACCGCGTCCCAAGTCCCGACTCCCGCTACCTTCCGCGGAGAGTCCTGCACCTTCCCGGTCACTCCCGCCCTTCTGAACAAACTTCTACGGGGCGACCACAACCACTTCTCCCGGATGTTGGCCAAACACCCAGGCTGCCTTCAGCTGCCTGCGAGCACTCGCCCGCTTCCTCCTGCACCGATTTGCTCGCCTGCTTCCTCACTCGCTCCCTACAACCTCCGTCTTTTCCTTTCCTCTCATCTCCCCCCAAAACCGTCTCGCGCTTCTTTTAAATGACGAGGGTCCATGACAGCTGCAGCATTAGCCACGGGAGCAATCACGGATGTGGGCAGTTCCTCACCTGTACACTCGGTGAGAAACGGCCACACCGCCGACTGCCCCGCGGCTTGCTACAACAACGCCCCCCTCACGAAGCCGCCTCGGGTGCGGTGATTATTTATTTAAAATGGCCTTTGCCCAGTGAGCTGTGGACCCACTATACCACAGAGGCCAGCTACAAGACTACGACAATAATTTCATTTTATAGTTTGAAAAATTGTGTATTATAACATAGTAAGTAATTCAATGGCCACTTCCTGTACATGCAATCCTGGCCAGAAATAGACATAAATATAGAAAACAAATCAAAAACCATTCAGTCTTTTTGGTAGGTGTTGCAAGGATGGGCTGAATAAAATTAAATACACATCTAATTGCATTGCAATGGGTTATTTCTTCAAGCAGCTATTTTTTCTCAATATTTTCCAGTCTCTATAACAGGTGACCATTGTTTAAGCTCCAAAAATCTGTCTTCGTACTTAAAATCCTGGAAATGAGTCTGACATATAAGTGAGGCTCTTGTATAAAGTAATTTCACAACAAGGGGAAAAAAAAGAGAGATAAGAATATAATTACACGTCTGTGTCAATAGCATGTCTTCCACAGACAAGCCTTCCTGAAATATATTATAATATTTAAATCATACTTGTTTTGGTTTGTCGTACAATTGACCTAAAGGCTTGTTCAGCCTTGTGTATGAATGGTGACAGATGTTTCTTCCATACTTATTAGATATTGTTTTTAGGGTGTAATTTATCAAGAGAAACAAGTTGTTTAATGCCTGTTATTATTTCCATTGGGTTGAGGGTTGCAGTCATTCATGGTGAATGGCACCATAACCAGAAAGCATTTGTGCCGAATCAATTGATTTTTAATGCGTCTTTTCTCTCCTTTTTATAGGGATGATTACTATACTACAGACTTTAAACTCTGTTCATGTATTAAAAGTTAACAGTTTCTTTTGAGTAATTATTTAGTTTAATGTTGAATATTATCTCCTTGATATAAAGTATTAGAGGCCTAAAGTATTTCCATCATTATGGTCTTGGCTAAGTTTTACAGCCGGATGCCATTCCTGACACTAACCCTTTCTATTCATTCAAACTTGGGACCAGCACCACTGGAGGCTAAATTATCAGAGGCCTAAGTACCTTGTATTAAATCATACAAAATTTTGTAGCTCAGATTGCAACATAAGGGTAGCTTGGTGGTTAGTACAGATTCGTTCTCCTAGAATCAACTCCAGGCCCTGTGTTTTATCGTGAGAAGTGTTCACGAAAGGTACTTTAACCCCTAAGGTTCTTTTATATTGGTAAACAAGGTAATACTGGAAATGCATGAATTATTAGCCTTCATTTACATGTACACTTCCCTGTTTGACATTGTTCCTTTAGGGGGAAATATAGCTCCCTAATTGGAATAAGTTCTTTTATAATTTCGGCGTTTTAAGTAACCGAAAAATATAGAGATATGATATTAAAAGGCAATATCCCTCCCATAGTGATACGGCGGTAAAAAAATCACATAAGAGTGAATAACTTAGCTTTCTTTACTGACGATTTACGCGGCATTACAAACGGAGGAAGCCATAGCATGACAATACCAAGGTGGGAATTGATGTATACAGTCTGCCATTTTCCGTCGCTGCGCTGAAAGGATTTTCGGGACAAATGACGATATCACTCATTCGGCCGTCGGCTACAAAGTGTTTTGGCAGTAGTCCAAGCCTTATATACTGTCTGCTTCATGTGCAGGCCCTCTCTGGTCTCCAAACAAGGAAAGGAAAGGACTCAACCCCACCTCCAAAAATACAGGAATAGCACAAGGCCTACCCTCACAGTTGTCCCCTTTATTCTCCAAACTGCTAAACTAGTGGTTTCTAAATACAGGCAGACTAGCCCCGGTGTGCCAAACTTGGCTTACACATGTGAATGAATCCATAAAATAATTTCTTGTACAGAGCACAGTGACATTAAACTTACATTCGTGTTAGAGACATTCAAGCAACACTCATGTCTCAGGATATTCGGTTGCTACTCATGTCTCACATACAACAGTGGCCTGTTGCTGCCCCTGCAGGGTTACAGAAATGGCCTTCTACACTTGGGTCGCTATAACAAAAACTCCAAATACAAAGCAAGAACACCTCAACAGTGGCCGAGGCTGGGTACTATGGAATGTTCAGTTAATATACTGTGGACACTAGGGGTCGCTGTTGCCCCTTTAAACCCAACAGACAGACACTCAGGACACAGGTTAAATGCACCAAGAAGATCTTTAATTGCTTTTCTTCTTTAAACAGTGCTCTCTAAGCACCACTGCCACACTAACACAGGCAGGTAACAAGTAAATACCACAATGAACACAATTCTCTATCTCCTCCACACCTCCCAGCAAGATTTCTGTCCACCTTCACCCGACTCTGGCTAGCTTGCTGGGTTCCCAACAGTCCTTTAAATAGTCCTTGGTCCGGACTATTGAAGAACTCAAGTTTTTTAATCTGCCCGGAAGTACTTTGAGGCGTCCGTCCTCGTTACTTCCTAGTACTATAAGGGAAACATGACTCCCCAGGTCCTTTCACAGCATTCCCTGGTGGCACACAACAGGGCTGAGAAACCGAACTCCAAGTCACAGAATCCGGGGGCACCACTACACTCCAGGGGAATATTTTCAGGGAGGCAGTGTCCACAAGTAGGTGCTTTCCCCCATCCTTCCATCTCAGTAGCGTCCCGGCCATTTGTTACACTACTGTATAAAAATCTTTTACAATATATTACAAGTGTCATGATGATCTTGCTATACAAAAATGGCCATTTGTATTTAACAGTGTCCAAACTAAAAATTCAGACCTGAGAATCAGTAGGCTTTACATCGTAAGATCCAAGTTACCTGAACTATTCTATAACATTTCAGTAATTATTTACCACTCTGATGCTAATTTTTCTTGTCATAAAATAGGTCATTATGATAGCAATTGAATTCATAATTAATTGCAGAATTACAGTATTTGAGGGTTCCTCTTGAGTGCCTCTTTCTCTTGCACGATTTGATTTAAAAACTAATCAGCACATAGTCATCTCATTACAGGCTTAAGTTTTGAGTTTGGAATTTTTCTGTCCAGTCATTCTAGCTGTAGGCCATCCTTAAGAAACGTGTACACACACACACAAAACCCATCATTAAGATATCAATGTTTTTGGTATCAGGGGTCCCTAAAACACTGAGATACGTCGAAAACCCTGAAATCGAAATTTTTGATGAATCTAAAGCCTTTGCTCCTCCTCCATAGATGATAGGTTATGGTGGGGGAGGGCGCAAAGAATAAATTACATGAAAGGCTCAGTGAGAGGCTAATGGTGAAGCTAACAATCCATTTAAGATTGGATTCTGAGTTTGATTTAGTTTGTTGTATTACTTCAAGTTTAGTGATGCCAAAATCTTCTTCTTCTTTCAGCTGCTCCTGTTAGGGGTCACCACAGCAGATCATCTTCTTCCATATCTTCCTGTCCTCTGTATCTTGCTCTGTCACACCCATCACCTTCATCTCCTTTCTCACCACATCCATAAACCTTCTCTAAGGCCTTCCTCTTCTCCTCTTGCCTGGCAGCTCTATCCTTAGCACCCTTCTCCCAATATACCTAGCATCTCTTCTCTGCACATGTCCTTACCAATGCAATATCACCTCTTTGACTTTGTCTCCAAACTGTCCAACCTGAGCTGACCCTCTATGATCCATCCTCACCATTCCACTGACCTCCCTCTCATTCTTCCCACTGATCTTCATTCATCTCTTCCTTAGAGCATATCTCCACCTCTCCACGGTCTCCTCAACCTGCTCCCTACTCTCGCTATTTATTGGTTTTATCTTCATGCACTATTGTATATAAGGATTATTTATTTATTTAAAGATTTGTGCTGCATTTATCAATTGGACGCAGTTTGGAATAAAACGGCACTATGCACTTTTTGATGCACTGGTCTTCTGTGGCATGTCTTCATTGCTCTCGTCTATCCCAATAATGGCTATCAGGGCTGACACCACCATTAAGGCAAATTAGGCATTCGGCTTGGGCGTGCGAATTAGCTACCAAACAGTCAATTGTTGAGCTAATAAGCTTGGCCTAGGGCACAACATAACCTAGCACAGGCTGTCACATGCGGCTGGGGGTAGAGCCCAGCCGGGACGCCCAAGGGGACCGGAGGAGGGCTGGTGCCTCCTCCCGACCACGAGGGGGCGACCGCCCTGGTTTTGTTAATGGCCTCGGGTAGGGGGCTTGGAAGCCCAACCCTGTAGGGGCCCGTGGCCACCGTCAGGTGGCGCCTCGTGCCTGAAGAACCCTGGAGCCCAGCACTTCCGCCACACCAGGAAGTTCTGGGGGGAAGAATAATGGGGACACCCAGAGGGCTTCTGGGTGCGCAGCCGGCACTTCCGTCACACTGGGTCGTGTCCGCGGAGGAATGCCGGGAAGCAGCTGGAGCCCATCCGGGATGTGATAAAAGGGGCCGCCTCCTAACAGTCGAGAGCGGAAGTTGAGTGGAAGAAGGATGGAGCTGGAGAAAGGACTGGAGGCGGCCAGAAAGGCATTGTGAAAGGCCCAGACTTTTGGGGGATTGGTGCTGGAGGCACTGGGATGTGCACTAAAACTGTAAATAGTGTAAATAGTAGTGTTAGAAATAAAAGTGTGCTGGGTGAACAAACGATGTCCGTCTGTCTGTGTCCGGGTCCCGTTCCACAAGGCACAGGAAGTGCCAGGTAGAAGAAAATGACAAGCTGCAGGGACCCAGGGATCACAATAATAGATATTAAATATGGAACATTTCTGTATCTACCTTGAAAACATAATTATTATTGTTCATTAAAATGCTAGTGCAGTAAAAAATCCTTAAATATATTTTTCGATGATCAAATATTATATTTTACTTTCATTGCAGGCAGTGTAACGCGTCACATCCCAGGCCTTGTCCTTATTTTTATCTGCTCCAGCTGTCAAGGCCAAGTGTAAGTACAAGTGAAGCCAACTATTCACATATTACCTGGCATCCAGATATCAGTCTTGCCCACAACATATCAGATTCAACATTCATCTACGTTTTTTTTTTTTCCATTAATAGGTTCTGATCTGGAGTGGCACAGTGGTGCAGTGGGTAGCGCTGCTACCTGGCAATAACAGGTGTCACGCATATGATGTGATGTAATTAACACTGATTTTCTACACTACCACAATCTGGACCTTATGATTGTACAACTGACTTACCCAACGGAAAAATCTCTGCAATCTCCAGAACAGAAACAAAAGTGATGGAGGATTACATAAAACAAATTCTGGAGAGGGGCGGCATGGTGGTGCAGTGAGTAGCACTGCTGCCTCACAGTTAGGAGACACAGGTTTGCTTCCCGGGTTCTCCCTGGGTGGAGTTTGCATGTTCTCATCATGTCTGCGTGGGTTTCCTCCGGGTATTCTGGTTTCCTCCCGCAGTCCAAAGACATGCAGGTTAGGTGCATTGACGATCCTAAATTGTCCCTAGTGTGTTTGGTGTGTGTGCGCACCCAGCAGTGGGCTGGCACCCTGCCCGGGGTTTGTTTCCTGCCTTGCACTGTGTGTTGGTTGGGATTGGCTCCAGCAGACCCCTGTGACCCTAGGATATAGCGGGTTGGATAATAGATGGATGGAGGTTCTGATCTTGTCTTACCTCTCATTGAGTCACTTGTGCAACTGTTTCACAGAATGCAGCTTGTGATCCTGTCTTCATTGTTCATCACTGTGCTCCATGGAGCACCTGGGTGTCACTGTGTTGGGTAGCAGAGGCACTTTGGGTCAATAGGTTCTTGTAGAAAGGTAAGCTGTCAAGACTTGAGCAACTCTAGAAAGAAAGACCATATTATTGTTGAGAGCAAACCATTGATTTAGTGTGCCATTGTGGCTTGAGCTTCTGCATGTTTCTTAATTTTAATACTTATCTGTTCTTTTTGTAATGACGTTATATTCTTTTGCTTTGCTAAGTAAGTGTGTTATTCCACCTTCTGGATCATAAAGGAAGCCCTTGATCTGCAGGCAACACATTAATTTAATTGGATAATCAGTGACTTAGATATTTTCTTGTCTCCCTCCCCTGTACTTTTCACTAAGTTGCTCGGTGTGTTCTTTTGTCTTTACTGCCCACCACACATTCTTCACTACACGTTCACCTTTCCACATTGAGGTGCATTTAGAATACAATCAACTGAAACCTCAGACAAGTGATCTCCATGGAACTAATTCTGCGACTTCTAAAATCAACGGGCTGCACCAGTGAGGATTTAGGGGTGTCATATTAAAGGGGGCGCATACTTGTAAAATCATTTATGTTTTATATCTGTCATTAGTTTAACTTTCCTTTCCCCCTTTTCTCCAGCTGTGTCATACGTGTAATTGGTTGTACACAATTCTATTCGTACTTCTGTTTTAAATCATCATGGAGAAGCATGCTGAAATATGACATGCTGCATATTTTCCACCTGGAGACACACCAAAACACACCATCATCCACATTTCCGTGTTTTCTTCACATAAAAATTAAGTACATGAGAAGGCCCCACCTGTTACAATGCAACTGCTGTTTCCTCTTTCTTGATTCCTGCACAAGAGGTTAAGGACGTACCTGCTCCAAGAACTGTTGAGCTTTGATTTTCTTTTCTGTATCTGATGCATCTTTAGGATTTATTTTGATTTTAACCTGTGCTCTTCGTTTAAATTTGAAAAGACAGGCAGACACATGTGGAATTATTACATGTAAGTTCTTCCAGACAGGAACAAAATGCCTTTCTTTTTGTGTCAATGGCAAGAATTTCACTGGAGGCAAAATCGATGGTTACAACAAGTTATCAGTTCTCGTTGAAAACACTTTCGTTTTGCTCATCACTAATCTTCACTAGATGATGTATCTCTGACTCCATCTCATACAAACAATATCAGTTAAACTTAATTATTTTCATATAAGGTGTGTAAAAGAAATTTATGGAAGAGGGCATCGATTCCATTCTAACAGGAGATTAACAAATGAGGAAGGGAATGTCTGTGTACCCCCAAAAAATAGAAATAGTTCTTTTGAGTAGGATACACCTTAAAGAGAAGTGCAAGCAAAAAAAAAAAGAATGAAAAGTATCAGTTTCTATCTATCTATCTATCTATCTATCTATCTATCTATCTATCTATCTATCTATCTATCTATC
>JANRMT010062852.1:23059488-23078471 GCA_026402145.1 Polypterus bichir lapradei | reverse complement strand
AGCCATAGTCCACAATATATAAATGATTTGGATGGGAATACAAGTAATAAGCTGGTTAAGTTTGCAGAGGATACCAAGCTTGGTGGATTGCCAGATAATCTTGAATCTGTTGAATCATCACATAGGGACTTGGACAGCAGACAGGCTTGGGCAGATTTGTGTCAAATGAAATTTAATGCCAGTAAATGTAAACAACAACATTTATTGATATACCACATTTTCATACAAGGGCGGCAATGAGGTGCTGTGGGTAGCGCTGCTGCCTCGCATTTAGGAGGCCTAGGTTCACTTCCCGGGTCCTCACTGCATGGAGTTTGCATGTTCTCCCTGTGTCTGCGTGGGTTTCCTCCGGGTAGTCCGGTTTCCTCCCACAGTCCAAAGACTTGCAGGTTAGGTACATTGGCGATTCTAAATTGTCCCTAGTGTGTGCTTGGTGTGTGTGCCCTGCGGCGGGCTGGCGCTCTGCCCGGGGTTTGTGTCTGCCTTGCTGGGCTGGGATTGGCTCCAGCAGACCCCTGTGACCCTGTAGCTAGGATATAGCGGGTTGGATAATGGATGGATTGTCATACAAACAATGTAGCTCAAAGTGCTTTACATGATAAAGAAAGAGAATAAAGACAAAGTAAGAATTAAAATCAGACAACACTAATTAACATAGAATAAAAGTAAGGTCCGATGGCCAGGGAGGACAGAAAAAACAAAAAAACTCCAGACGGCTGGAGAAAAAATAAAATCTGCAGGGGTTCTGATGCCACGAGACTGCCCAGCCCCGTCTAGGCATTCTATCTAATATAAATGTGTTACACATTATTACATATAGTATTACACAGAGGAAGTAAAAATGTTAGGTTAGAATACACAATCAGCGGTTGGAAAAATCGAAAGTACACCTCATGAGAAGATTTAAAGAGTCGTATTAGACTCAACACTATCAACAGTGTTTAGAAGCCATTAAAAAGGCTAACAGAATGTGAGGTTATACGGGGTGTGGCAGAAAAATAATGAGACTGATTTTTTATTTACCAAAGTATTTTTTTCAAACATCAATGTTATCCCCTTCAAAAGTAGTTCCCTTGGGCAGCTACACACCGATGGAGACGTTGTTCTCACTGTTGGTAGCAGCGCTGGAAGTCTTCAACCGGTATGGTCTTCAGCATGTCCGTTACACTCTTTTGAATGTTTTCTAAAGTCCCGAAATGACGTCCTTTGAGGACATTTTTCAGTTTAGGAAAAAGGAAAAAGTCACACGGACTGAGGTCAGGTGAATAAGGGGGCTGGGGAACCACAGGAATGCGTTTTGAGGTCAAAAATTCTGTTATGGAGAGGGCAGTGTAACATGGGGCATTGTCATGATGGAGCATCCATTTGTCTGCAATGTCTGGTCTCACGCGAATGACCCTTTTTCTGAGCCTTTCATTGTTCACTCAAAGTTCTTAATGTTAAACGACGGTCTGATCTCACAAGAGTGTTCACGCATTCGATGTTTTCATTGGTTTTCGAAGTTGAAGGCCTCCCTGAACGGTGTTCATCTTCAACGTGTTTTCTGCCTTCCAAAAATGATTTGTGCCAAAGTGTTAACTTTTCAAACGTCACACTTGCCGATTCTCCAAGCTTAACACAAAATTTAATGGCACAACGTTGCTCCAAATTCCGCTGTTCCATTTTGCGTGACGCACAACCAAAAACACAACTTTATTTCCGACAAAGTTGCTCTTCTATCAGCTTAATCAGTCGGCCCATTCTCCTCTGACCTCTAGCATCAACAAAGCATTTTCACCCACAGGACTGCCGCATACTGGATGTTTTTCCCTTTTCACACCATTCTTTGTAAACCCTAGAAATGGTTGTGCGTGAAAATCTCAGTAACTGAGCAGATTGGGAAATACTCAGACCGGCCCGTCTGGCACCAACAACCATGCCACGCTCAAAATTGCTTAAATCACCTTTCTTTCCCATTCTGACATTCAGTTTGGAGTTCAGGAGATTGTCTTGACCAGGACCACACCCCTAAATGCATTGAAGCAACTGCCATGTGATTGGTTGATTAGATGATTGCATTAATGAGAAATTGAACAGGTGTTCCTAATAATCCTTTAAGTGAGTGTATATATATAGTAAGAAAGGCGCTATATTGCGCCCGACCCGACACAGATTGGACACGGGAGGCACATGTAAAACAAATACTCTTTATTTTTTCTTCAGCTGGACAGCACGTCTTCCCCGTAATCCCTCCAGCCACAACACAGTCCCAAGCACTAAATACTGAGGCACCACACTCCTCTCTTTCACCACCACCACTCCTCCACAGCTTTGTCCTCCTTCCACCCGACTCTGGCCAACGAGTGGTGGTTTCTGGCTCCCTTTTATCAGGCACCTGGAAGTGCTCCAAGTGGTTGATTGCTGGCCTCCAGCTGCATTTCCAGGTGCGGCGAAACCAGTGCCCAAAAGGAGCCAGTCATTCCTGGTGCAGCACCCCCTGGCGGCGCCTGTGGAACCTCACAGAGCTGCACAGAACTCCAATCCCCATGAAGTCCTGGGGAAGTCTGGGGCACCGCTGCAACCCAGGGATGCTGCCATCTAGCGTCCAGGGGGAGATTCTGGGCTTCCCACCCTTGTCCGCCTGGCAGATGTGGTGAAGGGGCGTCCCGGCCAGGCATGGGCCCCAGCCATCTGCCATAATATATATATTTATGTAGTGTCATGGACAGCAAGCTTGGCTTGGCATTTCAGTTGGGATGGTTCAAGGTCTCTTACCTGGCAAGGGGAAACCACCCACATAGGCTATTTGCTCCCCAAATACAATAGTTTTCCTAGGCTATGGTGCCTACATGAACACCCATGGGACAGGCTGTGAATTGGTCCCATGAGACAGCCCTGCTGGGTTCTATGGGCCACCAGTGGATAGCTGCAGGGATCAACCACCCTACTTTAAGGAACTTCCACCTGACCTGTAAGGGCTTTCAGCGTGTAGCACTGCAAGACCAGATGTACTGCCAGTTCTGACATAAAAGGGGTCTGACATCTGAGCTCAGTAGTCAAAGTCAGGAGGCAGAGGCTTAAGCTCACCTGGTGGAATGGAAGGAAAAGAAAAAGATGGAAAGAAGATAATTGTGTTTCAATACTTCTGTAAATGATACTAAGACTTCTTGTTGAAGGCATTTACTAAAAATAACATTATTTGAACATGGAATTTGTGTTGGTGTTGGTGTGTTTTAGGGCTTGGGGGTGTGAGATCACAGCATATATACAGAGTCATGCATGTGTGCATTGGAGATGTCTTAAGGGCTCTGGTGAAGGTAGTTACCTGCCAAACCAGGGGTTGGCACTGTTTGCTAATGCTGTCTTTATTTCTCCCTCTGCAGAATGGAAGACTTGCAACCATTTCACCTCTGACGTCATTTCAGTTGTCAACACCTGCCTGGAAGCCATATGGCCAACAGTAAGGTCATGTTGGTGTTAGTATAACAGCTTCAAGCACAGTTTAACAGTGGTCAAAAAAAGCAAGTCTCAGTTTTTACTGTGAAATGGAGACCGTCCAGTGTGTAGTAGTCCACAGCTGGTATTTCAAGGCCCTATTTTGTCTTTTAAGGAATGGCTTTGTTCCTGCCACTCACCCTGTCAAACCTGCAGCACAAAGTCTCCTCTTCACAGCAGAAACAGTTGCTTTTTTAGACCTGCACTGTTAAGCTGTGTTTGAAGCTGTTGTGCTGTGAGGTGCCGATCACGCAAGCTGGTGACCCTCAGACTCTTGTCTTCTGATTGGGTGGTGACTTTGGCTCTGCCAGATCTTACTATCAGAGTTTCTTCTGGTGTCAAACTGCCTTTGGACTGTGTAGGACACCATTGTACTCACCGACAGTTTGATTTTTATTTTTGAAATTTCTCTAAATGAAAAGCCTGCACTGCTAAGAGTAATAATACTCAGTCTTATTTCTTTTGTTAATGACAGTTTTCTTGCGATTATCACTGGAATATTGTCTTAACAGTACTTCAGAGGCTGTAGTAACACAGTCTGCTTTAAGATAGATAGAGGGTTTTAAAGTAATCAGCAGAAGTTGGGACACCTGGACAAATTGTGTGCTTCGTTTACTTGAATTGCTGCAGAACATCAGTAGATTATAACCTCTTAGTTGTTCCATGAAGAAGGACCATTTGTAATATTCTTATATTTCCTTTTTTGTCAGTTTTTGCTACAATAAACTTTATGCTTAAACCTCTGGCAGTTTATTGCTTGCCTGTTCAAAATTTTAGGTCATTCAATGCAGTTCAGCTGATTAAATTTGAAGAAAAACTGGAAAAACTGAAGTGTTCTAAATATTTTGTCCATTAGTTTATATATACAGTATATATACTAGAGGGCTTTGCCAACCTGCTCACTTCACTTGCCAACCCCCGTACCTGCCCTGCACACTAGCCTCTGTGCGGTTCTGCTGATCGCGTATGGGGATGCAGATGCACAATTTACTATTTTACATTACAGCGAGTAATTAACCATATTAAAAAATAGTAAAACATAACAATTTGAAAGTAAATTATGTTTTATGTTGTATTAGAGTTATATGTTGCGTAATACAATTTCATTTGGCTTTGAAATTAATATGCAAAAACTTTTTAAACTTACACTTACTGTAAAACTTCAATAAAAACTATTTTTTGAATTACATTTTCAGCAATGTCGCATTGAATTTTGATTCTGTCTTTGGACTTTCATCGTGACAATGCAATGTATAACTGCCCTGATTGAATTTTGTTTCTTTCTCTCTGTTAAATAAAACGACTTTTTCAAATGTTTGGCTCTAAGATTTGTAAATTGTCTTTGCAAAGACTATTCTAACAGGAAACGGATAATGTTTTAATATATATGACATATCAACATCTCCTTTGTTGTCTAATGTTATCCCCTGAAGATGTACTACATTATCTTCCTTGGATGCATCCTTCTTTCTACAGTAATTCGTGCGGAGGAAGACCAGACGGTGTTAATGGTTGTAGATATTCTTTGGGAAATTGCAAGTTAATGTTTTCATCTTCTACACGATCACCACCAACTGTTTCAGCATAGTCTATTGATACACATTTAACCAATTTGCCATGTAACCGATCCACATTTTTGGCAATAATTCATTTGACTTCATCTCTTCTCTGTGCTAGAATTGCCTGTGTACTCATTTTTACTGTTGATAACCCTTCTTCAATAAAATTTGGACATAATAAGTCTTCTTTAATTGGGAACAGCACTGCTATCATTTAAAAACTTCAATTTGCATCGAGGAAACCAAATTTACGGGTGGCTGCCCCAAACCTTGCTATGGCTCTTTGTGGCTTTTGTGACAATATATATATATATATATATATATATATATATATCCCTTAAACCCTTGTCCAAGATGCCAGACACCAGATAAAAGTCCAACAATATGACTTTTTATTAATCAACAGTGCACAAAGCACCCTCCTTTCCACAATACTCATTAAATACTATCAAATACACAATAATAAACCAATCCTCCACTCCCAGACGCGTTGCCACCCTTCCACCCAGCTCAGTTCACCATCTGGGAGCTCCCACAATCCTTTTATCCTCCCTGACCCGGAAGTGTTCCAATCCCCAGTCCATGTAATGTCCTATCACTTCCGGGTCAGATCAAGTGTCCTTTTCTTCACCTCGGAAGCACGTCATTCCCCTTGTCCATGTGACTCAGACGTACTTCCGGGGCGTAAGGCAAATAAACATCGTTCCTCCCTGCAGCTTCTCCTAGTCGCCCCAATGGTATCTTCGGGGCACCTCCATACTGCAGGGAGGACTCCACCTAATGGCTTGGGGGTATAGGCCGGGATGAATGGCCGACCATATTCCACTATATATATATATATATATATATATATATATATATATATATATATATATATATGTAAGTATTGTCATACATGTGCTCATTGGAGGCAGCTAAAGGTCTTGAATTAGGACAATTCTACACCAGACCAGGTGGATGCCGAAAGTGTACTAATCATTTCTCTTTTTGCACGCCACTTACGGGAAATTCTGCCTGGCTCTGACAAAGTCACTTTCGGTTCCAGACCCACTGATGTCACTTCCTCTGATTGTCTTTGCCTCAGAAATTCAGTTCTATTTTGCACTCTAACCATTACACATCTGTACATCAATTCTATCCATTTTGCTGCCTGGAACAATAGACGGGTGGCTACCTCAAACCTTTCTGTGGCTCCTTTTGTTTGTCTTTGACAATATATATACAGTATATATATTGTGATGCCCAGGAGGCGTACCAGCCACCCTACCCGACACAGACAGGCAGATGCTAATACTATCCAGTACACACCTTTTATTCCAAGTGGGGCAGCGCTTTCTCTTCGCTCGCCACTTCAGAGTACAGAACAATAAAGCACAAGAAAACTAAACACAGTCCTTTCTTCTCTCTCTTTCTCTCTTCTTCTGCCGCCTCAACTCCTGTGCCAGCAAGCTTCGTCCACCTCCTCCCGACTCTGGCTCCCCAAGTAGTGTCAGCTGGCAAATTTTATAAGGTACCTGCAAGTGCTCCAGGCGCACTTCCAGCAGCACTCCCTGGTGTGATGGAAGTACTGCAAGGGCACCCGGAAGTGCTCCAGGTGCTCTCAGATCCTCTTCTGGCAGCACTTCCAGTTGGTACCATCGACTGCCCGCCACATTATACATACACACACACATAAATATAAATATATATATATATATATATATATATATATATATATATATATATATATACACACACACACTGTATATGTTTATGGACTGTGCTGATCAACCTCATACATATGCAGTCAGGATGCTTCAGACCTGGTACAGCAGCAACCCACCTTAAACTCTGAGACACCACCACATGCATCTGAGGAGTTCCTTGGTCCACAACTGAGCATGCCAAGTAGATGTTCAGCACCATGGCATCGCTCTATGTGTTCTAGGGTTCAGAGAAAGGTGTATGGTGCCAGTGTCACAGTGGGCAGCCATTATTACCTGTCACATGTAATGGTATGTTTGCTGTTACAAAGAATAGTGAAAACCTGAGGGTTCTTCTAGTTACCTTACCAACTAGCCATCCACCATGTACACCACCATCACATCCATCAAAGCTACATTGCCTCGGAATAAATGAATCATGGGTTGACCCAGGACACCAAGCCATAACATTTGTTAGCCTCATCTTGGCATCACGGATGACTTGTGCATTAATGGAATGCCATTGATCATTGATAACAAAAGCAGCTACATTCTCAAAAGGTGCCCTTATTGCATTATGAGTGCAGTCAATTACCACAATTACATTAGGAAAACTAGAAACTGCTGCAAACTGCATTTTGACATTGCTCATCTTTTATATTAGCCAAAACACATTACGTTTTATGTATATACACCCACAACCAGGCCGAAACTCATCAAACCGTCTCATCAGTCAGCTAATGACTTTCAGCACAGCAGGCATGAGGGGCGCTGCATCTTGGCTGAGATACCCTCGACCTGTCAGCCAGTTCCCTGAGAAGTGACAACAGGTAGCCAACATAAACTAATGAAGACCCAAACGACCCTTCAGTGCAAATATACAGAATTGGCCCCCTTTAAAAGGAACTAAAATCCAATCTGTACTTCATCTTCCTCACTTTTGTGGTTTAATGTGTTTGTCATATTAGTACAGATTATGACAATGGCTCGATGATATGAATTACTATACACATGAGTCATCATTTAGTTAGTTTGGCTGCATTACCTGAATTAATCGAGAGTGTCGTCATTTCCCATTTTCTCTGAAATGTTGTGTACCAATGGGGTCAGAGTTGCCGTAAATACACGTGTTCTTCAGTCAAGTTTTCTTTTATAAATCCTGACTATATTAAGCAGTTCAGGTCTTGTTTTGTGTGTTTTATAAATCTGACCCCTAGTTACTATTATTTTATTTTTGCTCGAATTTCTTTCTCCCACATCCTAATAATGCATTTGTCAGGTAAAACTGTGGTCAAGTAGCTAAGTTAATTAGTCCCAGAATGGACTGGCGTCCCAAGCAGGCTCAATTTGCACTGCTGTTAACAAATGTCATAACCTCGGAATGGAGACTGCAGGTTCAAAAGAAAGGATTGATGGGTGAATAAGGTCAAGATAGGGCTAGTGTTATTAGCCCTGCTGCCTCACCACGCCTATACTGTCATGAAGATCAGATTGGTTTGAAGTTAATTACTTTAGCTTTTAGCTTTTAATTTATTACATTTTCAACCTGCCATTTAAAAAAATGTAAAGTAAATCTCATGAGGTGCCATACTTTAGGGCATGCAGGCCTTCAGTGTGGTGTGACAGGTAAGAGGCTGAAATTGAGAAACAATTTAATTTTGTCAGCTTGCAGGCTCTCACTCCCTCTTTGGTCTAATAAAGTAGTGAGGATTGCAGGTGAATTAAGGTAAAAGCAAGAAGCGACAAGCCCCCCAGAGTACCTGCTCTTCAAGTTACAGGAGAGTTTAAAAAAATAAAATGTTGTTTACCTTGATTATGTGGGACTTAAAGAATGTCGACTCACGCAACCGCATGGCCACCGCCTTGTGCTCTCGCCTCAGACGCAGTGGGACTCGGCTGTAAACTTTCACCTGAGATCAAATTCGTCTGTCATGATTTATATACAATTCATCATGTAGGTAGTCTGAGATTCAAGATGAGACTTTGTTTCTACTGGTACTTTGTTCAGGGTTGGTGTCGGTCATGCATCAAGTTCTGGTTTTACAAATGCTGCCTCTCTGCACACTAAAGTTGGTTTAAGTAGGTTTGGGAAATATTTGACTTAATGAAACGTTTTGTTTAATATTCTTCTTCAATTATCTGCTATAGGGCAGTTCATCTGGTTGCCATTTCCTCCATTGTAGTCTGTCTTTTCCTCTTCTTTTCATTTCTTGGTATGATTTACCACTTTTCAGATAATTTAACATGTTCTGCCATGACCTTCTTCTTGATTTCTTTCTCTCCAGTTTAACCTCCAGAACTAATTTCAAGAAGAGTTTAGCTGCAGATCTCCACAGCTCTCGCTAAACAGCCAATTGGATTCCACATTTATGTCACTTGGTTAACTCGACAGTTGTCATTATTTGAGTCAGACAACCCACCCAGAGCCCTAATCTTAACCATAGTGTAACTGAATGTATCAAAGAGTATTTGGATGCAGCCACTGCCATGTGAGAAGCTCCACGCTGGACAGAAAACACGTGACCTCCACTGTCCACCGCAAGGTGTGGTGGTCCACGCTAGACAAGAAACACATGATGCCACTATCCTCTGCAAGGAGTGGAGTTCTACACTAGACAGGAATCAGATGACCTCCACTATCCACTGCTAAGTGTGGGGGGGTCCACGCTAGACAAGAAAAACGTGAACACCACTATCCGCTGCAAGGAGTTGGGGTCTACATTAGTCAGGTAAAAGGTGACCTCCACTGTGTACTGTTAGGAGTGGAGGTCCACACTACACAGAAAATATGTGAACTCCATTGTCTACTGCAATATGTGATGGTCCACACTAGATAGGAAGCTGGTAACCTCCACTTTCCAGTGTAAGGTGTGGAGGTCTACACTAGACAGGAGTCAGGTGACCCCCATTATCCACTGCAAGGTGTGGTTCCACACTAGACAGAAAGCATGTGTACTCCACTGTCAACTGAAGCTGTGGAGGTCCACGCTAGTAAGGAAACAGGTGTCCTCCACTTTCCACTCCAAGGTATGGAGGTCTACACTAGATATGAAACAGATGACCTCCACTGTCCACTGCAGGGTGTGGTGGTCCATACTAGACAGGAAACACATAAACTCCACTGTCCACTGCAAGGTGTGGATGTTTACACTAAACAGCAAACAGGTGACCTCCACTGTCCACTGTAAGAAGTGGCTGTCCATGCTGGACAAGAAACACATGAACACCACTGTCCACTGCAAGGTGTGGAGGTCCACGCTACATAAGAAACAGATGACCTTCATTTTCCACTACAAGATGTCGAAGTCTACACCACACATTAAATACATGAACTCCACTGTCCACTGCAAGGAGTGGAGAGCCATGCCAGACAGGAAACACGTGACTTCCATTGTCCACTGCAGGGTGTGGTGGTCCATACTAGACAGGAATCAAATGAACTCTACTGTCCACTGCAAGGTGCAGAGGTCCACGCTAGATAGGAAACAGGTGACTTCCACTGACCACTGTATGGTGTGGAGGTCTACACTAGAAAGGAAATCATCTCTTTTATCTCCCACAGCCCTGAGAAACTGCCCACTGAAGACAACTGATTCAGTCTCCCTTCTGGTCCATCCATTGTAAAGACAAGGCACTCCCGTCAAGGGTCACCTCATCCTGGAGAGAGAAGACCACTGGACGGAGCTGCTGAAAGAGGTCTGAACACTCCACAGAGCCTGGAACCCAGCTGATGGCTTTCCGTATTATTTTTACAATCTGTTGTTATTCCACGTGCTATCATCTACTTGTTTAAGTTCCTGGACTTTGCAATGATTTAAAGGGGCAACCCATCGGTGCTCCAACACATTGTCTGTGACTTGTGTGTTACGTCAGTTGACAACACCATCTTATTCCATCTTTCACCCCTTACTTGTCTGTTAGTGCTTCTTTAACTATTCTCCCCACACAAATGCAGGACTAAAACATACTTGGCAGAGAAGGGCTCCCAAAATTAAACACTAGCCAAATTACAGAAACAAAATAATTCATACTAACTTGAAAAAGACGCACTGTCTTTTGTTCTGGGCCTGTAGGTCTGTGTGCTTTGTTTATCTCTCGATTGTTGCATTTCTCCATTGTGGCTGACCTCTGACTACTCACAGGTCTTTTAATATAAACTTTAAAACTGTAAACTTTATTAGAAATCTATACACAGTCACACACCGAGTGTGTGTTTGTCAGATTCTGAGTCAGTGTCACGCACCATCAGAATGTCAGCATCACTTAGCTGTCCTATAAACAGAGACCACCACTTTCTCTCATTTGAGCTGAGGCAGTGAAACACACACAGAACTTTAGATCCAATGACCTTCTGAGGTGTGCCTCTAGTGCTGAGACAATAAAATAAATAAATTTTAAATTTTGATTTAATTACAGTTTCTCCCAGTTGCTTATAAGCTTTTTTTCCAGAAATCAGTGCATGTTGTCCTCTCTAAGGACATATGAGCAAAACAGCAAACATTTTTCAGTATTTCTCATTATGTATTGTCACACACGTGCGCTTGGGAGAAGGTCTAAGGGCTTAACTGAGGGTAAGACGTGAGTCAGGGGTTGATGAAGTGCACTAATGTCTCTTCTCCCTCTCCTACATATCACCAGAATGGAAGCCCAGCTGAATCACTTCCAGCTCCCTCACTCCCTTCCGCTGACCTCATTTCTGCCAAACTCCCTCCTGGACCCGCCTCATCCTGCCCACCGCCTATAAAACCCAACCACCTCACCTTGCTATTCAGTTCCATTTTGGATTTCATACCAAACACTACTCTGGTGATTTTTTACTTTCTCGTATATGAAGTATAAGGAAAGTATTGTAATCGTCCAAAGATATGATGTCGAGATTTTGATGAATCTTGATGTTTTAGACCTCTCTGAGTCGGAAAATGCTATTTTTGGAATGATGTCTGTCTGTTTGTGTGTGTCTGTGTGTGTGTGTGTGTGTATGTTTGTGTGATAACATGATAACATGAGTACACTTTTCACTTTGGTCAACCAAATTTTGCATAGAAGTATTAGGTACAAAACGTAGATTTCTATTAACTTTTGGGCTATTTCCGTTAACCAGAAGTGGTATTTTACCTTTTATTCATGCAGCTGCAGAGTCTGATTTATTAAACTTTACTTTAATAATAATTGTTCGATATATTATTAATTTGATTTGATTTGTTGTTGATGGTTCTTTAATGTACATGCTGTAATATAAACATATAATCATTGTCTTGCAGTTGTGATAAAGGCGCTATGTTGCACCTGACTATTTTCTTCAGCTGGAGAGCACGTCTTCCCCGTAATCCCTCCAGCCACAACACAGTCCCAAAAGCACTTGAAATAAAGCACAACTGATCACCACAAATCCGCCCTTCTGGAGGCACCACTCCTCCCAGGCAACCTCGTCCTCTTCCTCCTGATTATGGCACCTGAGTAGTGGCTGCAAGCTCTTTTTGTAGTCCTCCCAGAAGTGCTCCAGGTGGTAATTGGCCTAATTAGGCTGCACTTCCGGGTGTGGCTGCATTCCAGCCCACAGAGGCTCATTAAGCCATGCAGCTCCTCCGGGTGGTGGCCACAGAGCCCAACAGGTCTGAGTCCTGAAGTCTCACACCTGTGACCCAGATGTAACCCAGTAGGGCTGCCACCAAGCGTTCCGGGAGACGTAGAGTGCATCCCATGGTTGCTGCCCCAGATCTAGTGTTGAAGGGGCGTCCTGGCCACCCGTCAAATGGCTTAATCCTCAAATATCCATCCTCATATCTGAGTATACGAGAAAGCCTGGGGGAGACCACTCTCAATTATATTTTGAGGGGAATTAATGGCAATGTGTTTTTTACTGTAATATTTTTTTATCTATTTAAACATTCACTGTATTTTTTTGATCACACCTCGTATATTGAAATGTAACATGAGGTATAGCATGTTGAAAAAGAAAAGAAATGGCGTGACAACATGAGCCTCCAAGATAGACTGCCTAAGGTGATGGCTTTGCTTCCGGTGATAAAGATCCAGGTGGGTGGAAACTGGAAGTGACGTCAGAGGTGTCACGGTTGTCAGTCTTCCGGGCTGCGGAGAGAGGAAGAGAAAAGGCATTACTCAACGGTGCCCTCTGGCTTTCTGGGGGAAGATTACAATTATTCGAGCCCTTAAACTGTCCCCTATGCACATGCGTTTGACAGTGTATACATTATAACTAGATTTCAGTGGAAATATCCCACATTCACAAAATTAAAAGGAGATCTGCTGCTGGTGTACGAGATAAAAACTTTACTATTGCACAAAGGGCAGAGATTGTTCACATGGTGCTGAGGATCAATGGATTACGTTTAAGTGAAATGCAGAGAGCAATAATTGCAAACCAATTTCGAACAACATTGATATTGTCAGTATATATGGCAAGTTGAGTTAACATTTAGAGGTATCTCAAAATGCATTTCAGATACCTTAAAAAGTACATTTTAAGATATCTGAAATGCATTTTGAGATATCTTAAAATAATTTCCTTTACATTTTAAGATATCTGCAATTAATTCTGAGATATCTCAAATGCACTTTCAGATATTTCAAACTGCGGTGGGCTGGTGCCCTGCCCGGGGTTTGTTTCCCACCCTGCGCCCTGTGTTGGCTGGGATTGGCTCCAGCAGACCCCCGTGACACTGTAATTAAAATATAGCAGGTTGGATAATGGATGGGTGGATGGATGGATATTTCAAAATCACTTCCTGCCTATTATTTCAATGGGACTTCCGGTTTAATGAAAAATATCTTGAAATGTATTTGAGATATCTTAAAATGAGGAGGAAGTGTTTTTGAGATATCTTGAAATATATTTCAGAAATCTGAAAATGCACAGGAAGCTGTTTTGAGATATCTGGAAATGTATTTCAAATATCTTAAATTGTATTGTAGATATCCAAAAATGCTATTGAGACGCCTTGAAATAATTTCATGTCTTTTGAAATATCTGAAATGCATTTTCAGTGATCTTAGAATAACTTCCTGCTCATTTTGAGATATATCAAATACATTTCAAGATATCTCAAAATAACTTCCTGCGCATTTTGAGATATCTTAAAATAGACAGGAAATCCCATTCAAAGAATAGGAAATTTTACAGGATGTGATTTTGAGGTACCTCAAAATGTCCGCAGATGTATTTTAAGATATCTCAAAATGTATTTTAAGATATCTCAAAATGTATTTGAGATATCTCAAATTGCACAGGAACTTACGTTTACCTCAAATTGCATTTAAAATACCTTGAATTTCATTTCAGATATCTCAAAATATACAGTATATCATTTCAAGATATCTTGAAATCTATTTGAGATATCATAAAATGCTTTTTAGATATCTTAAAATATATGCATATATAAATCTAAAATGCATTTCCAGATATCATAAAATGTATTATGAGATACTGTATAATTTTCTTGCCATAAGTATATCCACAACTGATCAGGTCTTGAACTGCCATGACATCTACATAGTGCCCTTTGATAGGAACAATGAGCATGTGAAGGAGTGAAGACGTCAGCATGTGCAGATAATGCAACATTCACTGCATGTTCTACTCCATTCAGAAGTTTAGTGGTTCGCTCATGTGTTTCACGAGTGTCCTATCTGTTGTCATTACAGAGGATCATGGAACTGGAGTCATGTGCTCTACCAAACACATTTCTTTATGTGGATGAAGCTGGTTTCAATCTGGCCAAGGCCAGGAATCTTGGAATTACAGTTTTTATTAATTGTTACAATTGTTTTCAGACTTGTCGCAATACCATGTCCACTGCATCAAAACTCGTCACACGGTCTTCTTTACTTAATGCACCTGAGCACATCAGTTAGCCCTTGGTGTGAAATACACTTCAACCACCAAAACACTTCCGATTTCACCCAATAGTGCTTCATATTGCCATACCAGTAGCATATGCTCTGTCCCATCAGGCTACTGTGTCACTCACTCATTGTACAAACAACTGAAAAACACATGTTGTGGAAAAACCTTCCTCTGTTTTCAAAGAAGTCATTCACAGAGACCAGGAGCCTTATGCATAATGGCATGCGTAGAATTCACACTAAAACATGGCCTATGGACAAAAGCGGAAATGTGTGTACTCACAGATTTATGCATCTGGATTTTTTCGTGCGTGTGAACTTTCAGTGTGAAATGCGCCTGCCGCCCCTCCCAGACTCCTCCCAGAATTACGCCTCTTTGAATATGCAAATCAATATGAATAGCCCCTTATGTTTTGTGTTCTGTGAAAAGACAATGGCAAAAGCACAGGGGAAAAAGAATAATTTCAGTGAATACCAAGTAGAAGCAAGGAAAAATATACTATTTGTTGGTTTGAGCAGTGATATAAACAACAAAAGGAAGCTGATCGAGTAACAGAGTGGCGGAAAAACTCAAAGTTCAAGTTCAGAAAGTCACAAAGTGCCCGAAATAAATAAGAAGTGGTGAGATATCAAAGTTGCCATGAAAAGGGGAGTCTTAGACCACCGTCTGAGTATCATATGGAAGCATATTAGGGTACAGAGAAAAGAAAAACAGAATAGGGACACAGCTGAAAAAAATGTCCAAATGTCAACTTTAACCTTGAAATTTCCACTTTAATCGAGTAGTTTATTTTGTCATTAAAGTAGAATGTTGTTAACTTCATCTTAAAATCATTTAATTTACTAGTTTCTCAGATACCGTCGTAACTAAAGTAGCGAGTTAAATGCTTCGTATTCTATGTGCTCTTTTATGTGCTCTACGTGTTTGAATCATTACGTGCTTCTTAAACAGGCTTTCTTTTACACCGACAGGACACAGAATACATTACATTCATGATATTATAGCTCTCTGAACAATTTAAATACTAAAATGTATACCTGATATAATTTTCATAATGATAGGAATTAAAGCATGTATTAAATATGGGAACATGGTGGTGCAGTGGTAGTGATGAGCTTGCGCCCCATCCAGAGATTGTTCCTGCCTCCCACAAGATGGCCATTTAAGAAAGCACGTAGCGATTCAAACACTTATAAGTACAAATAGTTCTACCAGGAACACTTGATGGACTGATTGAGTGAGTTTAAATCTCTTGGGATGAAACTGTTTCTGAACCGTGAGGACCCTACAGGAAAGGCTGTGAAGCGTTTGCCGTACTGTATGGGTGCAGTTCAAATAGACTGTGCACATGGCTGAGGCAGCTTGTGCTTGATGCTGTATCCTGATAATCCAATCAGCTGATGTACAGCTATGAATCCACACTCAGATACAGTGGGCTAAATAGTCAGTGGTGCACTGACACTGACAACGTTAAAGCAGCTGCAGTATTTGGAATAGTTTGGCCTTTCTGTGCACCATTATATGGTTACAGGTTAATTACAATCAGATGCCTTAAACTGACAAACGATATGCTGTTAATTTCAGTGTATTTGATAAAGCCGCGTCAAGGATGTGAATCTAAAAAATAAAGGGAAAACAAAAACAGGAATAGAAGCACTGCCTGGTGCCACCAGTTTGCAAAACCGAGTGGAGAACTTACGTACGCAAAGGACTGAGGTGGTGTGAGAATGTGCTTTACGTCAAGTTTAGCTTTTATACATCGCGATGTGAGCAAGTAAACGGGCATACACAACATTTTTGTGCGTTCACACCATTTATACATGAGGCCCCAGATGTAAATACAGAACAATTCTTTAATTTGTGCACAGGTATTCACAGATGTCTCAATCTATGGAGTGTGTAATCAATAAAATAATTCCTCTGCCTTTATGCTTTTCTGTTACATTACCTCATCCAATACATCACATCATCTGACTCTTAATATGCATACTATGTACAGCTTCAACCAATCAACGAGCGTCACCAGTGTTTTTCTGACTCCTTTTCACTCTCCCATTAATCTGAATATTGTCTTGTTAATTGGGGTGATCTGCAGACTCTTCTCTTGATATTAGCACTGCTTCATAGGAGTCATGTTTGGGCTTTCCCATTAGTTTATTCCCACTTTGTAGATGGGTGTTTTTTTCTCACCTACTTCATTTTACCCTTCGCAACTCCTCTAAGATGAGGCAAAGGCCTCACATGCCTAGGCTTAAAAAAACATTTAGTTAACCCTTTAGTTTCATTAAATTCTTATCCTTATGTTTAATAATTCATTGTTATAACTTCATATAAGTATATATCCATCCATCAGGCTATATCCTAACTACAGGGTCACAGGAGTCAATCCCAGCCAACACAGGGTACAAGGCACGAAACAAACCCCGGGCAGGGCACCAGCCCACCGCAGGGTGCACACACACACACAAAGCACAATTTAGGATCACCAATACACCTAACCTGCATGTCTTTGGGAGGAAACCTGTGGAAACCCAGGCAGACATGGGGAGAACATGCAAACTCCACGCAGGAAGGACCCTGGAAGCGAACCCGGGTCTCCTAACTGCGAGGCAGCAGTGCTACCAAGTGAGCCACCGTGCCGCACTATAAGTATATACTTATATTAAATTGTAAAATTATATCATGATTTAATAAAAATATTGATTAAAAGTCTATACACAGAGCATCACAAAATACATTTATTATGTGTTTCTGTGTACTGTACATTATTTTTCCATTCTTACAGTAGGTCACATTTTGCATACATTTATTCATGTCTAGCACAGCAAGTGAAAACAAAACACATGAAACTACAAGTGGAAGTCTACTGCAACCCTAATGGCGGTCCATCCTTTCCTCTGGATTTGGCCATAGATTTCAATCACCATCACACTGAATGTTATCTCCAGCTATACACTGAGGAAAAAATCTCTTAGAGTGTCTTATCAAGGCCAGCATGTCTTCCACTGTTATGTCCACCGACACAGCAGCCATTGCATTTAGAAGTGACTTCTGGACATGTGGGCAGCGTTCATATACCTTCCATCTTCTTCTTCTGCTCCTGTTAGCGGTTTTCACAGCAGATCATCTTTTCTGTATCTTCCTGTCTTCTTTATCTTGCTGTGTCACACCCATCAACTGCATATCCTCTCTCACCACATCCATTAACCTTCTCTTCAGCCTTCCTCTATTCATTTTGCCTGGCAGCTCTACCCTTAACATCCTCCAATGCAGAAAAAAAAAATTCTTCATTGCGATTGAGGAAAGGAGATGGTGGGTGACCGGAATAATAACATCTTATGCTTATAGAGTAAACAGGTCTACAGAAGATGTGATCTCCACAGCCTTGCCTACTGCACTTTCCCATCTTGAGCAGCAGAGGAGCAATGTAAGGATGTTCTTCGTAGACTTCAGCTTGGCTTTTAACACAGTTTTGGCCACAAAACTCGTTGGCTTAGGACTTTCACAATCTGTCTGCCACTAGATGATTTTCTGACTAACCGCCTTCAAATGGTTAGATTAGGCCCCTACTTCTCCTGCACCCTCACATTCAACACCCACAAGGCTGTGTGTTGAGCCCACTACTATATGTGTTCTATACCTATGACTGTGTACCCTCTCATTCCACCAACACTATCATTAAGTTTGTGCATGACACGATGAGACAGTCTTTAGGGAGGAAATGAGACAGCCAATAGCGATGAGGTCCAAAGACTGACTGCATGGTGCACTGAGAATAACCTCGCCCTGAACTTGACCAAAACAAAAGAACTTATAATTGACTTCCAGAGGCACAAAACAAACCAAAACCCAATATACGTCAATGGAGACTGTTTGGAAAGAGATTCTATCTTCAAGTTTCTCAGTGAACACGTTACAGAAGATCTCTTCTGGTCCATACACACCACAGTGGCTGTTAAGTAGGCACTGCAGACTTTACTTCCTGAGGTTCCTCAGAAAAAACAACCTGAAGGAGAAGCTGCTGGTGTCCTTTTGCCACTGCTACATTGAAAGTGTGCTGTCATACTGCATTTATACATGGTATGCCAGCAGCTCATTGGCACACAAGAGCCATTCAAAGGATTATAAACTCTTCTCAGAAAATTATTGGCGGTACACTGCCCTCTTTGGAGGAACTCTTCAGCTCTCGTGGCCTCAACAGGGCACCCAAAATCATGAAAGAGTCTTCCCACCCTGGACATCACCAGTTTGATTTGCTGCCATCTGGTAGGCTGTTCAGGTCCATCCAATCATGGACAAACACATTTGTGAACAGTTTCTACCCCAGAGCCATACAAGTTCATAGTGTTTCTCAACCTAGATAGATAGATAGATAGATAGATAGATAGATAGATAGATAGATAG
>JANRMT010062852.1:23018335-23031906 GCA_026402145.1 Polypterus bichir lapradei | reverse complement strand
TACAGACATTAGATTAGATTATAATTGAAAAAGGCCCTGGCAGGACCAGGATTGTGGGTTCATAATTCATGAAAGCAGTCAGGCTGAAAAATCACCAACTAAAGTCCATATTGATGTCAGAAATTTCCCTGGACATCTTGTTATAGTAAATCACCACCACTATAGAGTGGATGGCAATCAGAAAGCCACTTCTAATATACTTGGTGTTCTTTTGTTAATACTATTTGAAGAGATGACTGTTGGTCTGCTTGGACATCTAGATAAGAACTGGGGTGTGGGATTGCAGGAACAACTCAGGCCTCTTGGGAAGGTTCTAAAAGCCCCATTCCACACGCTTCCTAACCCATTCCTGTCCATGGAAGTGATGTCTTGGTGTTCCTGGTACTTAGAAGTCCTTCAAGCTATGAAGTGCAAATTGGAAAGAAGGGTCTGGCAAGAGTCCAACCGGTGGGAGAAAGTGTGGCCTTAGCTTAGAAAGGAGGGCTTTTTTGGAGTGTGATTGGTGCATAAGTACTATAGGCACCCTGTCTTATCAACAGACAACTAATTAATCTTTATTTTGGCCCAAGAAGCAGTTGGCTCTTTTCTTTAACTGCATTGTGTTGGTACATTGTTCCCTCTTTGTTTATGCTCCTTCCATTTCATTATTTACTTCTTTAATAAATTTTTATATACTTTTTAGATTCTTTGGCTTTTTTATGGGTGCCCAGATACCTCAAGAATGGCCTCACAGGTCACATAATTTTCCACTATAACAATGCATTTTCAAACCTATGTAATTCAATTCACGGTTGTGATAGGTACAAACACGCACAGAACCGGCGTCCAGACTAGCATAGGGTTCACCAATCCTTATTTCAGCCCTCGCAGAGCCAATTTGGAATCACCTTGAGTTTGAGAATGTGGGAAAAAAGCCAGTCATAATGTGCTGTAAGTGCCACCATTTATTCTCCTCATTCATTTTGACTTCCTGTTAGAGTTTTTAGGACACCATATTTTATGATCAGAGTCTGCTCTGAAAAGTTTACGATTATTTACTAACATTTTCTGTGCTGTTTTGAGGATGGTTGTTGCCATGGCAACCTTTCCCATGATGCACCAGGAGACTTCCAAATGAGTGTATAAAGGTCACCGCATGCATTCCCGGGATCACATGCACACAAATGGTAGACAATTTAAGGGCTTTTTAATTAGTAATTCCACCCCAAGACAAGGGCTGGCGCTGTCACATACTGCATATCCTTTCATTCCATGCAGATCCATGATGTTGTGTTTCTTCCTACTTGGATTTGCACCTTAAATTGGACTCCACCACCAGAAGACATCACTCAAGAGACCCGTGTGTGGGACCTTGCAGCCTTAACTTACTGTTATATTTTTTGCAGACTCTTTTTTTGCCTAATTCTTCAATTATACAGGGTTTCACCATCAGACACCCTAACATCTCATTGTTGTTCTTGATTGAAGTACCGTTTTTGCAATTCTTATTTTTTGTGACTTTGATTTTTGCTTAGAGATTTGGCTTTTTGGACTTTCCTTCTAACTTGCAGTATCAATGCCTGCCTCTTATTGACCACATCCTTTTCTCCTGGTCATTGCTGTTAAAAATTTTGTACTCAATAAGCCACGGAGACAATGACCAGGGTCCGGATTCAAACCATCGACAGCTGCTTCCAACCTTGTATTCAATGCTGCCAGATTAGGCCGTCCATGACCCTGAAATCGAATATATACTGGACACATTTAGAGTGGCCAATCAACTTAACGTGCATGTCTTTCAAATTTATTATATTGGTCCATGCACATTTTTCAGGTGTATCAGCAAGGCACTAATACGGTAAAAACAATGGCATGTCACTCACAGAATAGAGGACAGGCCCCACTATGAATGTTAACATCATTTCTGGAGATCCTACCTTTTCAACCCTGCAACAAAGAAAGGTGTTCATTTCTGAACTGGACAGCAAAGAGAACAAAGCTCTTTTGAAGTTCTGACGGACACCTGATGTCTGCAATCTCTTATTTGGACATCATTTATCTGTCTGTTCCAAAGAGCCTATTCTCACCTGGACAAAGCTGGCAGCGCTGTGAGGATTATGTTTTTTGTCTTCAGTACCATCCAGCCATACCTGTTAAGAGGTCAACTCAGAGATATGCAGGTGGATGAACCTGTGGTGTCCTGATGATGGACTATCAGTCAGGCAGACCACAGTTTGTGAGACTCAAAGACTGTGTGAGCAACACTGGAGCACCACAAGGAACAGGCCTGTCTGCTTTACTCCTCACTCTGTACAAATCAGACTATAAATATAACAACAGACATTCTCAGGTGATTCTGCACTTATGGGGGTTATTGATAAGGGCGATGAGACAGAGGAGAGGAGTCAGGTGGAGAACTTAACTTCTTGGTGCAAAGAGAAATGTCTGAATCTTAACATCAGCAAAACCACGGCACTGTGTCCCAGATGACTGGGGACCCTACCCAGCCGGGACGGTCCCTGAGATGGATGATACCTCCCCTGGGCCACGAGAGGGCAGTCGCCCAGGTCTGCTTGAGGGCCACGGAAAAGGAGTTGGGACGCTCACCCCTACGGGAGGACGTGGCCACCACCAGGGGGCGCCCGGACGATTAGGGAATCCTGGATGGAAGCACTTCCACCACCCCAGGAAGTGCTGCCGGAAGCAATCCCAGGGGCACCCGGAGTGCTTCCAGGTGCTCCCCTGACACTTCCGCCACACCAGGAAGTGTCGTCAGGTGGAGCACCTGGGGCTCATCTGGGTCAGCAAAAAAAGAAACGTCCCTTTTTCAGGACTGTGTATTTCAACAATAATGTTTTAAAAATCCAAATAACTTTACAGATCTTCATTGTAAATTGTTTTAACAATGTTTTCCATGCATGTTCAATTAACCATAATCAATTAATTAACATGCACCTGTGGAATGGTCGTTAAGACCTTAACAGCTTACAGAAAGTAGGCATTTAAGGTCACAGTTCTAAAAACGCAGGACACTAAAGAGACTTGTCTACCGACTGTGAAAAACACCCAAAGAAAGATGCCCAGGGTCCCTGCTCATCTGCGTGAACGTGCATTAGGCATGCTGCAGGGAGGCATGAGGACTGCTGATGTGGCTAGGGCAATAAATTGCCATGTCCACACTGTGAGACGCCTAAGACAGCGCTACAGGGAGACAGGAAGGACAGCTGATCATCCTCGCAGTGGAAGACCACGTGTAACAACACCTGCACAGGATCGGTACATCCGAATATCACACCTGCGTGACAGGTACAGGATGGCCACAACAACTGCCCGAGTCACACCAGGAACACACAATCCCTCCATCAGTGCTCAGACTGTCCGCAATAGGCTGAGAGAGGCTGGACTGAGGGCTTGCAGGCCTGTTGTAAGGCAGGTCCTTACCAGACATCACCAGCAACAACGCCGCCTATGGGCACAAACCCACCTTCGCTGGACCAGACAGGAGTGGCAAAGAGTGCGTGAGTTTCTGCATGACAGCAATGTCAGTGTTCTGCCATGGCCAGCGAAGAGCCCAGATCTCAATCCCATTGAGCACGTCTGGGACCTGTTGGGTCGCAGGGTGAGGGCTAGGGCCATTCCCCCCAGAAATGTCCAGGAACTTGCAGGTGCCTTGGTGGAAGAGTGGGGTAACATCTCACAGCAAGAACTGACAAATCTGGTCCAGTCCATGAGGAGGAGATGCACTGCAGTACTTCAAGCAGCTGGTGGCCACACCAGATACTGACTGGTACTTTTGATTTTGAGCCTCCCTTCATTCAGGGACACATTGTGAAACCTTTTTAGTTTATGTCTTATGGTGTTGACTCTTTTAGTGTTCATACAAATATTTACACATTAAGTCTACTGAAAGTAAAAACAGTTGAAAGTCAGGGGACGTTTCTTTTTTTGCTGAGTATATAATCACAATGAGGAAACCATCAGTATTACTGAAGGTCACAGAAAGCAAGTGAATAGAAATGAGTCTTTAATCTCGTTTTGAATTGTAGACGACTCCTTTATGTGACGAGGTAAAGAGTTCCACAGGCGAGGAGCAGCAGCAGCAGCACAAGCCCTGTCTGTCCCCCTTAGTCTTACACTTGGTACGAGGGACAACAAGAGACAACTGACCCGAAGATCTAAGCACTCTAGAGGGCTGGTATAAAGCACACAATTCAGATAATTGGGCAGGAGCAGGCCTGTGTAAAGATTTAAAAACTAGCAACAAGATTTTAAAATCACATGAACTAACACTAGCACTTGTGCTTGAATTCCTCCTGTCGTCCTCTGTTGTTCATCACTACCTTTGGCTTGACTGATTTCAATCTTCAAATTCACTCTTGCCGTGTTATAAAAGTTCTCCATAGTCTGACTATCACTGGAAAATAACTCTCTTAACATTGTCCATTGTTTCTTTGCATCTCCTGGTACTTCAGTTTGAAGATTTGCACTGTGGTGAATTGCCGGTGGTAAGCTGCAAACCCATAAACACCAGAATGGTGTGGGCCAAATGGAGACATCCAACCATCAACCACACAGAATCCATCTCTGAGTAAGCAGTAATCACAGGGCTTCTCATAGCTAAACTCCATCTGTGTGAGCCTCATTTGCACCAAGAACCAAAGTTCTCTACCTGACTGCACTCCTCTGTCTCGTCCCTCTTTAAGTGCAGAATAATCAGAGAATTCCTTGAAGTGAACTGACTGAAGTGTACAGAGAAGTGAAGAGAAGAGCAGGCAGGCCTGTTCATGGTGGTGCTCCAGTGTCGTTCACACAGTCCTTGAGTCTCACAAACCGTGTTCTGCCCGACAGATAGTTCATCATCAGGACACCACAGGCTCATCCACCTGCATATCTCTGAGTTTACCACTAGAGGGCTGGATGGTATTGAAGGCACTAGAGAAACCAAAAAACATAATCCAGGTGAGATTAAGCCTTGTGGAGCAGATAGATAATTGTATCCTCCACTCCAATCTTTGTCAAATAGGCAAACTGCAGTGGGTCTAGGTGGTCTACCACAAGAGGATTCATTTATTCCAGGACCAGTCTCTCAAAGGTCTTCTTGATGTGACACATAAGTGCCACTGGTCTATAGATATTAAGTGAAGATGTGCTTGCCTTCTTTGGAACAGGAGCAATGGAATGGAATGGGTATCATTTGCCCCTTTGCCTCCTCCTAGGTCAATCAATCAATCAATCAACATTTATTTATATAGCACATTTTCATACAAAAAATGTAGCTCAAAGTGCTTTACAAAATGAATAGAAAAATAAAAGACACAATAAAAAATAAACATAAGTCAACATTAATTAACATAGAATAAGTAAGGTCCGATGGCCAGGGTGGACAGAAAAAACAAAAAAAAAACTCCAAAGCTGGAGAAAAAAAAAAATAAAATCTGTAGGGGTTCCAGACCAAGAGACCGCCCAGTCCCCTCTGGGCAATCTACCTAACATAAATCAAACAGTCCTCTTTGTATTTAGGTTTTTCAAGGAAGGACCTGATGATGATGGTCACGTAGACTTCTGGCTTTCAGTCCATCAATGTTGGTGCATCATGATGCTTTGGATAGGTGGTGGTGGCGCAGGCCGCCACCACAAAGAAACCGGAAAAAGAAGCAGAAGAGAGAGTAGGGGTCAGTATGGATTTTGGAGCCACTGTGAATAGTTATTATGAAGAATTGAACATACAGAGTATCAGTATTACGTTAAAGTGAAGTTATAAAAAGGCCATGTTGGTGTCTATGAATTAAAACCATTCTGTTATCCAGCAAAATTCCAGTCCAGTGCCATCCTTCCTTACATGGTGGAGTGGTGGCTCTGAAGCTAGGGATCTGAGCTGGCAATTGGAAGGTTGCCGGTTCGAATGCCGAAAAAGGGACTCAGCTCTGTTGGGCCCTTCAGCAAGGCCCTTAACCGGCAATTGCTGAGCGCTTTGAGTAGTGAGAAAAGCACTATATAAATGTAAAGAATTATTATTATTATTATTATTATTATTCCCTGCCTGTTAAACCCATGTAGACAGAATAACCCATCAAAATGTATATAAATATAATTTAAAATTATATCTACTCTATAATAAAACATTAAGGTCTGTTTGTACCTCTGAGCAATCTGATTGGTCAGTTTGTCCTTGGTGTGATCAGTCAATTTAGCTTTATTGACGTTAAGAACGAGGAAATGCAAGTGTGAGAGGCACGAAGATTCTTAAAGGTGTATGCTGAGAGAGTCACCTTTAAAGATGTCAAATATATTAAACCGAACAGGAAGTGGGAATAAATAATGACAGTGCCTGAGAAGCAAGCCTTGTGGGAACACATTCTAGAAATAAAGCGACAGAGGAATAGCGCTTAAGGTACACGTAGGGAAAGAGACAGTAAATATTTTTTTAGTTATTCTATTAACTGTTCTGGACACTGGGGCTGCTCCAGCTCCCCAAACCAAACACAACAGACACAGGGCACAAGTTAAAAGCGCAAAGAGCCTTTAATTTAATGGGAAACTCTTTGAAGCAGCGTTTCCCAGCACCACAGCCACAAGTGTAAGAATTATAGCGCACAAAATGACTCTTTTTTTCTTTTTTGATTACTGCTTCCTCTACTCCTCCCAGCAAGCTTTGTCCACCTTCTGCCCGTCTCTGGCTCTTCTCTGTGAGGTTGGCAACTTCTTTTATATTGGGCAACCCGGAAGTGCTTCTGCTCTTCCTCCCCCATGGTCTGTAAGCACTTCTGAGTGGGGTGGAAACCCTATGCCATAGGGCTCCTCAGTAAATGCATGCAGCACCTGGTGGCACCCACGGCACTCAAGATAACTGAGGTAAAGAACTCCAATTCCCATGATGCCCTGTGGGAATCCTGCTGCAATCCACGGGAGCTGCCATCAAATGTTCTGCGGGAGGCTGGGCCCTCCCGTTTCTTGGGAGTCCCAGCCAGGTTGGGCTGCCGGCCAGCCCTTACACTGCCTTTAACAGGTACCGTGCCTAGTAGTACGTGATTCACTGTATGGGTGTATTGGGGGAACCCAGTGGGCTAATTTAGATTCCTACCCTCACTCGCTCATTTAGATAACTACCTACCCTCACTTGGTTCTTGAGTGACTTTATCTTACCCATCTGGCTTCCTCCAGTTTCAGATGGTCACCTTCAGGGGTTTCCCCACATGTCACATTGACGCCACCTCTACCTCAGGTAATCCATACATAAAGTTTATATTCTTTCACATTTCTATTTCAGACTCACAGAACTACATATAGAACTTTCATGGTTTATTCACTTACAATACGAAGCTTGCTGGATTGTAAAATATCTTATTTTGCTTTGGAGGCAAAGGCACTCATGGAGTTGCTCTTCGGCTTTCTTTACTTTCTCTCTCTCTTTCTCTCTCTCTCTCTCTCTCTCTCTCTCTCATTCTTCCATAAATGTGCTTTACTACAGGACATGAAGGAGCTTTTAATGAATTGCAACAATGGAAGTGAAAAAAAATGAATATGAATAAGGAAAAAGAGAAATTCCACTTTCTAATCTCTCCGCATTTTTTATCCTTTAGCCTAAAGAGTCTTTTTTTTTTATTTGCTTTTCGAGCTGACAGAAATATTGATCTCTGGGCATGTGTATTTTTGCTTTAATTTTCCTGGAGGTCAAGTAGATAGAATTAGAAAGTTATTTGCATTGGTGGGAGGGCATGTGCTTACTTGTAGGCTTGCTGGAATACAGACAAATATCACTCTCAATAATGTACTTTCTAAGCCTTTAAAAAAACGTCAATACATAAGTCTTACTTATCAAACCACATCTTGAAGAGTAAAGGCACAAATAACGTAGGGTGGTGCAGCTCCAGAGTCCTGGCCTGGTCCTTCTCTATGGGGAGTTTGCATATTTTCCTCACGTTTCGAGACGTTTTTCTCCTTTAAGCGTAATTCTCGACTCTAAATTGTGAGTGAGTGTGTGTGAGAGTGTGTTGACTGCTGCCTTGCACCCAATACAGCTAGAATTGGCACCAGCACCCCTGTGAAGCTGAACTGGATTAAGTCTGCTCAGCAAAGAAGTGATGGATGAATAAATATATTTATCATGAGAGAGACCTGAGGCATTGAGAGTTTTAAAATAAAAACAGTGCAGCTTGGGGATTGTGCGTACGAGAGAGCTCTGAATCGAGGTGGCATCGCTGTCAGTGGGGAGGCGAGCTGATTGCTTATTACGTGCAGGTCAGCTCAGCTGTCCTCCATTGACATTCCAGAGGTCCAGCACTGACCAGGTTGATATAATGAAGCCTGAGCCGAGGAGGAGGAAGGTGAAATGAAAATGAGAGGAGAATGATATACCACCAGAGAGAGGGAAAAACAAGAGGAGGACAAGCTGGGAGGCATTAGCCTCACTGATAAGGTATAGGGAGCGAGAAGGAGGGCTGGTGGTGGCACTCTCACCCGCTGACAGGATGCAAGGCAGAGCTGGCAAGAGGGTGGGGTCCCAACATTGGGTAAAAGTAGCTGCTCAACCGCGAGTGCCGATGGAGGTGGTGGATCAGAAGGGCTGCGTCCAGGTAACGTTCATGGGCTCGGCTGCAGATAGAGAATGAGCCTGCAGGAACACAGTTGGATTTGACCTCTCAGTTTTGGATTTGAATGTATTTGTTGTGACTTTTAAACCTCTGCGGAGCACTTGGCTGTATAACTGAAGTTATTTATTGATTAATTTAAAAACTGCACTTACTTGATTTAAAGCACTTTGGTTATCTCTATGTATATAAAATCCAACGTCTGTATGTCTGTCCGCTTTTCACACAAGAACACTTAACGGATTTAAATTGGGTTTTTTCTATAATTTGCCTGAACATTCCATTTGATTTTGCGACTTCTCTCATATAAGTTAAAGTATCATAGTTCGCTAGCGGTAACGATTTATTTGCGTGCATCCTAGAGAGATGCAGCGGACCGAGGGGAGGGGTCCTTACATTGACTAAGCTAGCGAATGAGTTAACTAATTAATGGATTTAAATCGGGTATTTTTCTATAATTTGCTTGAGCATTCCGGTTGATTTTCTGACTTCTCTCATCATGCTAAGAATCAAGAGAGAAATATTCTCTCTAATCCGAGACAGAGGCTGCGGGCCGAGGGGAGGGAGAAGCGTGACGTCAGGAGTGGGGAGCCGTGCTGGGCCCTCGTCACTCACCTGCCAGCCTCCGTTCGAATCACTCTGCCTCTCGCCACGTTTTTGAGTGGTCCTTGCCTCCGCTCCGATTTTTAAAGTTTGTCTTGTTTCACTATTACGCGGGCAGAGCCACGGGGGACGGCTAGTTATAAATAAAAGCGCTGAGCACTTGTTACACCTGACCCTGGTTTGTTATGTGCCAGATCATCCAAGTCACATTTCAGTTGCAAGTTGTGTTACGGCTGCTGGAGCCAACCCAGACCATCACAATATTAAGACAGGTTTGCTCTATTTATCTTTTAATAAAAACACTAATCTCAATGACATATTCAGATATTCAAAGTTCAGGTGGAAACTGTGACATTTGATTCTAATGAATTGTGCAAGATTTATGAGGGTGAATCAAAAACTTACGGCAATTGGAACATTATGCAGCATCCGTAATGGGTAGTACTCAATATGACATGTTTGCAAAGGCTTATGGGTACTTTCAACATACACAGTGCAGCATCTGCCATTAGTCTTAGTTGAAGCCAAGACCAAGTTAACACAGACACTCTGTTGCAGGATTGCACCATCGTTGAACAACATGCCGTAGTGAGATTTCTTTCGGCAGAGGGAGTGAAACCTGTTGAATTTCACCAAAGGATGCTGGCTACGGTGCCCCAACTCTTTATAACATTTCCTGTGTCTTTTTACAGAGTCCATATCTAAATCCCCTAAAATGCCAGTGGAGAGATCACAAAACAGCAGTTGGGAGAAGAAGAAGAAGACACAGACCTGGGTCCTCATGTATAAACGGTGTGTTAGCACAGAAATGTTGCATAAGAACGTTTCCACGTTCAAATCGCGATGTATAAAACCTAAACTTGGCGTAAAGCCACGCACATTTCTACGGTACCTCATACCCTGTCGTACGCAAGTTCTCCGCTCGGTTTTGCAGACTGGTGGCACCCAGCGTCAAAGCAGTGCTACTGGAAGTTGGAGTAGGCACATTTCTTTCTTAGAAGCACATTCCTGACGCGGCTTTATAAATACACTGAAACTAACTGCATATTGTTGATTACTGTAATGCATCTGATTGTAATTAACCAGTAACAATATAATGGTCCAGGGAATAGCCATAGTATTCCAAATACCATAACTGCTTTAGCGTTGTTACTCTCACTGCACCTTCTTCTTCTTCTTCTTCTTTCAGCTGCTCCCGTTAGGAGTTGCCACAGCAGATCATCTTTTTCCATATTACTCTCACTGCACCACTCGGAGTATTTATATCACTGTATCTGAGTGGGGAATCACAGCAGCAGCTGATCGGAAAGAGAATTATCGGTATACAGCATCAAGCACACGCTGCCTCAGTCACGGCAAAACGTTTCAAAGCCTTTCCTGTACGGACCTCAAGGTTCAGAAACAGTTTCATCCCAAGAACTTTAAACGCACTCAATCAATTGCTCCTTGTAGAACTGTTTGTACTTATAAGTACAATCACCTCACTGTAAACTTGCACTACAGTTATAATATTGCACAACCTGCGCCACTTTATAAAGCGCGTATTTACATATGATGACGATATCATTTTTAAGATGAAATGCAGCAAAATATGTTGATTATATTATACAGATAAAGCTAACTTCATTTAAATAATCTGTATTATTAATAATTAAACATGTCAGGCTGCAGCGCTAGCTAGTTCACAGATTGATCCTGATTGATTGTTGTATGCTGGAAGGATAGATGGATAGAATAATTAAACACGTACTATGAAGATATTTCAATGTTCCTTAAAAGTTTTGAAGAATCGTCGTTGTAAGCTTATAGATGGCTTAACGTCTATTACAGAGCTGATTGTGTGGCGATTGGGTATCTGGAGAAAGAAAAGTAAGGACAGGAATTGGGTGTTAGTACGTTTGAAAGAGACAGTATCGCCACCGTGTTCCCATGTTTAATAACATGCTTTCATTCCTGTCATCATGAAAAAGATATCACTTATACATCTCAGTATTTTAATTATTCAGACTGCTGTAATATCACAAACGTAATGGATTCTGTGTCCTGTCAGGGGAAGAGAAAGCCGGTTTAAGAAGCACGTAGTGATTCACACACAGAGCACAAAGAAGATCAAATACAAAACAAAGCATTTAACGTGTTACTTTAGTTACGATGGGATTTGAGAAACTAGTAAATGAATTGATTTTAAGATGAAGTTTATGATGTTCTACTTTAATGACAAAATAAACTACTTGATTAAAGTGGAAATCTCGAGATTAAAGTTGACATTTCCTGCTTTATTCTCCACTGTGTCCCTATTTTTTTTTCTCTCTACCCTAATAAGCTTTCATACGACACTCAGACGTTGGGCTATGACTCTCCTTTTCACGGCAACTTGAATATGTGACAACTTCTTTTTAATTTTGGGTACTGTGTGACTTTGTGGACTTGAGCTTTCGAGTTTCTCTGACACTCTGTCACTCGATAAACTTCCTTTTGTTGATTATACCACTGTTTAAATCAACAAATAGTATGTTTTTCTTTGCCTCCACTTGGTATTCGCTGAAATTCTTATATTTTTCCCCCATGCTTTTCCCATTGTCTTTTCACAGAAGGCTGAGCTTAAGGGCTATTTATATTGATTTGCATATTCATAGAGACGTAATTCTGGGAGGAGTCGGGGCGGGACAGAAGCCGCGTGCACGAGCGTTACTTTTCACGCTGACCGGGATTTATGTAGCGGAAGAACGTGGAAGTTGGAGTAGGCACAGATTCCTGCATCTAGATTTTTCTGTGCGTAAGCACATTTCGGCTTTTGTGCTTACGTCATGTTATAGTGCGAATTCTACGCACGGCATTATGCATGAGGCCCCTGGCCCTGGAGGGTTACCATGGTGGAGAACGAGCAATGAGGTGAAGAGCACAGCTGATCTAACTGTTTCAAAATTGCTAAATCTCACACAAAATGTTTGCCTTTTGCTTTTCTTTCATCCTAAAACAACATGGATCGGCTGTTTTACAGTATTTTTGCAATTCCAATGTCCAGAACAATGCTCAATAATACTCTTGGCTTGAAAAATAAATGTATTTGGAAAGTTTGAATGCTTTTTCTTTCACTTTAGGACCCTGGTCCATCACCTCCAATTTAAAAAGCAAGAACAAGCGAAGAATTTCATTTTATAATTTTAAAAAAATGCTTCATCTTATAACTCAAAATCACATGTCAAATTAATAAATACCATAATGGTGATAAAATAACTTATCCTTACCAAACTTATCCTTAAAATACAAAATCGAGATACATACTCCTAAAGGAAAGGATCTTATTCATAACTGACGACCTGCCTGTGCACTGATGGGTAGCCATCTTGGTATCTACAGTTGAAGAGAATGAACACGTACAGAATAAAACATTACAGCTGTTTTACTGTGTATAGGGCTCTCTTAGTGAACACAGAGTCACGATACTCTGCACATGCACACCTCTCTTCTACCATTGAACAGTTGGGGCACCGGGGCTCAGGGTCTTAGAGTAAGTTGAGGGGCTAAACTGGCAACTTTCTGACCTGAAGTCCGACTCGATAATCATCAGACCGCACTGCCTCATAGCACAGTTTAATCGCCCTGGCTAAACAGCAAACAAAACCTGAAGAACCTTCAAATGGTAACCTGGATAAAGATTTAGTCTGCATTATTTAAAAGAGGAAATGTGGTTTTCTTCTGCATTCCCCCTAAAACCATACTGCTTTTAATACTAATTAGGAGTGTGGCAGAAGACTCATTATAGGAGCTACACACACTGTGCTGAGTGCTAAGTGTTTTGTGGTTTTCCAAGACATGATAAAAATGACTTCTACACTTCCATAGGTAATCCTTTTTTTGGTGAGACACAGCATTCCTTCACAATGTTTTTGCTACGCACACCATACATTGCAGCCCTGAGGTGAGTTAATTCCTGAGTAAGTGAGCTCTTAGACACACCTACATTCTAACCTCATTTTGGTGTGCAGCAATTAAACTTAGGTCCTCAGCTACATACCTTCAGATATGCTTACTTACTGAAACTGCTGCTGCCGCTGCCTCTCTAAATTATCATAGTTTTGTTTTAGCTTAATACTAGTGATGGCTCCCTAATACATAATGTACAGAAAGAGAAAAATCTGGAGTAGGAATATCTGAGGCATATCTATGGTGTATATAATACAAAGATTGTCACCATGCTGAGGACTTGGGGGGCTTTACCTTATTGGGAGTGAAAGAAGCAGAGACGGTGGTGTTCATCCTGGTTTTCACCTTCGTGGTGCTGGGCAGAAAGAGAAAGTGCAATGAGTGATGGTGGTATAGCCTTTAATGTGAAACCAGTGCCTTTCACACTTATCTATCTATCTATCTATCTATCTATCTATCTATCTATCTATCTAT
>JANRMT010062852.1:22957200-22970451 GCA_026402145.1 Polypterus bichir lapradei | reverse complement strand
TATCTATCTATCTATCTATCTATCTATCTATCTATCTATCTATCTATCTATCTATCACATCAGAACTCTAGAGTAGGCGAGACCACCCTGCTCAGTAAGTTTGTTTCTAGAGCCCATGATATACAGTATGCAGACATGCTGCTACATTTTGAACCATCTGCAGTGACTTGGTAACACATGCTGGTTCTCCTGCCATCAGAGAGTTGCAGATGTGACAAGACCATAGTGTGGACCAAGAGTTGTCCTGCATATTCCATTAGATACAGATGTTGTATAGAGTGAATCTTCAAGACCAAGATCCAGTTGACACATGGCCAGTAACATGTAAGTAGCAATAATAATTCTTTACATTAATATAGCACTTTTTTCAGCACTCAAGCACTTTTCATGGTTAGTGGGGAGCCATTTCAAGTACCACTAATGCGCAGCACCAATCTTGATAATGTGACGGCAGCCCTTTTTGCTCCAGTACTCTCACCACACATTAACTATTAGCTGGTGAAGTGATGAAAAAGTTAGCCAATTAGACACAGGGGATGATTAGGTGACCAGAATGACAGAGGCCATGGAGACAAATTTAGGATACACCTTACTCTTTATGAATGATGCCCAAGGATCTTTAATGATCACAGAGAGTCAGGACCTCAGTTTTGCATTTCGTTCAAAGGACGACACCATTTTTATAACACAGTGTCCCCATCACTGCATTGGGGCATTGGGATCGACATTCAGACCACAGTGTAAGCGCCCCCTGCTGGCCTCATCAACACCTCGTCCAGCAGCAACCCAAGCTTTTAAGAGATGGTCTTCCATTCCCATTCCCATTGCGTAGCTTCAGGTGGATGACCTCTTCTGAAGCGCATGTGGTATGATTGGTGAACATAATACAATATAAAAGTAATATAAAATTAATTCATTGTGTACTTCAGGTTAACATATTTGTAATTGTTTTGAGCCTAGTCTGTCTATGGTTAACAATTATTCAATTTTTTTTCTGGTCTTTTCCCAAACATATTTTGTTCTGCAATTACATCTTTCCTAGTGGCACAACTCAATAATTACTCACATATTACTTCAAATTACATTTCTCCTCAATATCTAATAACATTCACTGTGAACAATATAGAGGTAGCAAATATATTTCCAAAGACATGTAGTTTTATTAAATGTGTTGATTGTTTAAGAAAACAACTGTTCAAAGATGTGTTTAGTTAAATCCACCAAGCAGCACAGAGGGAACTGTGGCACAGACCCTGTTAATGTTTTGTTGGAATAATAAACTTTATAAATACTTCACATCTTAAGTAATGTACATAGCTGTGAGCAGGATCAGAAAAAGGACATTGATGGAATTCCAAGAAGTATTTTGAATAAACTGTCTGCAGAAGCACTTTCTCTTCATCAGAATGCTCATAAAATCTGACCTGCAGCATAATTTATTGAGTGTGGAGAAGAAGGCTATAAATCTATTGAAATAAATTATCTGAAACCTGTGCTTAACAGTCATTTGCTTAAGATCAGCATAAACCTACTAAACAGAGCAAGAAAATCCCAAGAGAGAGCTTCTTTTCTTTTCTTTTCATTGAAACAGCTTTTTGATTGACTTTTCTGTTTAATGGGAAGCATTAAATTTAATTTATTAGTTTTGGATGCATAATATATCTCTTCTGTAAAGCAACCCAAAATTCCTACTATAAGTTCTGTGAAGATTTTTAGGTTTGGCTATTGAGCATAATATAACTTTTATTAATTTGTTAGGAGCTGGTTGTTTCTTTTATTATGTTATTTACTAGCTGTTCCCCACGGCTCCACCTGCGTAGTAGTGAAACAGGACAAACTTCATCAATCACTTGCTAGCTAAGTGGAGGCAAGGTACACTCCAAAATGTGGCGAGAGGTATACCGACTCGAACAGAGGCTGGCATGTGAGTGAGGAGGGCCCTGCCGGCTCCCCACTCCCAATGTCATGTTTCCCCCTCCCTTCGGCCTGTAGCCTCTGTCTCGGATTATCGTGAATAAATCACTATGATACTTAGTGTGATGAGAGAAGTCGCAAAATCAAACTGTTTTCTTATAAAAAGAAGAGACTTCCACAAGAAAAATGGTTTGGAGACCGTCCCATTATAATGTCCGTAGTACAAAGAAAAAACGCACAGACTTCTTTCAGTGATCATAAACATATATCATGTTTTGACATCGTCATCATACAAAATGGCGCTTTTATACAGAAAACAAAATGGAGACGGGAAGTGAGTTGGCAGGAGATGATGTTGAAGCTGAGGGATGGATACGACGTCAACAAAGGCGGACCGATAGTGATGTGGTAATGGTAGCGATGTCATCAGGAGGAGCCGGAAGTAGCATCATATGAAAGGGCCAAAAGTGATGTCATCTGGAGGTGTCGAACGTGATGTTTTCGAAGTACATATTTATGTTTCTTCTTTTTGTCTGATGGAAAGAAAGAGAGGCATCATTACCGCATATCAACCCCTCGTCTCGCGATATTTCACTCACCTTTGAGCTTGTTGACTGCCCCCTAAGTGCAACCGGAACGTTCAAGCAAATTAAAGAAAAATAAAACACATCTGAATCCATTAAAAAGTTCTCTCATCAAAAGTGGACAGACATACAGATATTGGATTTTATATATATAAAGATTTATATTGTCATGCATGGGCATCTGAAGATCACCTTCCATAACTCACTGGCATTAGTTCTGAGAAGCCACCCAAGGAGGACACCCCAGTTATACTCTCACTTAATTAAGTCACACCCATTCCAGTTAAGAGAGTATAAATTTGAGGGATCCCAGATGATGGTGTCTCAGTTGGAGGAACTATGTCCCGCAGACCCAGACCTGCTCAACAGAGCTGAGTGTTTTTGAGAAGCCATTGAGACTTAAGATGCAGATTTTAGGGCTATTTTCTCTTGCACCACCATACACTCATTTTGATTTTCTGCACATTAACAATCAACAGGGTGATCTGCTTGTCACTTTTATTTGGTTCTTCACTTTTCTTGGGCTCTTTGCTTCCTTATTTGCCTTCCACAATATATTTTATAGACTGGAAAATGACATAGGATTCTCAGGCACAATTTCTGCCTGGTTTGGTTCATATTTATTGATTTATCTCCAGTATGTAAATAAATGTTCTGACATGTCTCCATCATTATACTCAGAAGTTAAATATGGTGTCCTGCAGCGCTCAGTATTGCGTGTACAGTTTCCTTGTTACATACTTCCATTGGGAACTATCGTTAGAAAACATAACTTTCATTTTCATTATATGCAGACGACACATAATTATATCCTTCTTTCAGTCCAAATGAAATTTCTCTGATACTGTTCTTAATTGTGTTAGGGAGTTAAAGGAGTGCATGTAGGAGAATCTCATTTCATAGTGTGTATGTATGCTTGAGGAATCTAAGATTAGACAATGTAAAGGAAAGCAGGAATGGATTGGCTTCCCTACTGGGATGAATGCTTCATTGCCTGGTCAAAGGATCCATGAGAGTACTGAAGGATGAATGTCCCAACTGGGATGGATGGTTTTCCCTTTCTATGATGGTCCTATGAATCAGAATGATGGAGAAGATTGCCTAACATGGTTGCATACTACTCCCAGGTGTTAGATAGCAACGTCCCTTGGCTGGATCCCCCATGTGCACACCCTAAGGGTGACCTGGGAATTTTAGCCCCATCCCTGCAGTGTCCCAAAGGTACCATCATGCTGAACTGCCAAGATTGGGTATCTCTATTCCAAGGAATTTCCATCTGACCCAGAAGTGCTTCCTCTGGGTAATGTTGTAACACCAGAACGACTCCTGGGTCCAGCACGAAAGAAGCTGTCTAGCCTCACTTGGGGAGTATGAGTAGGAAGAGGGGGAGGACAAATCTCACCTGGGAAGGTTTGAAGAAAGAGGAAAGGAAAAGGCAAAGACTGCTGCATCATGTTTGTGTGTGTTCCTCTGAAACACCCTGCAAAGGTGCTGCCTTCAAAATTGAAAGGTTATTTGGAACCAGTGACTTGTGTTTGTGTAAAATGCTCCAGGATGAATCTATGGTACACAGTGTCATGGGTCTATGGCAGATCAGCAAGCTGCAGGTTTTCATTTTAAAATATTGAAAATCAGAATCGAAAAGGAAGGAAGTGATGCCTCCATCCAGGTGGTCATGTTTTTATAGCCCAGGAACCAAAGGGGTGGAATCAGTTACCCTGATTGGGCAGTTTCTCTGTATTATGGAGGAAGAAAAAGACAAAACAGTTAGTGGCAGCACCCCCTCTCGGCCCAGGGTGGTATCACATACCTGGGAAGAACTTGGAGGGTAACCCTCTGTTGTGATGTGAGATTTTACATATAACTTGATAAATATTTTGTACGTCTTTATTTGTAATTTAGGCAAAGCAATGTAATTTAGTGTTACTTTGGTGAGAGGCATTCGTGTTTGAAGTTTACGACTAAGTTTCTTTGTAATTTTACGACACGATTTGGGGGATATGTCTTAAACCAGTTTGATGAGTATTTCTTTGCTAGAGTCTTTCTACCTCCCACCCCCCCACCCCAAGTAGGCTAAGGTGTACTTTAACATATGGTTTGGTGGGATGTTAAGATGTTCTATTTACCCCATTGGTCTGAGGTATGGCTGTTTGGAATTGGCTTGTCTCAGAGGCCTTTAAGTACCATTATGTCCTATTGGCTGTATGGGTTGGACAGAACATCTATAAATGTACGTGCTTAACCTCACATTTTCTCTCTTGCTAACCTGTGATGATTTAGAAGCATCTCTTACTAACCAACATATGATGAAAGAAGCATCTCTCTTGCTAACCTGTGATGATGTAGAAGTATCTTTCACTTGTTAACAACTGATGAAGACCATCACACCACGAACTGACAAGAACAGCACAATGAAGAGCACAGCTTCAGCCATATTGAGATAGGCTTAAGGCCTGTTCTGAAGAAAGCTGAGCACCAATGATTCCTTAACTAGAGACATTTTAAGTAACTACAAGTCTGTGTGCCACCTGAATTACACATCACCATTTAATCAGGTTGTATGGTTGCCAATATTCAAATGTACTTTGCATTTTGTTATTATTTATGAATATTATCAATAATACATTATTTTATGTGTAACCTAACTCCTGCTTGTCTTATTACTACACCTAATTGCCTGAGGTTATAGATATAGAAGGGAAGGTGGGGATATGGTATATACAATAATACCTTATAAACAGTGGTAAGTCTGTGAGATTAGACATTCTATTGCTTAATAATACAACAGGGGAAAGTAGAGCAATATATATATTACTCTACCAAGATAAAACACCCTCTGATGTGCATACATGACAAGTTCATCCATGAGAACCCTGAATACCATGAGGACTGATTGAGGTCATTGATGTTGGGTAGAATGCTTAGAGGGGGTTGGCTGGGTGGTCTCGTGGCCTCAGAACCCCTGCAGATTTTATTTTTTTTCCCAGCCGTCTGGAGTTTTTTTTTTTTCTGTCCTCCCTGGCCATTGGACCTTACTTTTACTTTATGTTAATTAGTGTTCCCTAATTTTCATTCTTATTTATTTTGTCTTTTTTCTCCTTCTTCATCATGTAAAGCACTTTGAGCTACAATGTTTTTATGAAAATGTGCTATAGAAATACATGTTGCTGTTGTTGTTTGTCAGAGCGCTATAACCTGGTTTCTCTTTTCAGAATAAGGGATTAGATAGCATTTTAGAGATCAAGTTTCTGTGAGTAATTGGGTAATTGAAGTACATGTAAATGTACCAACTCATGCAGAGACGAGAGATCAGCACAGCCATCCTTCATTGAAGGGGGGTCATTTAGGGAAGCACTTACAGTTACAAAAATAAAGGTCTGCATACAGATAGTTGGAGGAGAAAAAAAAATATGGGAAGAAAGATTAAACCAATGGGAACCAGGTTGCAAGCGAGAGAGAAAACCAGTCAGGAAAATCCTTGCAGAATGTGTGGGAAGTGTCATTCTGGTGAAAGGTTGATTAAGCATGCTGATTATTTGGAAGGAGCAGGGGAGATTGTGGGCTCTAGAAGTTCTCTGTGGTGAACGATGAAGGTGTGACAGAGTGAGCCGGGCTCTAGAAGACTTAACAGGTAGTGGCACAGGTGGCTACGAGAGAGTGCTGAGGGAAGGGTCTTCATTGGCATCTCGCACCTACTGAACAGGACCACATAGAGCTGTGGTGAGAGATAGAGAGGGAGTGAGAGGATGGGACACTGATTTATGAAAATAGGAAAAGACTGAGTCTGTTTTTACGTTATTTATTGGATTGGACTTATTCATTGTTGGAACTCTTTTATGAATTATTTTTGGACACTGTCAAAAGGTGAGCCTTTCAATTTACCAGTCGATCTACATCCTTACCATCACCCATGGTCTTGAGCTTTGGGAAATGACCAAAAGAATGAGATCATGGGTGCAAGTGACTGAAGTGATCTTTCTCCACAAGGTGGCTGGGCTCTCCCTTATAGAGACAGAGTGAAAAACTCAGACATCCAAGAGAGGCTCAGAGTAGACCTGCTGACCCTCCACATTGAGGGGAGCCAATTGAGGTGGTTAGGGTATCTCTTACGGATGCCTTCTGGATGCATCTCTGTGAAGGTTTTATGGGCCCATCCAGGTGGGAGGAGACCCTGGGGAAGACCCAGGGCTCGCTAGGACGATTATATCTCCCAGATGGCTTAGGAATTCACTGGGATCCCACAGTAAGAGTTGGGAAGCATGGCTGGGAAAAGGGACATATAGGCCTCACTGCTAAGACTGTTGCCCCTGTGTAAAATGAATGAAAAAGGATTTTTGGATACTATTATTTACTGAAGAATTTTAACTGCACTACACAAATGAAAGTTCTGCCTGTTGTTGTTGCTTTTAATAAAAAATCATTATGCACTATTGCTCCTCAACCTTGTTGTTATGGGATTACTTGCTGTAGTCCATTCTCAGTTAGGAACTACTAGATGCTCTGGAAGATGGATGGTGCTTTTAGTTGAGGGCAACTGGGTGATCACAGACCCCTAGTAGCCATGGAAAATTTGAGAATAAAGGAAATAGTTACATTTTTTAGATATCTCATGTCATCGGAGGTTAGTGCACAGGGATCCATCATCCTGGATTCAAATGCTGTATCTGTTTGCTGGGTGTGTGCAGTGTACACAATTTCCCTGCATTTCAGTGTGTATCCTGGTTTTCCTCCCACATCCCAAAAGGCATATGTGTTGACGATCCTTGTATGAGTGCAGGCGAGCCTAAATTAGCCCCGTGCTGGGTTGGCTGTGGAGTCCCAAGTGATTCTGAATTGATTTAAGTGGGTTTGAGGATGGAACGTTATGCTACCTACCTCTGTCTCAATCAGACATCAGCTTATCTACACTTACGTTTCTTAACCAGTGAAAGGTCCCAGTTTTAGGATAATCTGAAGTGGACACCTGAATGAAAGCAAAGAAGATGCTGTTGCATTAGACACCAGCAGTATCACCGAGGCCATTCAACCTGCCACCAGCTCCTCATACCTAAATCAAAGGAGTGCTCCAAATAAAAACATACCTCTAAGGGATTTCAGGATTAAGCCCTGCTAATCTCATTCAACCTTGTTATTTTTTTTTCCTTTTTTGTTTTGTTTTTTTCCAGCCATTACAGGTTTCTCCTGTTTTTAATCTCTTGCCCTCAGCACTGTGTATTTCTATTATTTCAAACTGACTCAATGAAAATAGTATAATGTTTCAGGAAGCAATATCTTTGGCAGGACTTAGTCATAATGTAACAATGCAACTGTAAGCCTTTAGCAAATTATTGATTTCATTACATGCCATTTTTTTCTAAGTTAATTACCGGTGCTCTCCACTGTTTCCATCAGTTGATGACTGTAGGCATCATCTAAACTTTTAGGCAAGCTCCTTTTATTGGTGTATTTGCTTCATATGAAATTAAGCACTCATATGAGCACTCACTATTTGCAGAACAATTTTATAATATAACAGCTCAGTCTGGCAGCTGACACGTAATTTGGGCAACATTTGTCTTTAGATGACTTTCAATATCAGGATACACTACGACTGGTTGCACAGATAGGCTGGTCAAGTGACTCACACAGGGTCACATGGTGACTACTTAGTGGGAGATGACCCACTCATTTCCTTATTCCAGGTCCTTAACCACTACACCACACTGTTTGCCTATACTGTGTGATACCTGGCCGGCAGCTCATCCCGGCCAACACCTCCAACCCGCCAGATGGAACCCTCCTTGCGACATGGAGATGCCCCGAATTCCAGCAGGGAATCATGGGCATTGGAGTTTTCCTGTACAGCCCTGCTGGATAACGTCGGGGCTGCCAAGGGACGCTGCAGGGAGGCCCAGAGACGTTTATTTTCCCTAGAGCCCGGAAGTACGTCCCAGTCACATGGACAGAGAAAATGATGTACTTCTGGGTTGAAGAAGAGTAGTTTTTACTGGGTCATGGACTATAAAGGACTATGGGAAATCCCAGACAGACGGGCCGAGTTGGGAGGAAGGGTGACTGAGCTGCTGGGAGGTGTGGAGGATTATTGTGATTGTGATTATTATTGTTTGAGTATTGTGGAGTGGAGGGTGTTTTGTGCACTGTTTAGTACAAATAAATTTAATATTTTGACTTTTATCTGGTGTCTGGCGTCTGATCTGAGGGTTCAAGGGGACAACAGCGCCCCCTATCTGTCACAACTGGGAAAGACTGGGAATTCCGCTAGAATGGATGTTTATCTCCTGCTCATTTTTGCAAAAAATCTTAGGCTACATGCACATTACTATGTTTTCATATAAAAGAGCATTTTTAAATAAAAATCATTTCTGTCCAGACTAGCAGTACAGGTAGTGGTACTAGTACTAGTAGTACTGCAGCGCAGGTTTGCTCCACAGTCGGAGAGTCATGCATGGTGTGTTGCCTTCCGGGTGTACAGGTGGGAGATATCCTTGGAAGAGTGGAAGGGCTCTTGGTCAGAACCTGGGTGAATCCCGTTGTCATTGTCCATGCTGGAACAAATGACATACATACTGTAAGAGTAGTCTGTCACGTCTGCAATCCAAATTTAAAGAGACTAGGTGGCCAAGCCCCCTGCTCGCTTCTCTCGCCAACCCCCAGACTTGCGCTACGCATCAGCCACTTTGCATCTCTGCGGCTTGCGTATGTGGATTTCACTTTCACCAAACAACAAATCTTTTAATTCTCGTGGATACGCCTCTTCATTGGGAAGAAACACTACTTTTCCTTGATGGCAACACGAATTAGACGATCTACAAGTCGCCGACTTAAAGTTTAAATCCGAACAATACATTCAATCTCTTTTCGCTGTTCCGTTATTTCACCGAGTAATAATTTCTGTTTGTCTGCTGTAATGAGATCTTTACTATCATTTGTCTGAGACTTTCAAATTTTAGTACTTTCATTATCTCTAACCTGCTCTGCATGTGTATCGTGCCAACGTTTTTGAATTCTTTATGACGTTCTACTTTGTCATCTACTCTTTGTCTTTTATTTCCGGCCAAGGGCGTGGTTAAATCTCTTGGCACAATGTCTCATCTCGTGGGACGTGAAAGTGTCTCTCTGAAAAAGTCATATCTCGTCTCATGATTTTTTTTATTATAATAGAGAGATAGGAGCCAGGCTGAGAACCAGAACCAGAAAGTTCTGCCTGTGCCACATGCCAGTTCAGGTGAGACTGAGGAGATTATAAGGGTTAATGTCTGGCTCAAATCTTGATGTAGGGTAACAGTGTGAAGGGGGCATTAGGACACCTTTTTGAACAGATGGGAACGTGTTCCACTGCGATGGATTACATCGGAACCAGAGGGTCACCAATGTGTTGGAAAGGCATATGAGTAGGTTAGTCAGGGATTGTTTAAACAGGGGAATGGGGGGCTGTGAGTTTAGGACAGGCCAGGTTTAGAACGAGGAGACAAACAATAGTGTAAAAATAAACATGCAAAGTAATCTAAATTCTAACCCAGTGTTTAAATGTAAAAGTAAAACAAGTAGCACATTAAAAATAGCTTGCCTTAATGCTAGAAGTATCAACAATAAAATTAGTGAGTTGGAGTTGTATTTAGCTTAGCATAATTGTGATATTGTAGCAATAACGGAAATCTGTCTAAATAACAAAGATGGGGATGAGTATAACATAGAGGGATGCACACTTTTTAGGAAGGATAGACAGAACAAAAAAGAGGGTGGGGTTGTTGTTTATGTCAAACAGAATTTAAATAAAAGTCCTCTTCAGGTGGTCAAAGAGCCCCATCTTAGTGAGGACATCTGGCTCTGTCTGGAAAGCAATAGGGAAAGAGATCTTATTTTAGGAGTGTGCTAAAGACCACCTAATGCAGACAGTAATTTCAATGCACATCTTTTTGGTAATATTAAAAAGGCAAGTTTACAGGGGAATATTATAGTAATGGGGGACTTTAACTACCCACATTCTAGCTAGGAAATCCTTGCAAAGAGCAAAGCACAAGAGCAGGAGTTTTTAGATGTAATCAATGACTGTTTTTTAACACAGCATGTTAAAGCACCAACACAGGGTGAAGCCTGTCTGGATTTAGCATTTTGTAATAACTGGGAAAGAATTGACGGTGTAGAGGTGACTGAAAACTAAAACTGTTGCGGTAAGTTTGATAGGGCAAATTTTGAGCAGATGCGGCAAAGTCAAAGGACGATAGATTGGGATAAGCTTTTAAGTGCAGAGGCAGTTGAAGAGCATTGGAGCAGGTTTAAAAATGATTTACATGTAATTTACGATAAATACATACCTAAATTTGGAATTAGTACGAAATTATAAAAACAAACTCTGCAGTGGTTAATAAAGAGTGTAAAAAGAAGCTGCAAAGGAGGAAAAAGATGAATAAGGAATATAAGACTAATAACTCCAATGTGAATCATAGGGTGTATGAGAACATGAGGGCAACCATTAAGAAGGACATTAGGGAGGCTAAAAGATAGTTGGAGAGGAATATAGCAGACAGGTGAAAAATGACCAAAATAGATTCTATCAGTATTTTAATAGTAAAGAACAGTCAAAAAGAAGATGAAGTGCATCAGAAATAGTAAATGGGGTATTAAAAAATGCAGACAGAGAAATAGCAGATGCTCTAAACTCGCATTTTTCTGAGGTCTTCATGAGTGAACGGTAAATGGGACTACTAAGGAGGTACTGAGTGATTTGGAAATTGTAGAGGGAGAAGTACTACTCAGATTAAAAATGCTGAAATGAAACAAATCACCAGGACCAGATAATATTTATCATTGAGTTCTCAAGAAAGTTGGCAAGTACAGATAGAAACACTTGATGCATAATTTAGAAAGATACTAAGGACTGGGAAATTTCCAAAGAGCTGGAAAAGGGCAAATATTATTCCATTATTATCCCAGGAGCATGGAGGTAACCTGGGTCATCATATGGGCAGATCCAAGCAACTGTAGGCCAGTATGCTTAATGTACATCACAGGTAAATTAATAAAAGGAATTATTAAAGATAAGATTGAACAGCACATGGAAAGAGCAAGAGTTTTACTGAGCAGTCAGCATGGGTTCAGAAGAGGGAAGTAATGTTTTACCAACATGCTGAAATTTTATGAGAAAGAAACAAAAGGGTCACTGCTTTAATATATATTAATAATTATGGTTGGGATATCTGTAACAAGCCGGTTAAGTTTGCAGATCATACCAAGATAGCTGGATTGGCAGATAATCTCGAATCCATTGAATCAGTACACAGGGACTTGGACAGCATCCAGGCTTGTGCACATTAGTGGCTGATGAAATTTAATGAAAGTACACAATGGGAGGTCTGAAAATCGAACGTACATATTATGGGAGAACTTAGGAGTCATAGTGGACTCTAAGCTATCGACTTCCAGACAGTGTTCAGAAGCCATTAAGAAGGCTAACAGAATGTCAGGTTATATAGCGCCTTGACGTGTGGAGTACAAGTCACAGGAGGTTCTGCTCAAGCTTTATAACACACTGGTGAGGCCTCAGTTTGGGCCTCCAGGCTACAAAAAGGACCAGGTCCAGAGAAGAGCAACTAGGCTGATTCTAGGGCTACAGGGGATGAGTTATAAGGAAAGATTAAAAGAACTGAGCCTTTACAGTTTAAGCAAAAGAAGATTAAGAGGAGACCTGAATGAGTATTTAAAATTATGAAGGGAATTCATCTAGTGGATAGAGACTGTGACTTTAAAATGAGTTCATCAAAAACACGGGGACACAGTTGGAAACCTTCTTCTTTTTCTTCTCCTCCTTTAGCTGCTTCCATTATCGGTTGCCACAGCAGATCATCTTGTTCCATATCTTCCTATCCTCTATATCTTGCTCTCTCAACACAGTTGGAAACCTTCTAAGGCTAAAATTCACACAAACGTTAGGATTTTTTTCTTTATACAGAGAACCACAGGCACACGTAATAAGCTACCACATAAAGTGGTAGATAGTAGGACTTTGGGGACTCTCAAAGCTGGGCTTGATGTTTTTTTAGAAGAATTAAGTGTATAGGACTGGAGAGCTTTGTTGTGCTGATGGCCTGTTGTCAGTTAGATTGTTCTAATGTTCTAATATTTTTACACTCTTTCCACTCACACTAAAACACCAAAAAACAAAAGTCATGTAGCCATTCATCTGCACTGGATGTAAGTGCATGTGACAAAGGAAGAGGAAGTGTCCTCTTTAAAGGGATGGTTATGCCGCAAACCACAGACTTTAATATTAGTGATTTCTAAATTATTTGCCTTTTGTGCATATATGCAGCATTCAAATTGTACATAATGGAATATCGCTGCATACAGCTAAGCAACACAACAACCTCCATGGAAAGCAACCCATCTATGCACAATATGTAGGAATACGGTTTTCTTCTGTGAAGGATAACAAAACAAAAAAATGAGATGTTGTAACGTGCAGAATCCAGTCAGGGAATGGACTTGTGATTAGGATAATTAGATTCTACGTCTCCTCAAAATATTTTGTTTTCATACATGCACACTGAAACACACTGAGCTGGCATTTTCAGAAATAAACAGCTCTCTTCTTTATTGTAATTCTTATATGTGTTTAAGGCTGGTTATTATTTTTGTTTTTATAAAATCTGAATATTCTTAAGCTTCCATTGTCTAAATTTCCCCTCGGGACAAATAAAATACTATCCACCTATCTATTGTAATGGACAACACACATGGGCTGGAATCTAGGCCA
>JANRMT010062852.1:22915056-22949877 GCA_026402145.1 Polypterus bichir lapradei | reverse complement strand
GATAGATAGATAGATAGATAGATAGATAGATAGATAGATAGATAGATAGATAGATAGATAGATAGATAGATAGATAGATAGATAGATAGATAGATACTTTTATTTGTCCACAGTGGGAATATTTTCTTTTAGCAGAAGCTCTTTAAACAAATAAATCTATAAATAGATAGAAAAAAATATAAGCATATAGATACACTATGGTCTGAACACAGACATGAATGACTGAAAAGGAAGAAAAACATAAAAAGAGAGAAAATTTCTGACTTGGCAGTCTCAGTCCCAGTGAGGCATTATTCATGTGTATTGCTGATGATATAAAGGAGCCCCCTCTATTGTTTCTTGACACACTTCTGCTGACTGATTCGTTCTCTGAAAGTCCTCAGTGTTGGTTCATACTGGCACACAGTTTTGTTTTCATTCTCTCTCTTCTATGGTTCCTGTGTGTTCCGAGACCATTAGTACATTAGAACATTAGAACACTCTAGACGAGAACAGGCTATTCAGCCCAACAAAGCTCGCCAGTCCTATCCACTTATTTCTTCCAAAAAAACATCAAGTCGAGTTTTGAAAGTCCCTAATGTCTTACTGTCTACCACACTACTTGGTAGCTTATTCCAAGTGTCTATCATTCTTTGTGTAAAGAAAAACTTCCTAATGGTGGTGTGAAATTTACCCTTAACAAGTTTCCAACTGTGTTCCCGTGTTCTTGATGAACTCATTTTAAAATAACAGTCTCGATCCACTGTACTAATTCCCTTCATAATTTAAACACTTCAATCATGTCACCTCTTAATCTTCTTTTGCTTAAACTGTAAAGGCTCAGCTCTTTTAATCTTTCCTCATAACTCAACCCCTGTAGCCCTGGAATCAGCCTCGTCGCTCTTCTCTGGACCTTTTCTAGTGCTGCTATGTCTTTTTTGTTGCCTGGTGACCAAAACTGCACCCAGGACTCCAGATGAGGCCTCACCAGTGTGTTATAAAGCCTGAGCAGAACCTCCTGTGACTTGTACTCCACACATCAAGGCGCTATATAACCTGACATTCTGTTAGCCTTCTTAATGGCTTCTGAACACTGTCTGGAAGTTGATAGCTTAGAGTCCACTATGACTCCTAAATCCTTCTCATAAGGTGGACTCTCGATTTTCCGACCTCCCATTGTGTATTCAAACCTAACATTTTTATTTCCTATGTGTAATACTTTCCATTTACTGACATTAAATTTCATCTGCCACAAATCTGCCCAAGCCTGTATGCTAAAAAAAAAACTTCTAAAAACTGTGTTCCTCCATCTGCAAGGTTATCCCAGTTAATATTTGGATAATTAAAGTCCCCCATGACTATAATATCTCCCTTTAAACTTGCCTTTTTGATATTACTAAAAAGAAGTGTGTTGAAATTACTGTCTGAATTGGGTGGTCTATAACACACTCCTAAAATAAAACCTCTTTCCCTAATATTTTCCAGGTGAAGCCACACGTCCTCACTAAGATGGGGCTCATCATCCAACTGAAGAGGACTTACATTTAAATTCTGTTTGGCATAAACAGCAACCCCACCTCATTTCCTGTTCTGTATATCCTTCCTATTAAATGTGTATCCCTCTATGTTACACTCATCCCCATCTTTGTTATTTAGCCAGGTTTCCGTTATTGCTATAATATCATAATTATGCTCTGCTACATACAACTCCAGCTCACTTACCTTATTTTTAATACTTCTAGCATTAAGGCAAGCTATTTTAATGTGTTACTCTTCTACATTTAAATGTTTGCTTAGAATTTACATTACTATGCATTTTTATTTCTACACCATTGTTTGTTCTTCCATGTATAGATCTAAACCTGGCCTGTCCTAAACTCCCTGCCCCCCCATTCCCTAGTTTAAACAATCCTTAACTAGCCTACACATACACCTCCCTAATACATTGGTGCCCCTCCAGTTCAGATGTAACCTGTTATGACGGAACAAGTCCCATCTGTTCCAAAAGGAGTCCCAATGCCCCATAAACCAATACCTTTCTACCCTGCACCAAGATTTGAGCCACGCGTTAAACCTTCTAATCTCTTCAGTCTTACCTGGACTGGCGTGTAGCACAGGCAGAACTTCGGAGAAGACTACCTTGTCAGTTCTGCTCCTCAGCTTGGCACCTAACTCTTTGAATTTTGATTGCAGAACTGACAGACTACCCTTATGTATGTCATTTGTTCCAACATGGACAATGACAACTGGATCAATCCCCACTCTGGCCAAGAGCCTATCCACCCATCCAGGGAGGTCTCCCACCTACGCTCCACACCGTGCGAGACTCTCTCTCTCTGGAGCACACCTTCGCTTCAATACCCCTAATGATTGAGTCCCCAACTATCACTACCTCTCTCTTTTTGGGAACTGGTTTAGAGGTGGCCCGATGGGGCTCCTCATCCCTGCCTACCACCTCAGAATGTCTGCTTACAAATGCAGATATTAGTTACTGCTGCTTTCTGCCCTACCTCTTCGATGCTAGTTCAAATACAGATATCAAGAACAAGTACACGTACAAGTAACTTTTCCAAGAGTACCTCCAAACACCCAGCTACTTTTGCTCTTGTGTGGGTGAAAAAAAAGCAAAAAAAAAAAAACACTTCTAAAGGGAAAAAAGCTTTAAAAATTCCCACACGGTTCCTTAGCGGCAACCAAAACCCAAGTTTTTAAGAGCAAAATTTTTCTTATTTAAATCTCACATCACAGAACAGACCAAAATCTCTCAACAGCCTCTAGCGTTTGCAAAGCACACACTGTAAAAAATAAATCTTGCATGTGTGAAAAATAATAATAAAAAACAGCTAACTATATGCAAAATAATCATTACTTTAATTAATAAAACTGGGTTTTACCCTTTTTATTGATTATTTAATTCTAATTCAATAAAAAAAAATAAGAATAATGTTAACTTATTATTTTTCTTAAAATGTAAACATTTTTCATAACTTATTCTAAGTAAAAAAAAACTATACTGTGAATTGAGCACATTTAAGTTAAGTTAAATTTAATGACACGGCACTTCCTCTCACATCGATTTCTTGGTCTTTACAACAACACATTCAGCTGTAACTTTTATCCACAATAAGAGCTATTTTACTACAAATGTGTAAGTATAAAGCATGTTAATTCCGTAATGAATAACTAGTATTTCATTTCGTATAGTTACAGACGTAAGCATTTGTTGTTTTCACGAAACCTTTCCCTTCATTTGGGAAACATGGCTTTCTAACAACCTACCTCGTTGGTTTGCTTTAAAAAGCAAGCACATTTCTTGGATAGTTACGTATGTTCATATATATATATATATATATATATATATATATATATATTTTTTTTTTTATCATTTACAACTTTTATTTTACACAGTGTAGAAGAGAGATGAGAGATGACTGCTGAGTCAGAGCTGGGTCAGCCAATCCGATGAAAAGACCCCTCTACCCGACAATTCCAGTGATCCTCCATCAGAGATGACTTTAACTTAGGCAGGCAGAACAGCTTGTGCCACCAAGTGCCACATTTAAGTACCGTGAAAAGAAACAGAATAGTAACAAATTCTAACTAAGTAATCATATTACTTATGTTTTAGTGCTAATGACTAACAACAGAGATGCAGTCTGCACATTTAATCAGCAGCTCTAGGCAGGGTGTACTAAACTGAAGTAGTGAGTCTTCAGCCAGGATTTAAAAGCTGAGACCGAAGGGGCATCTCTTATAATAGCAGGCAGACCATTCCACAGTTTAGGGGCCCTATAACTACAAGCTCGATCTCTCACTGTTATTTTATTAATCCTTGGAATCATAAGCAGACCGGCATCTTGAGATCTTAATGTGTGCTCTGGTTTGTAAGTCATGATAAGTTCAGACAAGTAAGCTGGACCTTGGTCATTTAAGGCTTTATATGTTAAAAGGAGGATTGTGAAATCTGCCCTAAACTTAACTTACCAGTGTAAGGATTTCAGAACTGGAGTTATGTGTTCATATTTTCTTGTTCGTGTAATAATTCTTGCAGCAGTATTTTGGATTAACTGGAGGCTATATAAAGAACAGTTTGAACATCCAGTGAACACCGTATTGCAGTAGTCAGTCCTACAAGAAAGACATGAATGAATAAATTTCTCAAAATCCCGCTTATTTAGAACACACCTTAATTTCCCAACGTCTTTATGATGGAAGAAACATGATTTAGACAACTTTGCAATGTGTGGTTTAAATGAAATGCTAGAGTCAAAGATAATTCCTAGATTGTGGGCTGATTTAGTAAAATTAATGGTGATTCCAACTGAGTTAAATTAAATATTGTTGTGATCAGAATCATCCCCTCCAATAATTAACATCTCTGTTTTATCTGTGTTTAAAGACAAGTAGTTCTCAACCATCCACTCCTTTAATTCACTAACAGAACTAATTAAAGACAACATCGGAGAAACTTCATTTGATCTAAGTGAAAAGTATAGCTGGGTGTCATTTGCATACGAGTGAAAATTGACATTATGTTTCCTAATGAGAGATCCCAGTGGAAGCATGTAAAGTGAAAACAGTAAAGGTCCCAATACTGAGCCCTGCGGGACACCATATCTCACTTCTGTGTATAATGATGGAGTACTGTCAACACATTTCTGTACATATTGGAATCGATTTGATAAATAAGAACTAAACCAAGCGAGCACGGGGCCTGTAAGCCCAACATCATTTTCTAGCCTGTGCAGTAAAACAGAACGGCCAATGGTGTCAAACGCTGCACTTAAATCTAACAACATAATTACAGAGGAACTTCCTTCATCAGAGGATATCAGAATGTCGTTTACAACACGTGTTAGTGCCGTTTCCATCGGACCTTACTCTTATTCTATGTTAATTAATGTTGACTTATTTTATTTTCATACTGTGTCTTTTATTTTTGTATTCTGCATTATGTAAAGCACTTTGAGCTACATTTTTTGTATGAAAATGTTCTATATAAATAAATGTTGTTGTTTCTGCACTATGATCAGTGCGGAAGCCAGACTGGAATTCTGAAATAAATTGTAATGTATAAGGTGTGACTGAAGCTGATTGGCGACTACTTTTTCAAGTATCAGGGAGATCTCTCTTTTTGAATTTTCATCCCTATAGGCCTGCAGTCACTGCGGTCCTCCAGGACTGACGTTGCTCACCCCTGATTTAAAGGGTCTTAGTCTTAAAATAGCAAATCAATGAAAAGATGTTTGTTAGAAGCAAAAACTGATGATGAATTAAGAAAATGACTACAATGAAAACGTGCAGCCACTGTGCCCCCCAGGGACCGATGTTGTTCACTCCTGTTGCAGAACAATAAAATGTGAAAACATTCAAGGCGGTTAAGCATTTGTAGGTGCTGTACTCACTGTCTGATATTCCTTTGCAGTAGAGTGTTGTAGCGTGTTAGCCATAGATTGATACAGGAGAAAGTAGGGTGAAATGACACCTTTTATTGGCTAACTAAATAGATTACAAATGCAAGCTTTTGAGGCAGCTAAGGCGCCTTCATCAAGGCTACATCTTGCCTGATGAAGGGGCCTTAGCTGCCTTAACAACTTGCATTTGTAATCTATTTAGTTAGCCAATAAAAGGTGTCATTTCACCCTATTTTCTCCTGATATTCCTTTGGTGAAAGTGCACTATAAAACATTAGCCACGTAATATAAAGATCTGACAGGAGAGGATAAAATAACAGGAAGGCACACGTTGTTATTTTATTTTTCTTTATTTCTCTATTTTTTCTGAGTGCTATAACATTTCACAGACAGACTTTATAGAGTAAATCAGTGGTTCTCAAACTGTGGGGCGGGCCCGCCTAGGGGGGCACGAAGATGTGAAAAAAAGAAAACAAGAATCAAAAATATGAAAAATACATCTATTGAAACCTAAACAAATTAACTTAAACTACATTCTGATACTAGAAAAATAAATGTAGTGTTAGATGAATGTCGATAAAAGTTAAATAGGTATAATAAAATATGCATCTATGATATATAATTAATTAAAAAAGAACAAATTGGTATTAGTGGGCTCCTTTCAAAAAAACGTTAGGGGGGCACGATTAAAACTGTTATAAAAACTCGGGTTGCAAATACTTAAAGGTTGAGAAACGCTAGAGTAAGTGAACACTCATAAAGGTGCAGGTTAGCACAGTGAAGGATATGAAAATAAATATGTAGCAGTTGAGGGTCCATGCTGGCCACACTCATCGTTAATTACCCATAAACCTCTGGACCTATACTATTTCTTTTTTTTCTTACAAAAATGAAACTTTATATTGTTTTAATACAAATAAAAATCAAAATAGCATTACTTTCCGTCAGTCTTCCAGTTGCAATGCTTTCTAAAAGCCACCCAATGATTTTTCATTTGAAGCCCTTAAAGTGAAAAATGCTTACACAGCAAAGACCCTTACTTATCTCAGACCCTCATTACATTTCTTTTTCTTCTAAAACTCTACTTTCCATAAACAAAAGAAACCACAAGAAAAACAAGTCGGACGGCTCCCACCATGCTGGCGAAGCCACTGGCTCGGCCTGTGAACACAAAGATGACTCGGACGTATCTTTGTAACACAGCAGTCATTCGTTTGACTTTGAACTAGAAATAATGGAGATGTTTTCTTTGTCGAGTTTCTTTCTTCAGCGTCTTTACTTTTTAAAGACAACTAGACAAAGGGGATGCGTGGACTCGATAGGAATTAAAAAAAAAAAAACAAAACGGAGAAATAAATAAATAAAATGAAAACAGGTCTTACAGCCTCGGGAGTCAGCCTGGCCTGGTTTAGATGAACTCGGTGGCCAATTAACCCTTTCTCATGGCTGAGTTTTTATACCCCTAAGTCAAGAATTTGAAAAGCTGTCTTTAAGAATTGGCTAAGAATTATGAATTCTGACAAGTCTGTGAAGCAAAGAGAGAACAGCAAAGTAAAGAATGCAGCCAGGTCTGTGTCTCATGGTTATAATCTCCAAGTTACACGGCAAATGAAAAGTGTAGTAAATAGTAATGGAAATACTTGGGGGAAGGTTAATGGGAACAGCATGGAATAGGGGGGCTACCTGCTGGAAGTCAGTTACTGCGGAATGACAAGACCTTAACAAAGGCTTTGTTGGATTATTAAGACTATTAAACACACTTCAGATTTGGGCTGCCTATAACCTCCTACTGCTGTGGGACAGCACAACACAAAAGGCTTTGTTTCAAACTAAAACAAGTGGGAGTTCAGGGGGTAGATGGGTGCAAAATAGTCTCAGACACAGGTGTTTTGTCTTGGTAGAGTAACATATTACTCTACTTTCCCCTTTTGTATTATTAATCTCCCAGACTTACCACTGTTTATAAGGTATTATAGAATATAACTTCTCCCCTCCTTCCCTTCTACATCTATAACCTCAGGCAATTAGGTTTAGTAAAAGACAAGCAGTGGTTGTTACAATTTAAACAATGTATTATTGATAATATTCATAAATAATAACAATATGCAAAGTGCATTTGAATATTGGCAGCCATACAACCTGATTAAATGGTGATGTGTAGTTTCAGGCGACACACAGACTTGTTAGTTACTTAAAATGTTTCTAGTTAAGTCCTCATTTGTGGTCAGCTTTCTTCAGAACAGGCTGTATGCCTGTCTCAATATGGCTGCCGAGCTGTGCTCTTCATTGTGTTATCTTTTTCATTTCATGGTGTGTGATGGTCTTCATCAGTTTGGCAAGAGAGAGAGAGAGTGAGGGAGTGAGCAAATTTATAAATTCTCTGTCCAACCCCTAGAGCCAATACTACATCATAGTACTTAAAGGCTTCTGATACAAGCCAATTCCAAACAGCCATACTTCAGACCAATAGGGGAATAGAACATCTTAACACCTGCCATCCCCCAAAACCATATGTTAAGGTAAAGCTTGGCAGTTAGGCACCCTGACTTTCCTTGGGGGGTGGGGGTTGAGAGAGACTTCAGAGAAACATTAGTCACACTTGTTTAAGGCACTTTCCCCAAACTTTGTCGTAAAATTCAAAGAGACCCATTCCTGGGAGCTGTAAACATGAACGATTCTCACTAATGTAACACCAATATTATATTGCTTTGCCTAAGTACCAAATAAAGACATACAAAATATTTATCAACTTATATGCAAAATCTCACATCACAACAACAGGAAAAGAGGGTAATGGTGTGAGGAACCCTATCAGAATTGGGTGAAGTTAAGAGTCCAGCAGGGGTCAGTGCTATGGCCACTGCTATTTTTAATAAATATAAATGACTTAGATATCTGAGGCCACAGGTCTGCCACACCCTCGACCCTCTGCAGTTTGCATATGAGGAGAAGGTGGGAGCGGAGGATGCCATCATCTATATGCTACACCGATCCCTCTCCTACTTGGACAGAGGCAGTGGTGCTGTAAGAATTATGTTTCTGGACTTCTTTAGCGCCTTCAACACCATCCAACCTCTGCTCCTTAGGGACAAGCTGACAGAGATGGGAGTAGATTCAGACCTGGTGGCATGGATCGTGGACTATCTTACAGACAGACCTCAGTATGTGCGTCTCGGGAACTGCAGGTCTGACATTGTGGTCAGCAGCACAGGAGCGCCGCAGGGGACTGTACCTTCTCCAGTCCTGTTCAGCCTATATACATCGGACTTCCAATACAACTCGGAGTCCTGCCACATGCAAAAGTTCACTGACGACACTGCTATCGTGGGCTGCATCAGGAGTGGGCAGGAGGAGGAGTATAGGAACCTAATCAAGGACTTTGTTAAATGGTGCGACTCAAACCACCTACAACTGAACACCAGAAAAACCAAGGAGCTGAAGGTGGATTTTAGGAGACCCAGGCACCTCCTGGACCCCGTGATCATCAGAGATGACTGTGTGCAGAGGTTGAAGACCTATAAATACTTGGGACTGCAGCTGGATGATAAATTGGACTGGACTGCCAATATCTATCTATCTATCTATCTATCTATCTATCTATCTATCTATCTATCTATCTATAAATACAAAGCTGCTGAAGTCTGCAGATGATACCAAGATAGGTGGATTAGCAGATAATCTGGAATTTGTTGAATCATCAAACAGGGTCTTGGACAGCAAACAGGCTTGGACAGATTTGTGACTGAAAAAATTTAATCTCAGTAAATGTAAAGTATTACATATAGGAAGTAAAAATATTAAATTTGAATACACATTGGGAGATTTGAAAAGCAAACGCACACCTCATGAGAAGTCATAATGGACTCGACGCTATCAACTGCCAGACAGTGTTCAGAAGCCATTAAGAAGGCTAACAGAATGTCAGGTTATATAGCACCTTGATGTGTGGAGTACAAGTCACAGGGGGTTCTGCTCAAGCTTTATAACACTCTGGTGAGGCCTCATCTTGAGTACTGTTTGCAGTTTTGGTCTTCAGGTTACAAAAAGGACATAACAGAACTAGAAAATGTCCAGAGAAGAGCGACTAGGCTGATTCCAGGGCTACAGGGGATGAGTTACGAGGAAAGATTAAAAGAGCTGAGCCTTTACAGTTTAAGCAAAAGAAGATTAAGAGGTGACCTGATTGAAGTGTTTAAGATTATGAAGGGAATTAGTGCAGTGGATCGAGACTGTGACTTTGAAATGAGTTCATCAAGAACACGGGGACACAGTTGGAAACTTGCTAAGGGTAAATTTCACACAAACATTAGGAAGTTTTTCTTCACTCAGAGAACCACAGACACATGGAATAATTGACCAAGTAGTGTGGTGGACAGTTGGACTTTAAGGACTTTCAAAACTTGACTTGGTGTTTTTTTAAAAGAATTAAGTGGACTGGTCTTTGTTGGACTGAATGTTCCCTTCTTGACCAGATTGTTCTAATGTTCTAATATTTTCACTTAACATGACTTACATGGTTAAGTTGCAGTGTATCTGAGATCATATCCTATCATCAGTAGGTCAAGACCAGACTAGATACAACTAGGGCTATCAAAACTATCAAAATATTGTTAAGTATTGATTTTAACATTAAAGAATACACGTTTTCATGGTGTTGATACTTCAGCTTGCATTATGAATGCACTTTCAGTTTACCATGCCTAGAGGTGCTGGCAACTTCAATGGCTTCAGAACTCCTCTATGTCTGGAGCATTCAGTCATTATTATTAGACATTGAGGAACATATAGTCCCTCTAGACATCTGGGGTATACACCCCTTAAATTAGTTTTTTTCTAATATTAGTTCTAAACTAAATTGACCAGGACCAAAAAATCATTAAAACAAGGATATTGTTAAAACAGAGTGAGTTTATTCTAACAAAAATTAACCTGTAAATAGATATGAAGTTGTATAGAGTCTGGTCACTGGGGTGTGCCCCCAAGCTTCAAACACCAGACACAACTCAACCGAACACAGATGCAAGGTTGAATAACATGCTATTCATTTTACAGTATCACCTCTAAAGGGTGAAGGTCAGTCCAGCATTATTTTTATACTCCAAATAGCACGTCTGTCTCCTTCTAGTCCACCTCTATGAACGCAGTCAGCTTCATTAAAGAGAAACCAAGAGCATATCAAAAGTTCTATCTATCTATCTATCTATCTATCTATCTGAAGCACTTCCAGGCCCAGTGAAAGCTCCCCTACAGTAGCGGTTGTGTTCCACTACATTTCCCCCTGGTGCCACCCATCAGGGCTACAGTTCAGTAATGTACTCTGCAGGTGTACAGATGGGAGTTCCACCAGGGGGATGCTGCCACCCTGTGTCTAGGGGGAATTGAAGGCCCCCCAATATCAGCCTCCCTCTGTCCTTGTATTGTGGCCTCCCAACCAGCTAAATTACCAGCAACCAAACAAGCCTGGTTGTGTGTCGATTTACAACCTTCCATTGTGGAGTCCCATTCAGGCAAGGAACGCCAGTCCCTCCATTATGGCATTTAAAATAGGTTTAAAGGTTCAAACTTAGCAGTACTGGACACAGTTTATTAACTTGTGCTAAATGGGATGCCATTTTATTGTCTATCTATTCATTACACTATGGTGGGGAGAAGGCACCTATCTTGATAGCTTTAAGCACAAGGCAGGAACCATCCCTGGATAAAATGCCAGGGTAGCAGCCATCCATCCATCCATCTATGCATTTTCTTTATTATATCATTACAGGTTGATGGACTCTCTCTTGGAAGAATAAGCAGCAAAGGAGGAACAAAGCCTGAATAGGGTGACAGTCTGTTATTATCATGAGCTTCTTACCAGCGTTATATACAGTAAATACGATATTTATTCTATATTAAATTTAATAATTTAAAATTAGATTATTACTGTATTTAATTATTATTATGAATATTATTTCATATATATGAAAGGCACTAGATAGATAGATAGATAGATAGATAGATAGATAGATAGATAGATAGATAGATAGATATGAAAGGCACTATATAATAGATAGATAGATAGATAGATAGATGGACTCTGATGTCATCAGCTTTATTCAAGTGGCACAGTGGTGCCCAATAACAAACATCATGAGGTCCTGGTAGTTCTCTTTAATGTTTCTTGCATTGTACTGCCATGTGAACTCGTGTTAATGGAGCCCCCGCTCTTGTGTGCTGGAATGTGCGCTACACCCTGATGACAGCCTGACTCCCATTCACTTTTCCATGCATTGACAGAATATTTGCCTAGAAGGTCTGTTTTTTTTTCCTTTTTTTTTTCTTTTTTTTCCCAACATGTCCAGATTTGTATAATTGTGCTTCTCTCCTGGCAGCAAGTGAAAACATGACAGGGCCTGTCTGGAGAGTGCAAAACCTTGTCTCAGAACTGGAAAATCGAGATTGTATTATTGTTATTTTTATTTTCTGATTGATGAAGGTTTTATATGACTGACAGGGAGTAGGCTTATGTTTCAGTTCTGAATGCCTGCCAGTATACTGAACATACGGGTGAAGATGACTTGTTAATAAACCCACTTCTGGTTATGGAATGCTGATGGATTGAACAATCGGAAAAGCATTTTCCTTTATCTCATGAGAGTTTAGAGAAATGTGATTTGATAGTGCTGTTATAATGTCATCTGCTGCCCTGTGAAAGATCCAGATAGCCAGCCATAATTTTACCACAGAGAAACATGCGCCGCGGATTTAGAAAGTATTTGGGCCCCTTCACTTTCTGTGCACTTTGTTTTGTGGATTTAATCTTTCATGAATAAATTTACTATTTTTGCCCATCAATTTACACTCAAAGTGACAAAGTGAAATATGTTTTAAGAAAGGTTTGCAAACTCACTACAAATCAAAAACTGAAATCTCTTATTCATAGAAGTATTCAGGCCAAAAAGTTCTATTTTGACTTCATCAGTCCACAGGACTTGATTTCAAACTGCATCAGGCTCGTTTAGATGTTCATCTGCAAACTTCAGGCACTGAAATTTGTGGCCAGGATGCAGGAAAGGTTTTCTTCTGCTGACTCTACCATGAAGGTCATTTATTTGTTCAGATGTCGCTGCACAGTAGAACAGTGCACCACCGCTCCAAATTCTGCTAAATCTTTGTGATGCCAAACAGGGTTTTTATTTGCCTTTCTATTAACCCAACCAGCAGTTCTTTCAGAAGTTTTCTTGGTCTTCCAGACATCAACTTGACCTTCACTGTTCCTGCTAGCTGCCATTTCTTAATAACATTATGAACTGAGGAAACAGTGACCTGAAACCACTTTGCTGTCTTCTTGTGGCTTTCTCCTGCTTTGTGAGCATTAATTGTTTTAGGCGGCTGCTTAGAGGAGCCCATAGCTGATGATTGTTGGGACAGTTTGAGGAGTCAGAATTTAAACAACATTGCAATTTGCATTACCTGGGGTTTCATAACGATGACTGTGAACAAGCCATAGCACTAACGAACTAATGAAGGTCTGAGTTATGGGAGACCTCAAATGTCTTATATTGCTCCTTCACTCTGACATTTGTTCACCCTTAATGTTCAGGGGCACCTTTCTCCACACGTTCTGGGAATGTCCCACTGTTGCTGTTATTTGGGCTTCGATTACTTCAGCCCTCTCCTCCATCATATCTACAGCATCACTGTTCCTTGCTGTCCTACCTCTCTACTTCTGTTAGAATTCTCTCTATCTCATCACTACCAGCGCATTATCTCATTGGCCGCAATAGCAGCCAAAAGTCTCATGGTTTCCCAATGGAAGAATCCCAAACCTCTCAATTTCTTGATCTGGAAGTCCTCTTATTGCAATATTGATTTAATAGAATTGTAAACCATGCGGATTAGTGGGGTACCGGCACATACTATCAGGAAATGGGAAAGTATTCTCTCCCTGATCAAGTCACGGCTGACAGCCAACCCCAGATTTTGAATTTGACACAATTCTATTAGATCTCTTTCCGTAGCCAGATGTGTGGACCTCTGGGACCTGTCAGTGACCTGCTTGTTCCATTAGTTCTAAATTAATCCACGTTCTTAAATAGCTTTGAGGTGGGGTGGGTTGTGCATGGGCGCCAGTTTTGTTCCAAATCTACTGTATTAACAAAGATGTCTTTGTTGCCTTATTGTCTGTCTTGACTTTGCACAATGTCTTGTCTTGTTTGTGTTTTCATTTTAATTCTATTTTTAATTTATTATTTGCACTTCATGTTGTTACACTGTGGACCCTGAGCTTCGTCTATCTGTATACTTGTATATGGTTGGGATGACAATAAAGTTCGCTTTGACTTTGATTATTTGTTTTTGACATCAATAAAAATTTGATTACATATACATGTAAATTGTTCTATTTATTCTTATTCAATAATACAATACAATAATAAAATTGTTATATAATCTACCAGCATACTAGAATCCTTCTGCACAGCACACCACAACAATAAAGATTTTCTTCATCCTACTCCTCTTCCTTCAAGCAAGTGATGTCCTCTGCCTCCCAACTCCGACTCCCTGAGGTGAAGCAGAGCAACTCTTTTTATCCTGGACCCGGAAGTATTTCCGGTGCTAGGAAATTGTCTGTTGGAAGTACTTCTGGATGATGCGGAAGCCTCACAAAATAGGGGTGTCAAATCCATGCCACACCCCCTAGGGACCCTCTCGGAACCCAACAGATCTGTCCTACGAGACTATGAACCCCAGCATGTCCTGCAGGTTTCTGAAAGGATGTCAACACCCAGGTATGCTGAAACCTATCATATTGCGTTTAGGAAACTATCCCTCTGTTACAAAGGGTAAGAGTCTTTTACAGAGTTCCTCCCTGATGCCAGCATCTCTGCTGCTTCATTGGTATCTTCTGCCTTTCTTTTAGTTGAGGTAAGGAACATCTGACCTGCCTTTGTTCCTGTAGGAACATAGCATAGGAGCATAGGGCCCTTGGACACCCGACACACATCAACCCGTGTCCTGACTGCCCTCTCGCTCTCTCTGCCCTCACCGCGTGATCGGTATTGGTTTGATTTGCTGGGCAAGGGTCCTTGAATTATCCCAGCTGGGTCACCTGCCCATGCTTGCCATCCTTTATATACAGTATATATATATTGTGGGAACCAGCCCGGACACAGACAGGCAGACAGCGATGGTTTCAAACCACACGCACGTTTATTGTACATTCCTCCAACTATTTACAATATCGCACAACATATTTCCCCTGCACCAATCACCCTCAGTCCAGGCCTCTTTCTCCAATGCCTCTCTTTCTGACCACCTCCACTCCTCTCCTCCGAGCTCTGTCCTCTTCCACCCGACTCCAGCTGATGAATGGAGGGAGGCGGCCCCTTTTATGTTCACCCGGCCGTGCTCCAGGTGGCTCTTGATGAATTTCCGGCGGCACTCCGGGTGTCCCTGGTAATCCTTCCACCAGCACCTCCGGGTGTGGCAGAAGTGCTGACATCCAGGGCTTTTCAGGCATCTGGGTGCTCCTGGCAGTGACCACGGGCCCCTACAGGGTTGAGCTTCCATGCTCTGTTCCCATGGTCCCCATACCAACCAGGGCAGCTGCCCTCTCGTGGTCCGGAGGAGGCATAGTCCCTCTCCTGGTCTCGCGAGGGCAGGTCTCCCATGAAGCGGGTTCTACTTGCGCACTTCCAAGGTCTGGTCCTGCAACACAGAAAGCAGAAGCAGGGGCAGAGATGCTGCCTGGACACCGCCACCTGGCATCAGTCCATGTTGCACACAGGCAACGCTCCCCCCTCTAACCGGCACCCTGGCATTTGCCACTTCGGCACCCCACCTGAGGTTTCCAAGCCCCCCAGATTGGGACATCAGACGGGACCACTCGCACCCCCATCTTCTCAGCTAAATTTGGTGCTTCCCTCTGTCTCCGCAGAGGGCGGCCCGTCACCGGACTTGAGCTCCAAGCCTCACGTTCCTCTTTATCGGAGGAGCCGGCTCTCTTCTTCCGGGTCCTCCTCTTTCTCTGTGACACCATGATGGTTTGGGTCTCCCTATGGGAAAGGAAGAGACCTTGTGCCGTCTGCGTCCCTGTAGAGCGACATGAGACCGACGCTGGCTTGGGGCACACACATCAACCCGTGTCCTGACTGCCCCCTCGCTCTCTCTGCCCTCACCGCGTGATCGGTCATCACCGCCGTATCCACTATCAGAGCCCCCGCTACTTGAATCTGATCAGCAATATCCCGGTTCTTTTCACTGGGGTCTCCCTTTTCTTGCACGGTGCTGGTTCGACTCACCTGCACTGCCGCACTGCTCCGGCCTGAGGATCCAGCGCCATGTCCTTCCGCCCACTGTTGTAGGGTTTTCACGGAAGCAATCACGTTTTTATGTGACTTTTTCGCACGTTTTAAATAAGGCTTATTTTAAAACCTACAAATATATGTTTGCTATCATTCTTTTCTGAATTTATCGAACTTTAATGTGATGTTGTGAAATTTTCAGATTCTTATTCCATTTTTAAATTATAAACTAAAAAATATCAAGAACTCAAGTCCTGCGTGAGAAGACTTTGTGCCAACAGATTCAACCACACCCGGGGCCGGAAATTAAAGATAAAGAGTATGACAGATGCTGTTAAGGCTTTTAAATGTTTGAAGCGCCGCAGCAATAAATATGTATAGGTTGGTCCAGATCTAATTATGCAATTTTCATTACACTATAATTTATTATGTTTATTACATAGAAGATCACCCAAAAATCCCGGACCATCGAGAAGTGTGCGAACTGACAACATGAAGAATCGTCTTTGCGCCAAACTGGAATTGTCCCCGCATAAATCAAACTCATCCAGAAGATCAGGATCTACATAATTAGATCTGGACCACCCTGTATATATATATATATATATTTACAAGTATATATATATTGTCAAACACGGGTGCTTGGGAGACAGTTTATGAGCCCAAATAGATGCAGTTACCTGCCCTAACTCTTTTTTCCTGATGAACTGAAGAAACCACCCAATAACTTCCAGTTTCAAGCCTTAAGATCACTCCTGCAGACTCACCTATATATACTACCCTCATTTTCTTTTTTGCCAGTTCCATTTTCAACTCAGTCTGTAAAGACTTAATTTCCTTTTTTTCTGTGCCACAGTATATGAGGGATCCCCCCAAACCTTTAACAGTGTTTTTGTGCTTATTTTACAATATATATATATAGGCAGTCCCCAGGTTAGGTACGAGATAGGGACTGTAGGTTTGTTCTTAAATTGAATTTGTATGCAAGTCAGAACAGGTACATTATTTTAATAAATGCTATTGTTGACCGACTGTAACCAAGTGCTCTGCTAATGAATGATGGAGTTTCACCTCTTTCTGACCTTTTTATTATTTCTACTTTATTTTCAATGGTGATGGTTTTTCTCTTCTTTACTGTATCACCAGCACTTGCATCAGATTTGTGTTTCAGAGACATTCTTGAAGGGTGAAGACAAAAGGTCAAGATGAGCTCTTCTGTAAAGCACCGTACACGTTATCACAGCAGGAAGGCACCAGTTGTCAACACGTCTGATTTATAGGGTGGTCCAGATCTAATTATGAAATTTTCATTACGCTATTACTTATTCAGTTTGTTACACAGAAAATCACCCAAAAAATCCCAGACCATCGAGAAGTGTGTGAACTGACGACACGAAGAATCGTCTTCGCACCAAACTGAAATCGTCCCTTCATAAATCAAACTCATCCAGACGATCTGGATCTGCATAATTAGATCTGGCCACCCTGTACTGACAAGAGACAACTTCCTGCTATGTGCGTAACAGTACAAGCAGGCTTGCTATTGAGAATGAATGGGGGCAGCGAGGGGCGGTTCATCACCAGCCCACCTCACAGTCACCTCCACTACAGTATGCTGCCAGCGGTGTCCTCCGCACCACCGCCCCCATTCAACACGCAGCCATCCGAGGCACACTACAATGCTACGCCCCTCGCTGCCCCGTTCACGCTCAATGGCCTCCGTTCAGCCACAACCGGGTCACCGCTTGCAGCATTACCAGCCGCCCACCGAGAATGAACGGGCAACAGTGTGTGGTGGGCGGGCAGTGAAACTGCTTGCTGCCAGGAGCCGCCTGACGGACACTACACTGCGCAAGCAGCAAAATTGCCCCCGTTCAGCCACCGCTTGCAGCGTCCCCAGGCCGAAGATGATGGAGCAGCAGTTACTGAGGTGCGTGTGTCGCAGCTGCGGCCCCGTTAGTAAACTGTAGGTCAGATGTCCATAACCTGGGGACTACCTGTATATATTAGGCAATTAGGGTCACTGCACAGTATTGTGTACATATATATTGTCACACACGTGCGCATGGGAGGCAGCTAAAGGGCTTGAGTGAAGGCAGTTCTGAGGCATGCCGGGATGTGGCAGAGTGCACCGACTCTTTTTCTCACTTCCCTGTGGACCATTCCTGGGAGACTCCACCTGGCTCTCTTGACATCACTTCCGGGACCAAACCAATGGAAACAGACCTTACCAGCTCCGGCCCCCCTGATGTCACGTCCGGGCCTGATCCAATGAGTGATGAACACGTGCCCGATCCTTATGACCTCACTTCCTGTCTTCCCCTTTAAAAGCCTGCCCTTTTTTCACTTTTTCCTCAGTCTCGTTCTGGACTCAGTTAGATGCACATTAGTGCTGTATATTTGATAAAGATGACTTTGCAGCCAGGATACCATATTATACGGGTGGCTGCCCCAAACCTTTATCTGTCTATGTCTCGTTTTTGTGACAAAATATTTTTATATATATATATATATATTTATATATATATATATATTGTCGAAGATGCCAGGGGCCACAACCCGGCCGGGACGCCTGGATAGTCCCCGACGTGGACACTGTTACTCCTCGGCCACGAGAGGGCAGCCGCCCGGGCCTATTTGGGGGCCACAAGGAGTGACCTGGGACACTCGTGAGAGGACGTGGCCACCGCCAGGGGGCGCCCGGACAGTGAGGGAATCCTGGATGGCAGCACTTCCGCCACACCAGGAAGTGCTGCCGGAAATAATTCCAAGAAGACCCGGAGTGCTTCCAGGTGCTTTCCTGACACTTCCGCCACACCAGGAAGTGACGTCAAGGGAAGCACCTGGGGCTCATCCGGGCCATGATGACAGGGGCCGCCTCCTTCTAGCAGACGAGCCAGAGTTGGGAGGAAGGAGACGAAGCTTGTGAGGAGGAGGAAGGAGGTCGAGAGAGAAAGAAGAAGAAGAAGAAGAAGAAAGGAAAGAGTTGGTGAGAGAAGAAGAAAGGAAAGAGTTGGAGAGAGAAGGCATTGTGGTGCAGTGAAGAAAATAAATAAAGGAGTGTGTTTTGTACTTCCTGGTGTCAGTCTGCCTGTGTTTGGGGGTACGATTTCCACTATATATATATATATATATATATATATATATATATATGTTTGTGTGTGTACACAATACTGTGCACTGACCCTAATTGCCTGAATTAAACAGATTTGAGAATGTTGAGTTATTTTGTTCCTGAAGAGACCCCCCCACACACACATTTTACTTTTATATTATAAACAAATATTCACTTTTAGCAGAAGACATCAAGATGTTAAACATTCTGCCTGAATAATTAATACATAATTTTTTGTGTGCAAAAATCTGACTAAATCGTAAACCCCCTGCTTTAGTCAGAGTGAAGCTGATTGTCTCAGCATTAACTGGAGCCAGTGCCATTGTTCCCCCAATTGTTGGCTTTGCTTTTCCTTGCAGGCTATTTGTGTGCAATTAGTGTCTTAATTGAAACCTTTAATTAAACTCAACAGCTTATTCAATTTGCCAGTTTCATTATTACTCAGGCTCTAAGTGTATTAAGTTACCGCAGGGTTTGCCGTGGATGTTAAAAGCCATCACGAAGATGAGGCGTTCTTAAACCTTGGCTCAATGTACTGTATCAGATGTAATTGTACAGCAGACCACGACTTTGTGCTTTGTGCCTCTTTTATTCTCTCGACACGCCACACAATGGCCTCTCCGAGAAGGCATGAAACTAAATACAAGAGTATTTACCAAACATCTGGCCGCCCTGCATTTTCCTAATATCAGGCAGACTTTAAACTTCTATTTTCTTGAAGTGAGCCTTTCTTCTACCTTTGTAAAGATAATAAAATGGTGATGTAACAGAAACTGGGTGTCTCGAAGCACAGCGACACAAGGCCAGTGGCAGTCTGATGTGTGAGAGACTAAGCGTCAAGGGTGAACTCTATGGAGTCGAGTGCATTACCACTGCTTGTGTGTGACACACATTTAAATGAATCCTCACTCTTTCTAAAAGAATGCCTTAGAATCGATGCATAGATTTACAGATTTACAGTGGCCTCCATACTGCTTGGGACAAAGACACATTTCTCCTTGATTTCCCCCTCTGCTCCAGAGTTTAAAATTACAAATCAAACAATTCAGACATTGTAATTAAAGTGCACATTGCTGACTTTCATTTAAGGGGATTAACATGCATTTCAGTCACACCATGAAGAAATGACAACAATTCTTCTGCGTAGTCCCCCCATTTCAGGTCACCATAATGTTTGGCACACAGCAATGGCAGGTCTATTAAAGCTGTCATGTTTAGGAATTTGTCCCATGTCCCTCACATGAAATGACTTTGTGATGATTGCAATTCATAGACATCAGCTGGTGCTGAGGATCTTCTCTGGTGAAGCCTCTAATGCAGCCATCTTCAGCTCCTACTTGTTTTGGGTGGCTTGTCCCCTTAGGTTTTCTCTTCAGCATATGGAAAGGCCTACTCAACTGGATTTAAATTGGATGATTGGCTTGGCCATTCAAAAATCCATCCATCCATTATCCAACCCGCTATATCCTAACTACTGGGTCACAGGGGTATGCTGGAGACAATCCCAGCCAACACAGAGCGCAAGGCAGGAAACAAACCTTGGGCACTGTGCCAGCCCACTGCAGCCATTCAAAAATTGTCAATTTTTTAGCTTTGAAAAACTCCTGTGTTCCCTCAGCAGTGTGTTTGGATCATCATCTTTTTGTAGGATGAAGTACCGTCCACTGAATTTGGAGGCATTTAGTGGAACGTGAGCAGGTCTGATGTTTCTACACCCCTCAGAATTCTTTGTGACACTGCCATCAGCAGTTTCCGTCATCAATGAAGAGAAGTGTGCCAGGACCTGTGTCAGCCATACATGCCCACGCTATAACACCCTCAACACCATGTTTAACAGATGAGGTGGTCTGCTTTGGACCTTGGGCAGTTCCTTTTCATCTCCACAGTTTGCTCTTGCCATCACTCTGATGTCAGTTCATCTTTGTCTCGTCTGCCCATGAAACCTTTTTCCCAGAATTCTGCAGTCTCCTTGAAGTCCTTTTTCACAAACTCTAATCTGACCATCCTGTTTTTGTGGCTAACTACGTAGAAGTCTGCATTTGCAGTGTTTTCTCTGTGTTTCTGTTCATGAAGTCTTCTGCTGATAGTCGTCTCTGACATGTCCACTTTGACACAGAGTAGAGTGTGCATGATCTGTCGGACAGGCATTTGGGTCTTTTTGTTTACCACAAGTGAGGACTCTTATCATCGGCAGTGGAGGTCTTCCTTGGCTTATCAGCCCCTTTGTGATTACTGAGCTCACCAGCGTGTTCTTTCTATTTCATGATATTCCAGACAGTTGATTTTGGAAATTGGAACATTTCACTGATGTCTCTCATGGTTTTATTCTTGTTTTTAGCTTCATAATGGCTTCTTTGTCATTCATTGGTCCAGTTCCTGTCCTGATGTTGAACAATGGCAACATGTAGAAGTAAGCTGAGGTACCGTAGATCCTGGAATACAAGCCGACCCGGTATATTAGCCGATCCCCTTCTCTACCGACTAAATTACATGTATTTGCCGATGACCGGTATTTAAGCCGACCCCCTTCTCCAAGCAAAATTTTCTAAATTTCCTTAAAAGTGTTTCTTCGGGTATATTTATAATGTTTATCGGCGAGAATTTGAGACTGCCGGCATTTTTGATGGAAAACAGGAAGTGATTGCGGAGAAGTTTGGTAAATTGGAACCTTTGTGTTGAAACTATATATGCAAATACGGTACATCGGCGGGTGGATTTCCAGAGACTTGTTATAAATTTGATTAACTTAAATACGCAATACAGTGGACCCTTGACTTACGAACTTAATTCGTTCGCAAAGGCTAACCCATAATGCGTTCCGAACCTCCCACTGCAACACTTACTTAACCTTTTCATAATAAAAAACACCAATAATTTTTCTAATGTACTAACCAAAAAGTTATAAAACGTGCCTAGCCTACTTCGATTAGGCTAGGAGCATGGCGGCGCGCAGCGGCTCAGGGCTCTCCTTTTCAGTGCACTTTTTTGTTGTTTTTGTACTTTTTTTTTTGTCCTTGTTTGTGCACGATCGGTTCGGCGAACATCCGCTACACCATTCAGAGCCTTATAGACATCGGTGTCCAGAGCCATACATCTGTTTTGAGTGTTTTTCATCACACGCACAACATCCCAGACAACATAGCGAGACCAGCGGGCTCTCTGTGGTTTGTTGTCGGGTCTAGGAGACGACACAGACGGAGGAGGGAAAGAAAGCAGAAGCGGGGCCGCAGATACGGCGTTATGCTAAGGCTAAAAAACAACTATACAAGCCCTATACAGAACTTTTTTCTGCACTGAAGGAGCTGCTTTTAATCTCAATGTAGATGCGTATAGTGACATTAAAAGGCATTCTATTCTAGAAACAATTTCATACTGTACTCACCATTTAATTTGACATCTTTGGGCTGCAGGAAGGGAGGAGGAAGAGATATTTCCACACAATGTCCATCTTCGTTTCGAAATTACATCCACAAACACATGTATCTGGGCTCCGACTGACGCTACTAACGCTCTCGGTTGTTTGTTTACAATCGCGCAAGCGGATACACGTGACCGCATCCGTTTCGTAACGCAAGATGTGGATCGTGAATCAAAATAAAAATTTTTATTTTAAACTTCCCGATAATTTATTATAAATTTTATTAATAAAATCAACAACTAAAACACTTTTTTGAATGAATTCTTTATTTAATTTAAAGTACCGGCATGCAAAGTTACTTCTTCATCTGAAAGATGGCTCTGTGGTTTCGTCATTATTTACTTCCGTATTCATCGGCAAAACCGGCATTGCGCTGGAAATCTTGAATCTGAAATGATACTCGTTGTATAACCCGAACCCCAAACTCCAAGCCAAAAATCTAGGACGACATTCTCGGCTTGTATTCCGGGATCTACGGTATCTTATGCTGCCATGAAACACACCAAGTGATGCCGATTGTCCCAAACATTATTATGCGCTGAAATGGGGGGACCATATAGATAAAGTGTTGTCATTTCTACCTGGTATGACTGAAGTGAGTGTAAATCCCCTTAAACGAAAGTGTGCAATGTGCACTTTTATCATAATGTCTGAATTGTTGTGCTTTGTAATTTGAAACTGTGGAGCAGAGGGGGAAATCAAAAAGAAATGTGTCCTTGTCCCAAGCATTACGGAGGGCACTGTAAAAGAGCAGCATGAAAGTAGAAAGCTGCCAATCTAAGTGGATGTCTGTTTCAATAGACCCTAATAAAGTGGCTTATTCGATTTGTTTTCTGTATCTCAATTACTTACATACACATCTAGCTTGAAGAAGGGGTCTGAGTTTCCTTAAAAGCCTGCATATTGTAATCTACTCAATTAGCAAATAAAAGGGGCCATTTTGCTTCATTTTCCCTTGCACACAGAAATGTCTAAAACGGTGCACCACCCTTCTATTATTCACATCCCACCCAGATTCCTAGCAATTATATTAATACTGCAGGTAAGTGACATTTAGATATTTCTATGCCATTATAAAGGCAGACACAAAAACAAAATAAAGAGTCACGGCCCCCGGAGGGAATTCCATTCAATTTTTTATTCATTGGTGAGGACGCTCACCGCCGGCACTTTCCTAATGCTAATGTATTGTTAGGCTGTCCCTTCTCCATCTCATCATATGAGGTGCGCCCTTTTTTTTTTAAATACAAAACATAATAACAACGCACAAAATGATTAACCAAACATAATGTAGCGAGCAGAATAATGCGTTCCAAAGACATTCCATGAAAATCAGCAATCTACCTGCAGCTGTCAAAAAGAGTTATAGAGTTCCAAGTCTGGTTTGAAATAAAAAAAGGATAGTGTCTAATATGAAAAAAAGGTTCAGCCCCTTAGAAATACACTCATTAGTTCTCACCAAGTGTCCTAACAGAGTTGTGAACAGATCCTTACAAACGGAGTTTGTTTTTTTTCCCAATTTGAGATAATATAGACCAAGTTGCTTAATTAGAAAATAATCCTTGCCCATAATTACATTTCATGGTGCAGAAGTTCAGCCCCGAGCACAGACAGACAGACACCAAATGTCCAAAAACACACACGTTTATCTGTCCTCTTGTCTTTACAGCACCACACAATGCCTTAAACAGCCACAATTACTCATTCCCTTCTTTCTCTTTTTCTGCCGCCTCTACTCCTCCACTCGTAAACCCCGTCCTCTTCCTCCTGACTCCGGTTCGACTAATGGAGTGAGGCGGCCCCTTTTATAATACCCCAGATGTGCTTCAGGTGCTTCATGACGACCTTCTGGTGGCACTTCCTGGTGTGGCAGAAGTGCCGCAGGAGCACCAGGAAACACTCGGGTGTGCCTGGATTCTCTTCCGGCAGCAGTCTAAGGCTCTATAATCATCTGAGCTCCACCTGGAGGTGGCCACAGGCCCCAACAGGGTTGAGCTTCTAAGCTCTGATCCCGTGGCCCCCATGTGGACCAGGGTGGCTGCCCTCTCGTGGCCCGGGGGAGGTATTGTCTTCCTCCCGGTCCTTCCAGGTCTCCCGGCAGGGCAGGATCCCCAGTCATCCTCCACAATGCTTTAACTCTGCCTATGTCAGGTCATTCTCATCCATCCATCCATTATCCAACCCCGCTATATCCTAACTACAGTGTCACGGGGGGTCTGCTGGAGCCAATTCCAGCCAGCACAGGGCGTAAGACAGGAAACAAACCCCGGGAAGGGTGCCAGCCCACCGCAGGGCACGCACACACAGACACGCCCACACACCAAGCACACACTAGGGACAATTTCGAATTGCCAATGCACCTAACCAGCATGTCTTTGGACTGTGGGAGGGAACCGGAGCACCCGGAGGAAGCCCACACAGACACGGGGAGAACATGCAAACTCCTCGAAGGGAGGACCTGGGAAGTGAACCTGGGTCTCCAAACTGTGAGGCGGCAGCGCTACCCGCCAGGGCCGCCCAGTCATTCTCATATCTGAGATTTTTTTGCTTTCCTGAGGATACCATCCAAATGATTTGGAGTCTAAAACAGAGGAGTAATTCTCAGTCTTTCACTTTCTCTCTTCACTTTCCTTCCAAGCATTTAATCAAACCAAATTGTGCACGATAACTGCACACAGCTGTAAATGGAAAACTGCTGCTTGTGATATAGCGGGTCTGCGGCTCAGAAAGAATGGCCAGTTTTAAAATAAATATAATAAATAGGGGGCGTGGTAGTGTGGCCGGAGTGGTTCTTGGACGCAATGTGGCGTGGGTGTCTCCTCACTTAAGTGAACAGCTGAGGAATCATCCGTATCCATAAATGATGCTAGGAGCTGCTAATCGCCGCACCTGTGCCACGTCCCCATTATAAATAGGAGAAGCACGAGTGCAGAAGGGTGAGGAAGAAAACAGAGAACGGAGTTTAAGAGGGAGAGAAGAAGGCAGGAGAAGGAAAGATCCGGTGTGGGTGTGTGCAAGCGAGCAAGCAAGAAGAGCAGGCTCGTTGATCAATGCAGGCAGCTGGGAAGAGGAGGAGGAGGAGTGTTAGGCCAACACTCGGTAGGGGCAGCAGGAAGTGGTCACTCCAGCTAAGTGATCTTAGAAGCTGTAGTGACCAAGAAGCCATATAAGTCCACAGAAGGCAGTGGGAGTACAGGGAAGCTTGGGATAGTGAGCCCCAGCATGAGCGCCCTGGTCACAGTGGAGCCCAAGTCATGATGGGCGTACGTAGCCAGGGGACAGAAGGCTACCAGACCAATAGAAGGAAAGTCAGCTGCACCTGCAGGTAGGGCGACTCCCCTGTTGCTTGGCCCATATGAGAGAAGCAAGGGAGCCACCAGTTAAAGAAAAAAGCACTGGGTTTTTAAAGAAGAGACTGCTTCCCGTCATTGTGTTTTTTAACCTTGTTTTAAAGGAATTATTTATTTGAATTGTAACCTCCACTTTTTACAACGGTTTCATGGATTATTTATTTATTGAAATATTTGTGGAACCTTGGACACTGTTTGTTTTTTGTAATAAAAGAAATTTAGTACTTTACATTTTTCGCCTTGCTTTGTTTGGTGTCCCCATTGTCCAGCTCATCCGGTTACATTACCGATGGTGTTGGGTTCAAGAGCTCCCAAAAAGGAAGTGGGAGCATGGAGCTGAACCTGCTTAGTCACACTGCTTTCTTTTGTCATTTGCATCTTATTTATAATAAGGAGCAATTAAAAACCTGATAATACAGCTGTTTAAGACTAAAATAAGCAATAAGGGTTCAAAATATTAACACGTGAGACCACTAAAATAAAGCAGTAGTGTTACTTGAGCAATAAGTCTTTCTTATTAGGTCACTGGGTTGTAACAAAAACCTGCAGCCACTGCCACTTTGCCCACCCCTGATATAGAGCATCACTTGCACACAGAAGGTAGACTGGGATTCTTCCAGGTAAGTAAAATACACTTACAGGACAAATTATTAGGAACACCTGCTTATTCATGCAATTATGTAATCAACCAATCATATCAAAATGAATAAAATTCTGCAAATACAGGTCAGAAGCTTCAGTTAATGTTCGCCTCAAACTCCAGAATGGGAAGAAAATGTTATCTCCTTGATTCCCACCGTGACATGATTGATGGTGTCAGATGGTCTGGTTTGAGTGTTTCTGTAAGTGTTGATCTTTCGGGATTTTCACATACAACAGTCTTTAGAGTTTACTTAGAAAGGTGTGAAAAACAAACAAACAAAAAAAAAAAACAGTTAGTTCTACGGACAGAAACGCTTTTTAAATGAGAGAGGTCAGTGGAGAATGGCCAGACTGGTTCAAGCTGGCAGAAAGGCTACAGGAACTCACATAACCAGCTGTGCTGAGCAGAAAAACATCTCAGTAAGCACAGAATGTCGAACCTTGAGGCAGATGAGCTACAACAATAGAAGATCATGTCGGATTCCACTCCTGTCAGGCGAGAACAGAAAACTGAGGCTGCAGTGGGCACAAGCTCACCAAAACTGGACAACTGAAGAGTGCAACATTTCTGCTGAGCCACACAGATGGTGGGGTGAGAATAAGACACTGACGCCATGAGTCCATGCACCCAACCTGACTTGTGTCAACAGTCCAGGCAAGTGGTGGTGGTGTAATGTTTTGGATGTTACTATCAATCAGTCTTCACTTGAATTCTGTGGCCTATCTGAGTATTGTTGTTGACCATGCGCATCGATTCATGGCTATTGTGGAGGACCGCCAGCTTCTCATACCGGTCCTCACCCCCAGGCCGCCAGGAGGAGCTCTCCCGACAGCAGGATAGTGCCCCGAGGTCCAGCAGGGCCTCATGGACTTTGTAGTGTTTATACACAGCCCTGCTGGATACCTTGGGGGCCACCAGGAGTCGCTGTGGGGGGGCTTATGGGCTCTTTTGTGCCTTATGACCCTGGAGTACGTCACGGTCACGTGACGGGGAGGAACGACGTGCTCCCGGGTTGAAGTAAAGGACTGATTGCCCTGACCCGGAAGGAATAAGGAACTGTGGACTGTTGGGACAGGAACACCTCCGGGTCAGGGGCTATAAAAGGACGATGCCTCAGTCCAGACGCTGAGCTGAGCTGGGAGGTAGAGGAGCAAAGTGTCTGGGCGAGGAGGAGAGTTTATGGTAAAATATTGTGAATTATTGAGTAGTGTGGAAGGTGCTTGGTGCACTGTAAAAAATAATAAAGAGTCTTAGACTTTTATCTGGTGTCTGGAGTTGTCCCTGAGGGTTCAAGGGAGCACTAGCGCCCCCTACTGCCACACTATCCATCTTCTAATGGCTACATCTGGCATGATAACGCACCACGTCACAATGCAAAAGTCATCTCAAACTGGTTTCATGAACATGACAATGAGTTCAGTGATCTTCAGTGGCCTTCTCAGTCACCAGATCTGATTCCAACAGAACACTTTTGGGATGTGGTGGAACAGGAGATTCACACCCTGCATGTACAACTGATAAATCAGCAATCATGTCAACATGGGACTAGAATCTCAAAGGAATGTTTCTAACAGCTTTAGGAGTCAATGCCACAAAGACTTGAGGCTGCTCTGAGAACAAAGGGAGGTCCTATACCCTGTATCCATAGTGGTCCTAAGAATTTGCTCAATGACATATAAGTCTTTAGGCAAGTAGTGTGGTCTAGGATATTTGTTATTTTTCACAGCACACTATTATTTCAACTGCTATCACACCAAATATTGCTGTTAAAATGTTAGGACTGATTTTAAATCAAGAATATCTAAGAGAGATATGCAAATAATTTTGCCCAAAAAAGTATTTAAAGTTTGCAGATGACAAAACCGTAGTGGGTCTCAATTCCAAAAATTACATGCCTTCCTGTCAAAGAGAGGTGGGCCATCTTGCAGAATGGTGTTCTTGCAACAACTTGGAGCTCAATGCTGTTAAGACAGTGGAAAAGAGGATTGATATCCGCCGATAAGTCACTTACTGTCCACCTTTGCAGATTAATGGCCAGAAAGTGTCAATGGGTCAGCTGTTTTCAATTCCTGAGGATGACTTTTTGACGACTGCCAATACGGATGCTCTGTGCAACTATACTTCATTAGAAGGCTGGCGTCTTTCAACATCTGCAATAAGATGCTGCAGATGTTCTATCAGACGGTTGTGGTGAGCGCCATCTTCTATGTGGTGGTGTGCTGGGGAGGCAGCATAAAGAAGAGGGACGCCTCACACCTGGACAAACTGGTGAGGAAGGCAGGCTCTATTGTAGGCATGGAGCTGGACAGTTTGACATCTGTGGCAGAGTGACGGGCACTGAGCAGGCTCCTGTCAATCATGGAGAATCCACTGCATCCACTGAACAGGATCATCTCCAGACAGAGAAGCAGCTTCAGCGACAGACTGCTGTCACCGTCCTGCTCCACTGACAGAATAAGGAAATCATTCCTCCCCCACACTATGCGACTCTTCAATTCCATCCCGGGGGGGTAAACGTTAACATTATACAAATTTATTGTCTTTTTTACCTGCATTTTTATCACTTTTTAATTTAATATTGTTTTTTATTGGTATGCTGCTGCTGGAGTATGTAAATTACCCCTTGGGATTAAAAAAGTATCTATCTATCTATCTATCTATCTATCTATCTATCTATCTATCTATCTATCTATCTATCTATCTATCTATCTATCTATCTATCTATCTATCTATCTATTTAATACATTAAAATGGGACAAGCACATCACATCCATCATCAATGGAGAGCAGAGATTATTATTCCTTTGCCAGTTTAGGTGCTTGGCAAATCAAGGCGGACTTTGTTACATTTTTACTCATTCATCATTGAGAGTACTGTGACATCCTCCATCACTGTTTAGTATACTTCTGCCTCCTCTCTTTCTAAGACTCAGTTGCAGCAAGTGATTTGTTCAGCTGAGAAAATCATTGCTTATTATCTCCCAACATTAAAAGATCTGTTCATCACCAGAGCAAAAAAAGAGAGCAGGAAAGATTGCAGGTGACTCCGCTATCTACCCTAACCTAACCCTAACCCTCTATCCCCAACCCAGGCAGCCATCTGTCCATTAAATTGCCATCACTGAGGAGGTGCAGGTCTATTGCAACCTGAACTACACGCCATCTCCGCAGCTTCTTTGCTCAAATTATTCAGATCCTAAATATACACATAGAGCTATTCCTGCTTTTGCAACATATAACTGGTAACTGTGCTGTTTGTCTGTTCATAAATACTTCATACTTTCTCATCAGTTAACTGTTGAAGTTTGTAAATGTTTGGTTCAAGAAATTGTGGTATTTGTATTGTGGTTTGCACAGTGACAGGTTGAATTTCTGTTGTCTTGAGTTGGTAATGTCTTGTATCCCATGTTTTGCACCTAGCCAAAGTCAATTCTGGTGTGTTACACAAGCTAGCAATAAAGTGATTCTGACTCTGATATTCCCTGAATGTGCGACCTAGCAATGCAGGCATTTGACGACATCGCTCACAGGTTTGATCTCACCCTGCATACAACCTCAAGTTGACAGTATAGAAAATACTAGCAGAAACAAAAAGGAGTGATTTGTAAATTTACTTTGTCCAGGGCCGGCTGAAGGGTACATTGCCCCCCTAGGTAGTGTTGGTTGTAATTACCCATCAAGAGACATCCAGGAGAGAGTCCCCCTTTCAGATACATACGGTCGAATCTGTAAGTGAAGTCAAAGAGGAGGAAGTGGGGAGACCCCCTTGGAGATTGGAGCTCTCATGATCGCATATGAAATCAATGAGAGGAAGTGGTTGGAGTGTCCCTCTTGAATATCAGTGCACTCACAATCACACAGGAAGTTGACATGAGCGGGTGTGTGTGGGATGTCCCCCTTGACGGGTGGTCGTGATCAGCTTACATCTTTGGACCTTGGTCCAGAGCTGGTCCTGACTTTGACTTGTATTCAAACAAAAACAGACAAGGTATTGTATTTCATGGTTGACCTAATAAACTGTATTGCTTGTTTATTCTGAAATTGATCCCTGCAACACATTCAAGAAAGTTGGAATTGAGTAGTTAGGTATTAATAACTATGTAAGTTAAAATAAAAGTTGAAACAGGTGTGGCCTTTATGTTCTACTATATAAAGAGCCTGCAAAAAAGGCCTGGTGCTTCAAGATCAAGGATAGGTCAATGCTGGCCATTTTGCAAACTGATGCATCAGCAAATAAACCAGCACTCTGTGAACAAAGTTTTACAAAGATAGATCAATGGGATTTTGGGCATTTCACCACCTACAGTGCACATAATAAATAAAAGATTCAAGGAACACAGTCAGATCCTGGTTCATAAAAAAACATTTCTGAATGTACGTGATGTCCAATCCATCAAATGTTAATGCCTTAAAAACCATCACCAAGGTATGAAGACATAGGCTCGGGAATACTTCAATAAACCTTCGTCACTCTACACCATTCTCTACTGCATCCATCCACAGATGCAAGTGAAGTCTTCACTATGCAAAGCTGAAGCCACACACCAGCAGTGTCCAGGACAGCTGACCACCTCTCTGGGGTCTGTCTCATCTAAAATAGACAGTAACACAGGGCAATCATGTACTGTGGTCCAACGAGTCAACATTTCAAATAGTTTTTGTTAAAACAGTAAAGTAGTCACGACAGAAAACAAAGTCAGTGCATTCTAGGACTTTAATGTTTTTTTCTAAGACACCACATTATTGGAGGAGGAATATGGATAAGTATTATAACAGCCAGGGGTGGGGGCTTACCTTCTAATGCCACCCAAATCTCTCACTGCTCCTTCCATGCACTCTTATCTCCCTTATCCTTGCCTTCTCAAACATTCCACCACCTTCACCACACACCACAGCTGGTCTAAATTTATGGTACTTGTAAAAGGTAGTTTTTGGGTTTTTTCTTTTTTTGCCAGTGAATCTACCCCACACATGTCGTTCAACGAAACAGCACAGCTTATAGAACTTGTCAAGGTATCGCGCAAAGTCCCGTTTGTGATTATGTTTTGTGGTGGTCTTTACACATTAAACATTTATATGTTAATTATATAAAATCCAGATTGAATGTTATTTACCTTGATTTATTAACTTATCTTCCTATATCGTAAAGTCACAAGTAGACTGCAGAGCTTCCTGTGTTTGATCGAAATGGGCACGCTCACAAAGTACATGTGTACTGAAGTGACTTTAACTGCAGAATAATAATTCTTTGTGAATTGAGTGGTTGGGGGGATGGAATAGTAGGCTGCTTGTGCTGATCAATACATTTACAACACAAAAGACGCTGCCGGAGAGGTGTGAAGGGATTTATGAGTTTTTTCATAGGTTTTGGTAATTCTAGTGTTACAGTCGCAACAAAGACGTGACGTCTTCAGGGGTGGAACCGGAAATGATGTCTTCTGGGGTGGAGCCCGAAGTGACATTAAAGGGCCCAGGCGGACAAAAGAGAAAGGGTCAGTGCACTCTGTCTCCCCCTGGTCTGACTGGGAATTATCTTCTCTTGAGACCTTTAGCTGCCTCCCGTGTGACAAACATGTACATGACAGACATCAGATCTACCTCACAACTCTTTGAGGACTGAATATTTTTTTCTGCCAACGTTTTCTGAAAAGCACACAAAGCAAAGGTTTCACATGTAAATCAACGTAAAACATCTGTTGCTGTGGCTGCTCTCGGCACCTGTTCCCCATCTCTGGTGGCAGTGCAGGGGCAGCTCAATGGCTGGCAGGAATGAGTGGCAGGCCGGCTGCCTGGCTGTCTTTGCATGGCAGTGCAACGTAAACTGGTTTGTCCAAGGCGAAGGTTGCCGTAGGCGTATCAGCTTCACAAGTGTTTTCAACAACACAATCAGCTGGGGACCAATCAGCTGAAGCCGGTACCTCACTTTTCATTTTCAATCTCCATCTTCAGATCACTTGCATCAAAATCGGAGCCCGACAAGTCAGAATGCGATTTGGCGATAATACGCAAAATGTCATCCGCGGAGTATTTTGCTTTGTTCATTCGCTTTGGTCTCTTGCCAGATGTCGATGTCATTTTAGAGATTGTTTGCTCTTCGCTATTCACACATGTGAAGGTACGTTAGGTTAAATCAACGAAGCTAACTTTCTTTCCAGCAAACAGAGTTGAACTAAAATACAACGGCGAGTTTTGTCACCGTTTACGGCTGATTACCGTCCTCTACCCCTGAATTTCGACAACAGTTGACATCCGCCCTGAAAGAGTTAAGGAGACTCACCACACAACTAGGCTAATGGAGTGTAGAAAAAGTGAAGTGCCTCCTAAATGTATGTGTATGAAAAGAGGTCTGTAAGAATCCACTGCTGGTGAGTGTGCACTGCGATGGACCTTGAAGCAGAAGTTACTTGGTTGGAGTAAAGCCCCTACAATCATATAACTAAAAGCTTCCTCAGAGTACATTGGGATAAATGAATGGATTGTTGAAAAGAAATAAATGCTATTAGGACGACTCCTTCTTTCCCAGCAGAATTCAATTCTCCTTCCTCAGTTCATTTCAGCTCATGCTCAGTGGCCTCAGAATCCATCATTCTCAATGAAAATGAAAGCAACCTATCATTTTTTTTCAAAGGCCTCTTTCAATAAAATGAGCATCACTCAGACAAAATCTTTGCTCCTTTAAGCACATAAAACTGGCAGTGAACCAAATCCTTTTATTTAATTTTTTTTTTTTCATCTTCTTTTCTTTCCCTCATTGGTCTTTCACCACCTCAAGCTGCAGACATGAGAGCAGCAATACCCTGACCTACGACACAGTCCAGCTTAACAGACCAGCTTAACAGACTGAGCAGCAGAGGCCTTAGAATCACAAATATATTTATCCAGCAGAAACTTTGACAAGAATCTCTTTTATCCTCACTATTCATGGTTGGGGAGAATTAAAAACTTTGCACAAAGACCTATTAGTCTGGAACATGGCCATTAGCATAATAGTAGACTTATCCCGGGGTTTCACTTTGCTCTTAGAGCACTGACACTCTGACTTGGACCGAAAAGCACAAACAAAAATACTTCTGTAAAAGCTCTGGACATCAATGAATATGAGGCACAAGCGGAGACCTGAAGAAGAATATTCAGATAAACCCATCAAATGGCCTCCTAGGAACAAAGATGTGCAAAAGAAGAAAAAGAAATTCCACTTTGGAGAGCTAAAATAAGGCAACAATAAAAGAAAACAGGAAAATACATTTTTTAAAAGTTAATTTTGTGGATCTTTAACAAGAAGCGCAAAGAGTCTATTCTTTGAGGAGATAGAAATAAAATGCTGAAATCTAAGTAAGAAAGGACTGGGAGATAAAATTGTAAGTCAAAGGTTAAAATTGTGAGATCAGACATCAGGAACCTAACGCTCAAAACTTGAAGATCTAGTTCTTTGGCAAAAGTTCTTTTAATTATAAAGACTACAATAGAAAGCACATCTGAGCATCCAAAATCCCGGACAACCTGGAAGTTTACAATGCTGACCTTTATTCCATCATGGTAATGACATCACAATTCATGATTTCTAGGTGTCTTGTGGTAGTAACCGTAAGACTATCAACAGTTGACCTGCCAAATCATCGAGCTTTGCAAAGTATTTCGCAGTGCTCTGAACTTCCACTGAAGCCTGCCATCCATCCATTCATCGCTCTCCCGAACTGTAGTGATGTGGAGATCTAGTTACCTAATTTATTACAGAGTAGATTAAAGATTTAAAGATAGGGGTAATTATACTTGGCTGAGATTTTATTAAGTTTACAAGAGTGAATACACATTCTCATTAAGACCCGCCCCTTCGTTCCACAAAGAAAAATCCTGCACCAACATCTTATAAAGCCATTCTCCAGATTTTCCATCCATCCGTTATCCTAACTACAGGGTCACGGGGGACTGCTGGAGCCAATCCCAGCCAAAACAGGGCGCAAGGCAGGAAACAAACCCCGGGCAGGGCACACACACACCAAGTACACACTAGGGACAATATAGAATCGCCAATGCAGCTAACCTGCATGTCTTTGGACTGTGGAAGGAAACCCACACAGACACAGGGAGAACATGCAAACTCCACACAGGGAGGACCCGGGCCTCCTAACTGCGAGGCAGCAGTGCTACCCACTGTGCCATCATGCCACCCCTCTCCAGAATTTGTTTTATGTAATCCTCCATCATTTTTGTTTCTGGTCTGGAGATTGCAGAGATTTTTCCATTGGGTAAGTCAGATGTACAATCATAAGGTCCATATTGAGGTAGTGTAGAAAATCAGTGTTAAATACATCACATCACATGCGTGACACCTGTTATTTCGCATAGTGGTGACAAATCACTTTTGAAAATAAAACCGTTCTCTGATGCACTGATTGAAAGATTCACTAGGTCTGCGTAACTGAGCTGAATGTTGTTACTGGTAATTAATTTGGCAGTGAAGCAATATAAACGTTGTGTAATTACTGAGTTGGATGAATCTCTACTGAACAGCCAGTAAAGTTTATTGGTTGCTTAACAAACTCCTTCATTTTTATTTTTTTCGTAGTTTAACCAATACTGCTAAATAATTAAGTGTCAGAATAATGTTTTTAAAAT